>LKNJ01000536.1:101311-255159 GCA_002120245.1 Maccullochella peelii
TATAGGTGTAATTTTCCTGACTTTTAGCACATATACAAGTAGGCTACCCATAAATTATATTTGGACTTTTTAAAGGGCCACTGCAGCTATGGCCATGATATTTCAGTCCACAGTGTGTTTCAACTTCCAAAAACAACTACATTTCCCATAATGCAACATATAACATCTTTCCATTAGACCCCTCTCTATTCTTGCAATTTATTTGAACAAGTTCAAATCAAGTAAATTACATAGAAATTACAATGGAAAGTAATGTGAAAAAATCCCAAAAGAAGCTTATTCATTACCTTTGCCTAAATAATGTCAAAGATATAAAGTTTACTATATAAAAATCTACAGAAATGATGCAGCCGAGTTTCTTTTGTTGCATGCTCTGTCGGACTTTAACGAAGACCCTGTTTTAACCAAATGAAAAGAATACATTGCATTATCTTTGAACATTTGGCAAATACATGCATCAAAAATGTTTCCTCATTATGCTGACAAAATAAAAGTAATTCTGGCGGCGTTACACTTCTCTCACAACATATGTGCTGTTGTAAATTAGACTTGTATGAATAGTTTCTAAGAGACAGAGTTGTTGAAAATGAACCTCTGCTATAGTGAGATGTGTGGGAAGATGACTGTCGGATCAGTGAATTAAACTGAAAATAAAACACGGAAT
This sequence comes from Maccullochella peelii, assembly GCA_002120245.1. Taxonomy (NCBI): domain Eukaryota; kingdom Metazoa; phylum Chordata; class Actinopteri; order Centrarchiformes; family Percichthyidae; genus Maccullochella; species Maccullochella peelii. Next base: position 101,976 of record LKNJ01000536.1, read on the forward strand.
AAACTGGAAGATTTGCCTCTCTCAGCTGTATATGAAAGCAGCACATATTTGGACATTTCCTGCATAAATACATTTAAATTTGGGCCATAACATCTGGGACCTCCAGCTGACCCCCCCCCCATGAAAGGAGAGAAAAAATGACTGCTGACAGCAAAAGTTTATCACTCCACAAACAGACAGTTACCACCTCCGTGTAATTGCTACCAGGGGAATAACTCTGACATTATCGGGTCAGGGTGGGCAGGACAGCTTTCAGTCATGGACAGAGGCAGAGAGAAATGGTGTGTGTGTGTGTGTGTGTGTGTGTGTGTGGGGGGGGTCATTAGTGACCTGAGTCACTAATATTTGGGGCAGGTTTTATCTTTATGCAAATATTCTGCTTATTTGAATGTCGTGTATATGCGTGTCTGAGGATATTCAGCACATTGCTTCCTCTGACTACATGCTGTAGATATGAATAAGAGTGAGAAAAATTGTGTGTGTGCGTTTGTGTGTTTGTGTGTTGGAGTGACATGAGGAGTGTGCATGTGTGTGTGTGTGTGTGTGTTAGAAGTCGAGGAACTGCAAACGTTTGTCCCGCGAGATTAAAAGTCATCATTCTTTCCTCCTCGCCCTCCCCCCTTCTTCTGACCTACACCACCCCATTACACACACACACACACATACACACTCTGTATCAGGGCAGCAGTTTCATGCTGCTGTACCCCCAGAAGCGATACAATACAGTCGTTCAATTTCAGCCCCCTTCACATTCTTCCCGGCGTCAAACTAGAATCATAATTAATATCAGTGATGTATGCGCTGCCTCTGCTTCCCGTCACTCCCACGAGGCACCAGAGGTAATCAATATGGGTTGCGGTGTCCACAGTGCATGGATGTGACACACGCACGGTTTGATCCTGCAACCTCGGGTCTGTTATCATGACTCGAGGCAGGCTGAGGAATCTCACCTTCAGGTTGATCTATACTGTTACTGTGGAGGAGGGAGGTCTCACTCTGACTGGAATATCTCGCTGAGGGCCAGCGCTGCTGCTTGGCTCATTTTTCTGCCCCAAGGCCAAAGAAGCCCAACTCCGAGGACGGCTAGATGACTTTGCGAGGGCCTCGGATGAGCGATAGAGGCAGAGAGATAAATATTGGAGATGTTTCCTCCTTCACAGGAGGGCTGGTTTGTGTAGTCCGCTCAGGTGATGGACTAACAGAGGAAAGGGTGCTGTTCGTGGGCGAGGTCAAAGTATGCTCAATGGGAAAGCCATCAGTTTCTCTTATCTGACATTATCAGCACTTATTCATACACGTGATTTATGTGTAAACATTTAGATTCATCTCTTTTTTCATAGAAAGGTGACAGAGCGGGGACTAGTATAAGTCACCCCCCCACCCACCCCCAAACCCTGGATCCTACAAGTCCCATCATGCAACTCGATAGCGTCTTTCATGCGATTCTCCCTGCCTGAACTCACGCAGATCCAGTTTGTAACCTATGGTTAATTACAGCTTTACAGACCACTTTTATTGCAGTGCCTGACTAGTTAATTCTAACACGCGTTATAGTTGAGGCAGACAGATTTACATAATGAAGATAATAACATTGAAAGCAATAATGTTTTATAGTCGGGGGTATGGCAGCATTCTGGACACATTTTTCTTCAATTATCTAACAGGCTCATTTGAATAAAGACGCGCACTTTATGTGGCCGTAAAACACCTTTAGGTTTCATTTAGCTGATTGAATTTTACATTCATTATTCACTTATCTGCATGCTGCGGTGTGATTTGCAAAACAGATTCCCAAGATAAATATAAAGAAGTCTGTTGTGCTGTTTTTGTTCGATTAAAAGTGCCAGACAGGCCTCATGGGCGGTGAAGTATGTACGGAGTGTGTACGCAAGAGAGGAGAAATTTAAAGGTGAGTCACTTCCTTTCCTCCCTTCCTTCCTTCCTCTCTCCTTCTCCCGCTCTGCCTTTGTTGATTCATGTCTGAGCGGTAACTAACAGACAGACTGTGACAGATGCTGGCAGCCGACTCATCCCTCTCACTCCTCAAATGCCTTCATTTACATAATTACTCTCTCTCCACCAACAGTGGTCACGTACGTATACACACCTCACATATGCACGGTTCACATACAGACAGTAAAGTGCCAAGTATGCATAAAGAATGGCAGTTTTTGTATTTCTGACAGAAGACTTATGAGTCAGTGTGTGATGGGTTTTTCAGTTTCGGGGGGTGGTGCTCGCTGATTTTGCAAACCTTAGACTACGTTCAGTGACGGCCATTTTTATTCTTCAATGCCAACGTTTTTAAAAATCTTTCTTTCTACAATATCTAGTAAACTATCGTCAAGGTATTTATATTCTATTATATTTATTCAATTATTCCATGGTCTTTGAATGCAGTTTTGTGCAAATGCATTTTGCACTGTAATGTATTTGGTGGCTCTTGTTTATTTTGTGCGAATTTTACATTTAATGTTATTTTTTCCCGGCACGTGACCTCCTTCTAGTGAGGATGCTCACTCTTCTGTGTTTCCCACTTTGACCTGCGTGTCCCATCTGCCTCAATTATCTGGTTTGTGGACATACCATGGACATACTGCTCCCCTCACACACAAACACACACAGTAGCCCTTCTGCGTCCGCTCTCCAGCTCATTGAAGAGGATACGGCTCATCACCTTCAGCCCCCTTTCATGCGTCGCATTGGTTGACCACTGCCGCTGAGGTCTTCCCTCCAGACCCTCGTTATCTCATCTCCTCCATGTTTAATTCCCACCGCTGATGATGGCGGCTCACTCTGGCTGATTATGAGCGCCTGTAATGACTCACAGCTCTAATGCGTCTCATTTGGTGAAATGAACAATCCTTTTCAAGGTTGAGAAAGTGCATTTCCAGTGAAGGCTTGCTTGTGAGGGTGTGTGTGCATGTCTGTGCTGCATCCCTGGCTGCGTGTCAGTCTCTCACTCTGTCATTGCTGAATGTCAGAGCTTCTCTTCCTAATAAACTAATCCCACCTCAGGTAGAAGCTCATCCTCCCTTAAATGTGATTTACGGCTGACAATAATGTCCAAAGTGCATCACTGACTCGTTACCTCCCAGGCTAATGGAGACGCTTGCCGCTGTCTTCCTCTGAGCTAGTTTGCGGGAGTCATTACTCCTTTTGCCCCAGCTCAGGCTCTTAGAGCTCCAGTTCAAAACATTTCATTAATCAATCCTAAACATGCTGTATTCACTGCTCCTGCAGCCTGTCAGAGAAGTGGGAAATGGTCATCAGCACCCCTTTGATGAGTTTATTGGCTGTTATCTATAATTGTTCCTTTGTGGCAAACTAATAATACCCAGCTGCCACAATGTACATATTTACAGGAATAATAAGGAACAAAGAACAATCCTGTGTCCTATAAATTGCATATACATACTACTAAGGCTAGCAACCGTAACTAGGCACGGCAGACCTGTCAAGCTTTCCAAAACCATAAACACAAGAGCAAAAAAATAAGGAATAGATTAAACAGTGTTCATCTGTTCTAACATAAGCTAGTGAGCATTTCTTCCAATGTCAAAGAGCACATAATTAACTCACTATTTAGTTTGTGGGGTTACAGGTTAAAATAATTTAAAAAATAGCTCGGTTCACAAGTAGCACACCCACTGTGTAGTACCTCTGTGCTGTTCCTGGATGCTATCACAGTTTAGACTAACGTTGGTGGCTCTGTCCTCTTGTTTATTGGATTTTGGGAAGTTTACACTCCAGCAACCTCAGCTAATGTTCCCCCGAGATAGCGTTACCATTGCCAAACACATCAGCTAGTCCTCATCCCAAAAGCCTTTTCTCTTTTCCCTTATAATACTTACCAACTCTACACTGCAATACAAGACCAACGCCGCTCCTTATCATGTTTACTTTAGGACTTTCTTGTAAATACTGTAGAATTTTCCTCTTTGTGCCTTTAAAACATATTTAAATGAAGCAGTCTGAGAAGAGAACTGTTGTAATTACATTTTATTTTATTTTTATCTCCATACATGACGGTGGGATTTTTCAAACCCTCTCTACACTGTCGGGAATATGGTATAATTTTGGTGGAAGAAATCCAAAACAGTCAATTTATAACATTGGCTGTAATATTTATCAGAATCTGCCTTAAGAAAAAGCTAAAATGTTTAATTTATGTGTAGCTGAAAAACGTAAACCTCACCTCTGGCCATTACACACCCACATATATAATAAAGTAATATAATAAATGTTAATCATGCTCTAGTTGCTACGACCGGATATTGTAGGACAAGAAATCAAATAAATAGTCAGTAAAGATTTTGCAGATACATTAGGGATGAACATTTTGTGACTTGGCAGTTCATTAGAAACATTTTCTCATTTTGTTGATAAAAACCTTATTTGGGTGGCATCATGATTCACTCAAAATACATTTGCTGTTTCAAATTTGTAGTACGCAATTTAATTTCAGCAAGTCCTCCTGCCTAAATGACAGAATAGGTCTCCCAAAACGACATATATAGGCGTACCGTGGTTAACATTGTGAAATGGTTGCAGTTTGGTTAGGCTTAGGCACCAAAACTACTTGGTTAGGTTTAGGAAAAGATCATGGTTTGGGTTAAAATAACTACGGTTGTTGTGTAAGTTAAGTTACGTCACGTGACTTAACTGCTAGCACAGACGATCTATACGGTCATATTTTTGGGGAGGACAGTCTTTTTAATCTCTAGGAGACAGGGTTGGGTTCAGCACTTCTGGTGAAATTAGATTGTACATATAATACATATTCTTAATTGGAAAAAAGTGCAATTTACAATTACCTATATATATATATATATATATAAACTGTTCTATGGGATTCCAGCCATCATCACAAAAGCGGCAGCAGGCTCACTGGTCCACTTTTCAACGAGCTGATTTTGTGGAGAAAGAATCTCATCCCCCTTCCTTTCACTCTCCTCTTGTTGTTTTTGGGAGGTTAAAGGGAGTCTCAGGTGGCAGGGCACACTCGCCAATTACACAGCAGATAGGAGTGTAACAGGAAAGCAAGGACAGTCATAGGACTGGCAGGAAAAATCAAAGCCAGGCTGTTACAGAGTAGCGAGGCCAAAGCCAGATGGAACAGACAGGGATTATGCCTCTGAGACCCTCTTCTTTTTTTTTTTTTTTACCATCAAGATACATCTGCAAAATATCAGCCAAGAGTGGAGCTACAACTGGAGAGGATATGGATTCCCAGCAGATGGGTTTCGTACGAGATCAGAACACCTGGTTGGCTGCTTAATGAAAATGGCAGTCAAGTTATTAAGAGTCAAATGTCAGACAGTGTAATAAATGATTGTGTCACCAGCTATTAGAGCGGCACAGCTTTGGTTGCTCATTTACATCATGGGTGCTCTAACATTTTGACATGACAGGCTAATAGATGAAAAAATGATACAGGTAATGGGCATCAGGCCAAGAATACTGGGAATTTGAAAGAATCGTTTCATCCAAATTCTGCAAAGTCTGCTCAGGTTTTGAGAGAATCTGTCTGAGATTTCTTTCTGGTGCTCACAGCATAAAAAAAAAGGACATATACTGTAAACACTTCAAATTTAACATGTCTTTCCAGAGTCAATGTCTCTGTTACTGTTTCAATGTTAAGGACTATATTTCCTTGCCAGAAAGCAGTTAAACTTTTCACAGCAAGGTCTGTGGTTCTGCAAAGACATGGGTTTTTTAAAATGCAATTTTTAAATGTTGTGAACACGAACTATATTCCTTTAACTTTCACTGTATTGAGGTTTTGTATGTCTCAGCCGTGCTGCCGTGCTACCACTGAGACAATTCCAAGGTTTAATGTGTGTCCAAGGTGTCTGAAACAGGCCGGAGCTTATCATAAGTTGGAGAGGCTCCGAAGATACTAATGTCAGAAATAGGCCTGGACAGGTGGCCTGGCCCGTTCCCATTTTTGGAAATATGACACCATTCTTTACGAGACAATGACAGGTTATTTTTAAGGAAGGGGGTGGAGAAAACCACCATTCTCCACCCAAGTGAACGAGGACATGAGAGCTATATAAGAGCATGCATTGTCAGTCTGTTTTCAGTTTTGGCTCTGGAGCCAGCTCGGGTTTATCTCTGTTAAAGAATAAACTCTGTTGCGTTGAACTCTGACCATCTCCAGTGAGTTCCTTCGAACCTGTTAGACTCCAGCAGCGAAGCAATCATGCTGGAGACTAAGTGTTGGTGAAGGAGCCCAGACTCATACTCTGGCCATGAACTGGACTTCTTACAATCCAAAAAAAGCAATCACCTCAGCTGAAACGATCTGATCGATCTAGAGAGAGAAGCAACAAAGGTCCCCAGTGGGACGCAAACTGGGGACACTGTGGTTCATAGTCATCGCCATAACCCCTAAACAACCAGGCATTTCATTTTAGGCATATTAAATCAACATTTACCATTTGGGGACAGCAAGCTGTAAACACAGCATTGACATATCATCATCTTATAAGCTAATGTGATAGCAAACAGTTGCCTATTTACTCAAGGACCACAAAACAAACTTATATTCAGCCTCTGTTGTATTGGGGTGGCAGCAGAGATCTCAAAGATTTATATTTCTAAACTTCAGCAGGTAAAACCACACCTGCATGAGGCCAGATACCACTAGAGGTAAGAGGGAAAAAGACATCCCTCAATATTATATGTAGGACTTGGTGTATGTTGTGTCCTTTGTATAATCTGACAGTCACCCTTGTGCGATTTCCACCTGTGTTGACTTTCTGTGAACTTGATCTTGATCCTGTCTCTCCGAGTGCCTTTTTAAAATGTAGTTGAAACACCCAGAGGAGGCATTTCTTTAAACTGCATACAGTGAGTTATCTTTATTTGTGGTGGTGCTGTCAACACATGCATATTATTTCCCTGGAGTTTAATTGTGTCCACAGAGAGATATTAAGGACCTAAATGTTGTGAGTTTTAAAGAATTTTAATGAAATGCTTTCAATGTTTTAAGGCAGTTCAGCATCTGGATCTCCTGGTTTTAACTGTCCTTGGTGGCACAGTGAAATACAGCAGCAGCTGACTTCACTGCACAACCACTTTATTGACAGTAAACATACTGAAACGATCACCTCGACAGCATCTATGCTGAATTGCTGCCATAGGAGCTGGAGTATTAAAGCTGGAGCTTCTTATACTCCGGGGCCTCCGTGACTTAATGTGCTGACGGCTGCTTTTTGCTGCTGGGAGAACAGCAAAGTGTTGATGCCATTCTGCTGCTAGCGTGGAGAGGCGGTGATATGGCTGTCACATGAATAGGTAACACCGCAACATGAAAGCAGTCTCGAGTATTTTCCCATTCTCTCCTGTGGGAAATAACGAAATATAAAGCAGGGAAAGATGCAGAAGTAGAAAACTGATGACCTGTGTGGGAAAGTAACTATCAGCTTCCTCTCTTCTCTGTGGCTGTATCTGTCTATAAAGGCACAGCAGAGGTGTGGACAGCAGTCTGGTTATCTCTGCCAAACAGTGAACTGATGGCCAGATAGCATGAACTTTCCTGTGCACATTCACGTTCCCGGAGGAGGAAACCTATTGATTTTGACCCTGTGACCTTTTCCTATGACCTTTACTTTAGTGCCCATCATTTCAGTTCATGCTTTTAGCTTTCAAATGAGCATGTCTTGATCCGTTCCTCATGCAGACATGGACATTATGGGGCACATTAATGTTGCTATTTGGAAATGATTTTCCCTTTAAAAGGATAGCTCAACATTTTGGGAAATCTGCTTATTGGCTTTCTTTCGGAGAGTGAGATGAAAAGATCGATACCACTCTCATGTCTGTGCGTTAAGTAAAGAGCTGGAGTCAGGGCATGGTTAGCCTAGCTTAGCATAGCATAAAGATTGGAAGCAGGGGGAAACAGCTAGCCTGCCTCTCAAAAGCTGTAAAATATACCTACAGTATTTACATCTCTGAAGCTCACCAATCCACACGTATGAGGTTTGATTAATCCAAACTTTCAAGACTTTGTACGAACCCTGTAATCAGTGAGCTTTAGAGGTGTTGGTCAGCATCTTTGTGAACTTTAGACAGAGCCAGGCTAGCGGTTTCCCCTCGCTTCTAGTGTTTATGCTAAGCTAGGCTAACCGTGCCCTGACTCCAGCTCTGTACTTAATGCACAGACATGAGTGGCATCGATCTTCTCATCGCTCCCTTGAAAAGAAAGCTAATAAACTTTATATCTTTACAAAACATTAAGTTATGACGGTGCGGGTTCAGCAGGAGTAGGAGAAGGACCCAAAAGCAGACATACACGGAGGCGTAAGCCGTTAAAAGGTTTATTTATCCTTACTTGACAGGCAGGCAGGTAGACAAGTAAGCGAACATAGGCAAGTCCAAACACAAGAACATGAAAACTCAAAAGCATGGAGCACAGAACGCATCCAACATGGAATCTGGAACATGGAAACACTAAACATCCAACAACAGATCCAATGACACGACAAAGCACCAAGGAAAAGGACAGGCATACATAGGGAAAGGCTAACGAGAGGAATCAGGCACAGGTGAGTAACTGGGAACAGGTGAAAACACTCAAGGGCAGAGACACGAGGGCAGGAACATAGTCGAAACATGAGACAAGACTTTAAAAATAAGACCAGAAACCCCACAAGACAATACAAAACCAGACAAAGACCATAGATCCTAACATATTGATTAGAGCAGCTTTAACACTTCTTGGATTTGAGGTTACCCACATTTATACATTTTTATGCCCCTATTTTTTCTTATTTTATTGTTATTGCCATTTCTTACTACACATGTAATTTACTATTAAAGAAAAATGTATTTTGTGATTATTTATTTTGCCTGTTTCCATGGTCATGTAGCCTTTGTCACTCAATAACAGGAGCAAGATGTCCGTAACAGCTGCTTTCATGCTTCAGTGACAGCAAAAAGTGAAAAAAACACATTTCCCTTCCTTCCTTTTACTCTGGACATAAAACAGATGGAGTGTAGCTCTGAAACAATCATTCCTCAAATTTGTCTCTGCTTGTTCAAGAAAAAATCTTTTAATCATCACAAAATCACTCAAAATACTCAGAGAAACATGATTAGTTGATTACCTAACTGCATGGAGATAGATATTCATCAGCCCTGCTCTAATGTCCTCTGGGGCTGATTGAATCTCGCTGAATTTCCACCCAAAACAATCACACAATGAAGCCAAATGCTCCGCTTTCAAACAGAAATGCCACACTATTTGCAATTCCAATTGAGGCTATAGCATTCATTATTTTCATCAACATTGAAATAACAGTGGGTCAAATGATTGCACGTACTGTGAAAGGGTCATTTATAGTGACCAACCCACAGAGAATTATCACCCGACTCTGCAGTTCCCCTCAGCTCTACTAAGTATTTTAATGTCTTTCAGATCATTGTTTTGGTTTTATGGCCATCAACAAACCTCTGTTTTGGTTCAGTCTCACTGCTCTTATCAACCAGTTTTCAACAGCAGGCAGAACACTGATAAACCCACTTTACGCTACCTTCTCAACATTTAACAGCTAAAGAGCCTCATATATCCCACAGGAGTTGGTATGGACCAAAAACAGAGCGAGCATTTAAAAATTACATTTAGAAGATCACTTTCCAGAGTCAGTGTCCCTGTGACTCTGGATAATCCAGTCATAGCTTGCAAGTTGCAAATTGTAAGTGATGGGGCACAAAATCCACAGTCCTGGGTAAACTGATCTTGATGTGTAACATCAGTGAAGTGCCCCTTTAAGTGAGAGTCTTTGGATGTGATGTAACTGCATCAGACACATACTGTACTTCATGAAGTTGGGACTTTGTTGGCTGCCTTTCTCCACCTCCAGACTAAATCTCAATAACTATGCTACTTGCATGCACCATGTCTGATTGTGTCATCCATTCATTGTCTCTTCCTAATTACCCCACAGATTTTCCGACACTGTCTGCACGTTGTCAAACAAGGACAGTGAAAGAGCACGCCTCAGTCCTCTGTCACATCCCCCACAAACACACAGTGTCTCACCTGGAGACAAACAAAGTGGCTGCAGACGGCTTTCAGGACAGACAGTATGCTGGGTTGTAAGTCACCCTGAATTACAAAGGTGGGTGAGATATTGTGTCGCAGAGGAGTGAACTGATGGGAGTGTGTGATAGTGTAAAGTAGAGAAAAGGGAAATGACCGGGTGGAGGGGAGAAGACAAGACAGATCTGTGTAACTAGAAGGAAAGAGGGGGTGGTTGGTAGTCTGGAAGTGAGAGCAGTGATGGGGACTGAAGGAGACACATGAGTGATGAAGTGATTGAAGAGACTGCTGACGGGGACGGGACACCTTGTTGAATTGTGACGGGGCAACTCATCAGCAGCTAAGCTCCTCTTAAGCTCAGAAAATATCAAAATAACGAACACGGCACAGATTTGTCTCAGAGGACAGGCTGATATGAACATGGTGCAATCAGAAACGTGCATTTATGTGCATGAAAGGTTTAACTAGGGCTCGGGAGAAATATGAAGTGAATTTTGACAGTACAGGAAAGTGCTTTTGACACCACTGTACCTAGCAAAGATGCAACAGCTGTCAGGTAACCAAGCTAACTAGAGGGACCTCACTGTGGAGTAAGACAGTTCTGTCAGCCAGGCAAGCAAGTGATTTCTTTTTCTGCTGTTGTCTTAAATCCTTTCCTAAAACTGATTTTATTTATTTATTTCATGTGCTATTTGTATAGCCAGATCAAAGACTTTAAATCTATAGCCAAGTGAGTTAACAATAGCCTAAAATAAAAAAACAAAGAAAACTGTGTCCCAGGTCCATTAAGCTAAAACAACTTTTTATAGAAACTGGAGATAAGAAGACCAAAATAATTATTCTACACATAGTGTCTTTAATGTAAATGTGTGCACATGTAAATTTGAATTGTAGATTTTTCTAACCATGCTAGTAGTGGGTCTCTAGGGATGGCGATGTTGGTCGGTCCACCGCTTTGATCCAGACAGAAATATCCCGACAAATATTGGATGGATTGCAGTGAAATTTGGTGCAAACATTCACAATCCACAGAGGATGAATTCATCCGCTGACTTTTCATCTAGCGCTACAAGCAGGTCAAAGTTTTCAGTTATCTAGTAAAATATCGCACCATCTACTACATGCATTTGCACAACATTTGGTACAGAGGTTCATGGTCTTTATTTCATTTAGAGCCAATATCAGCTCAAAATTTCAGTTCAGTCCAATACTTTGGTGTATGACAAGACACCTGCAAAACTAATGACATTCCCATCAACCTCAGCTGCACTTTGTATTTACTGCTAATTAGCAAATGTTGGCCTGCAAACATGCTAAACTAAGATGGTGAACATGGAAACCATTATACCTGCTAAACATCAGCACCTCTGAAGGCCTGAACACACCGGAGGCGTTTTTAATTAATTTGCAATATAACTGTTTTTTTGTCATGAGTACTTTCACACAGAAAGCGAATATTATGCGGCAAAAAAGCAACGTCATTTTATTTCAGAATGAGGTCGATTTTTTGGAGCTTTCGCACAGCAAATAAAGGCATCAATGAATCATGTTGTGCAGAACAAACGTCACATCACAACTCCGGACCTGTTGATTGTTTGTGTTTCCCGTCACCCTGTATTATATGACAGAGGACAATAAAAATTACAAAGACAATGAACTCGAGGACAACGTGTGGAGCAGCACTGCCGGAGGCAGGATAGTGAGGAGATTATGTAGTTTACTTTTGGATGTAGTTGTTTATTCGTTACGTCCCCGGTGTGTAAAGGCCTTAAAGCTCACATTTAACAGGTAATATCTCATTTGTTTAATCCATACAAAAATCAAATTTGTGCTTTTACAGGGGGTTATGTGGTGGACTATTTCTTGGCGAGGCACAGTGACTTCCTTAAGTCTTGCCATCACCGTGAGGCCAGGCAACCAGACTCCAGGAAGTCACTGCGCCCGGCCAAGAAATAGTAGACAGATTTATTTTTTAACCCTTGTATAGAGCCAGTCTTTATGCTAAGATAAGCTAACCGTCCCCTGGCTCTAGCTTCACATTTATTTCCCTAAATGCTAAACAATTCCTTTATATTTCCATTCCATTCCCATATAACTTATGCCTCTAGACAGGAAAACCCTAAAATACACATTAAAACCTCGGTGTAGCCTTTTAGTAAACATGGACACACACAATTTGACTATTTACCGCCTATTGAAGAGCCATTATGAGGACTTAGATTTTAATCATACAACAAATAATTGCTCTCTTGTTTTAAGCTGTGTAACATTGTTTAACAGCTAATCCAGCAACAAATGATGTCTGTGCCTCAATACACATTGTTGTGATTAGTTTGAGCATTTAATAATGCAGAGTGAAATGTTTCTCACAGTGTGATCATCACACAAATCCATTTGGTTTGAGGAGCTAGTTTCAGTCCTAACAAGAATAAAAACGCCTCGGGGAAACACTGAAGACTTCTCAGCCGATAGCTTGGAAATGATGAAATGTGAAAACTCTTATCTGACCTCAAAAACCCAACATCAGTTGATCTTAATTTTGACACTACATAACTAGGCTGGCACTGTGTCCGGCGTCGACTCTGTGACTCATCCGTCAGAGAGGCTGAAAGTTAGTATCGGGTCTGAAATCTCCTGGGTTAATGAAGCGCTGCTGCATATGAGGGATGTGTCGAGGCGCGGAAATCCAGGATCCATCCCGGCAGGACAGGTTCCTGATAAGAGTGAAAAGAGAAAAGCAGATCCAGTGAGAGGGATTAAGAGATGTTGTGTCAGTCAGGGACACGCAGCTGTGATTGACAGCAGTTATGTAATAAGCCAAGGTTCACTGACAGGATGACTTCCTCTGCTGGACATGGACATGTGTGTGGAAAAGGTGTCAAGTCACATGATGGTCAAGGCACTGTGCAGCCAGGACTCCAGTCTTAACATCTGAACAGGACAGAGCTGCGAAACTCCCTGTCTTCACTTCACTTTCAACTCTATTTGTCCCCAAAGGGCAATTGGTTTTGCAGTAAGACATAGATACAAGACGGGAAAAGCTCAAGTTGTGAACGCTGGTCTGAGGTCAGTACATTAGAGAACCGGCCTGACAGAGAGCAGTAAGTGTGTCTGTTGTGTTAATGCTACTACTGTAAGTTTAATACTATATCCACACAGTATGTCATGCTTCAAAACTACTACGACTCTCGCTTCCTGTCATAATGTAAATATTGGAGCTAACGGTGTACGTCACGTCTTTCTAACTGTATTAACCATTTAACTGGACAACATGGTCATTCATGCAGGCCGATGAAGAGAGACAGAAAAGTACAGAGCAAATTATGCAACCGAAAAATAAAGAAGACTACTTTTATTTTCTGTGGACATGATGTAACATTTCAACCACAGATGATTTTCCACAGGTAAAAGTCAAGAAGTAAACACACCTGTATTCAATAGGGAAATCACGATGACCTTACATTATAATCTCCTAATTAGCCGAAATGAGTCATTTGATCTTGGACATTTTCAGTAAGATTAGAGACGGATTTGGCCACTTCAGTAATCTCATTGTCTTCATGTGATTGGAGAGACCTGGCAGAAGTGTGCCGGTAGCTGTCTTTTTTTACTTAAAGGTACTATATGTAACATTTTACATGTATTAATCGCTTTGTATTTCCTATGTATGAACGGGTTGTAACATAACTTAAAAAATTAGACCTTCCCTGACTTTCTCTGTTGCCTATAGCAACCTGTGGACTGATTTCTTTGTAAAGGACTCGGGTGGATTTTCCGGGAAAATCCAAGGGATGTGAGTGCTTTGCCTTTTTTCAGCTCCCCTACAGTGTCACTAAAACTGAAAGTAAGCATACCTGATATACCAGTAATAATTTTCGTTTGCTTTAGACTTTTCAACATTTGCTAAATAGAATTTACCTAACAACAATGTTTGTATTGGCAATCAGCAGTGATTTCCTTTGCTAACTTTGCTTTCCTTCCAAACATTTGTAATATTACACTACTAGACAAATACACTACAGAATATCTAAGGTAAAAAAAGAAAAGAAAAGAAAAGTTTCTGCTTGAAGAAGGTCTAATGTAGAAAACTGGGTAATTAATGTAATGGTACTTAAAATGTAAATTCTATTAATTAGTATAAATCTCAGCTACACAAAACGAATGAAAAAAGGAACAACTTGTTGAGAAATGAAAAATGTATAGAACCCAGCATGACCAGATTTTCCATCAGCCTGGTGGGAGTGGCGAGGGAAGGCTGAGCCAAGATTATCTGGTCTAGACAACAGCGAGAAAGCAATCAGGCTCTGTTGACAACAAGGTGAAAGCTCAGTGACCGTGTTGGGACAACAATGGTGTTTGAATGCGATGGACATGCTGATCCTGTAGGATGAGGGTCTCATGTCAGTCTTTTAAGTTGTTTACTTCCGCAAACAGAGACTGCAGCCTCAATATGTATTAAACTGGGAAAAAAACAAAAGAGAAAATGTGTAAGAAGTGGATTGCAGATTAAACACAGCCGTGTTCACCAATAGCACATCCACTGTGTTGTGTTTCCTCACTGTATGCAATACTATCCAATGTTTAGGCTAACTTTAGCAGCTCTGTCCTGCTCTGTACTGGATTTTACACTCCAGCAGCCCCAGCCAACATTACCCAAGGTAGCGTTACGTTTGCCAAACACATCGGTTAGTCCTCACCCTGAGAGCCTTTTAAAGTTAAAACAGGTATCTAAGCTAAGCAGCCAAACAGTGTTATGTTTGAACAAAATAACAGTCTGATGTGACATTTATCCTTATCATACTTAGACATACTACGAAGCTCTACGTTGCACAAGAACAATGATGTTCCCTTGTTTCCGTGTATTCTGCGTGGATCATCAACTGGGGAGGAAGCTGACTTTTTGCCTCTTAGCTTTAGCTATAGTCTTTTAGCACGATATCATGTATGCAAACATCATATTCTTATTTAAGACTTTTTACAGGATTCCCTGTGACTACATTATAATACATTTAACTAAAATACATTTAACTAAAAGGGGCATGCAAAAAACTAAGCAGAGGTAAACAATAATGATTCACCAAAACCCCATTTCTCACTGTGTCAGCCTCCATTGTTCACCTCTCAAACCTGATCAAACAGAACTGCTTTTGATGGACACATGCAGCACAGGGCTGGCAGCAGCTTGGCCTTCTCCGCGGAGAGCACAGTCAATCACATTTTGCTATGTATGGGAGCAGCAGGGGATATTATGGCTACAGTGTAGGCTTGGCAGGATGAGCTATATTAGTTAGGCTGGCTGGTTCGCCATCCTGGCCAACACTGAATTCCCCAGCTGACTGAGCTGAGTGGGGCGCCTGGATGATTGCCTGGGACCTTTCAATTTACCACTCTTCACACCTGGTCCCACAGGGGGGAGGGGGAGACTAGGAGAAACTCATGATACCCACATGAAATTGTGTGATGGTGCATTGCATACAGTTGTAATACCTCACATATATAATATAATATAGCTCATTAGAGGTATTAAAATATGAGCAAACACATATTAGAAGGAGCCTGTAGCACGTCCCAGAGGGCTGGCAGGATCCACATGTTTTGTTTGACACATCTCTCGCACAGTGCAGTGCTTTGTAGATGATTGCCCTGCATGGTATTTAACACCAGAGCACGCTCCTGTCGACTGTGGTGTGGAGAAGCGGAGATAGAGAGGCGGAAAGATCTGGGGAATCACAGTATGATCAGAAAGGCGCTCATACACCCTGAAACCATACAGCGCACTGTACCCCGGGGTTCACTGCTGCTCTGACCTAGATACACCACTTAAGCTCAGGAGCACTGGGGCAATTACTGAAAAGAAGATTCCACGGGCACAATACCTTAATTAGACATGCGGTTTTAACTACCGGCTGATACTGGTGAAATTAATCAGAATACAGAATGGGCTTCAGGATGGAAAAAATAAGGAGTGGGGAAAGGGAAAAGATTAAAAGCTATGAGAAGGAAGGCGAAGTTATCATGGGGAAAACTCTCTGTTGCGTTATGTAAACCGAACTATAGCTCTTCCAAACAAAAGAATTAACTTGCCTTTATATACTGCGTTGAAAATGCACCTGTGTGATTTGATGGATGCAGGTTATATTTGGTGTTTTCTTCTGGCATGTCGTCAATACCCCTGTTACTCTGGGGTATCCAA
Organism: Maccullochella peelii; assembly: GCA_002120245.1. NCBI lineage: Eukaryota > Metazoa > Chordata > Actinopteri > Centrarchiformes > Percichthyidae > Maccullochella > Maccullochella peelii. Next base: position 118,220 of record LKNJ01000536.1, read on the forward strand.
AATGGATTACTTCTGTGTTTTGTGCATCCCTTCATTCCTGCTGTTTTTTTTCCTTTTTGATCAATTGTACAAGCTGAAAAACAAGTGTTTATGTGAGCTAGAAATAGGTCAAGATGGTTGCTTCTACCATCTAGAGCCACTCGTGTCTTTGTATTACCTCCTTTCCTATGAGGCATTAGGCTGTGCAATGCAATCAGTCCCATTCAATCCCAGACAGAGAATAATAAAGAAAATCGGTTTTATTTGAGTGTGCTGTTGTGTGGTTTGACGGACAGAGAGGAAGAAGCAGAAAGTTATGGAGCTGAAACAGTGAGACGGGGGGGAGATATGCCACATTATACATCATCTGGCCAGACTGTCCTCGTCAGAAAAACAACAGCAATGGACATTTGTTCAATGCTTTTCTGACAAGCGACCTGTTGAGGTCGAAACATCTTCAAGTCCTCTTGTGTGTCCCATCTAAGAAGTAGCGTGACGTTAAACCATTGCAAAACATCTTTAGGAGGAGGACTGGTCAATATAGTGTGCAACTTGTTTCAATTGCCTTCACATTAACCATAGAGGTAGCAGGTCAGACAATTCTCATAGAAGTATTTTTCGTAATGGTGGTATGCGTCTTTTGGGAAGATACTGACCCATTTTGTCATTTGGGTATGATATATAAGACTTGTTGCATCTGGCAGACATTTTATGACTTATAAACATGCATAAAAGGCTCCAGTGCGACGACAGTTATTTCTTCTGTCTGTCTAGTCACGGTGGAGAGTTTTGATTTGTTTTTAACAAAAATACTACTAGGATGTTGCACTAGGATGTAATCTTGAAAGTGAGTTGTCAGGGTTACAATAACAAATACACCATTATATATGTGTAGCTCGAATTTAAATCAACATTTCAAAAGGCATGGTTCAACATACTATAGACAACAATCCAATAGGGCAGTTGTTCCTGGGGGTTAGGACCCCCCAAGCAGTCCCATATCAAAGGGGTCACAAGGGATTATAGGGGTGAATTTATGTAACAGAAAATGATTATTTTCTGGGGGTTTATTGTGAAAATACTGGATACATCCACCTCTTAGAGGGAAAAATGAGTCGGAGTTTGGTTGGAGTAATAAGTAAATAAACAGCAATGTCAAAACCTGTGTTGCGGGCATCACAAATGAATCCCGTGAGCTAGTTCAGGCAGTCAACTCCAGTATGCCGCTAAGCTCACATGGCACACCACGACATACCGCTCACATGCAAACTATGCTGTCACTTGCTGCTACTGCTGTTTATATATCATTTCAAAAGCCCCATCTCCAACCCAGCGTCCACCTGCAGGCTGTGAGTCTACGTTATTCTAGGAGAGAATTTATTATCGTCACTCCCCACTCGCTGCTGTGCAGAGCTGAGTGCTTCCTTGTGGGGAGTGACAAGGTCAGAGCCTAGATGCCAAACATCAACGCTGTACATATTTTACATGAGTTGGCTGAATGAAGTCAACATTACTTCATTTTATGGGTTCACAAGCCAAAAAGTTTGGGAACCACTACATACTTACACAGAATTCATTGATAATACGAGGATTTAACCAAGAGTAAAGGTTTCCAGCTAACTGACGGACAGAAAAATGCAGCTGGTCAGAGTGTTTTTAAAGATGGTTACCCCAGGAGGCCACAGCCCTTTCTATTTTTTCCTTTCTTTCATCATTTATGGGCACCCCCTACCCCCTACCCTCCTACCAAGCTAAGGACAAACAACATCAAAAATGAATAAGCAAGAGAGGGCTGCACGCTAAAACCAGACGTTATGTGATACTGCAACCACAAATTAATTTTCGTCAGGGTGATATTTCAAGCAATCAATTAGGCCAATTGGATCTCATGTAATAGAAATATTTTATACAACCTATATCGATGCGGCTAAACAATGTTGATTGACAAGATTGGTTGAATGTACATGAGTGACAAGCTGACGTCAAGAGCATGAAGCTCAATTTTATATCTGTTGTCATATTTATCCCTGCTATGGATACACTCCTTATAGAAATAAGCATCTATAAAGACAATTCTGCTTGTTACTTCCACACTTGCTCATCCATTGCTCCTCCCGTCCCTCTCTTTGTGCTTGACTTCTGGAGGACGATCAGTGAAAGCAGCGAACAGGTGTGAGCAGGTGTGCTGAAGGGGTTTGATCTCTCCCTCTCTGGCCTCATTCATCCCTCTCTGTCACATCCAGCTGTGGCTCTCTGTCGCTACCTCATTGTCATTCTGGAGGGATGTCTGTCCTCCAAACTTATTTGTATACAAGCCAGGCTCTTACACTGATTATCCTCCAGGAAGAGGAACCCACAGCCAGCTCCATCTCAGGCATTATCTCCTTGTTGTAGGTGACAAAAAGAAGCTTTGCGCCAACCACAAACAGGCGGTAATTTCATGGTTCATCTGTCAAGGGAGAGACAAGACCAATGAAAATACTGACATTTTTGGACTAAAAACAAATGAAAGACTTGATCACACTTGTTGTTGATCATCTCAACCGCTTTATTTAGGTAAAACTGGAAGTGAGCGCACCTAACATCCCTGATTGCACAGGGAAAACTGAAAAGTGCTGTACAGAACGTCAAACTGTGACGGACGTTTACAGTTTTGAGTATAACTTTGCTGTTCACTTTCATTATCTTTTCCAAATACTTTAAGATAAACTTGGAGTTTGTTTAAAAAGTATGATTGTTGAGTTTTGGCTCCATCAAACGTCTTTTTAGCAATGTTGCTAGATCTCAGCAATTCATGTTATCAGTACAGTGTTATTATTACTGAAGGCCACGACCTAAAAAACGTACAATTTAGCTCATTTTCCAACACCACTTACGGATAGCCGACTTCATGAGTCACCAACCATGGCAACAACAAGCGTGTCCCAGCTGTGTGCATCACTTTTTACTGTCCCCTGGAAACATTTTCTGTTGTCGTCTGTGCGACTTGCAGCGTTTGTGTATTTGGTTGTGTTTTCTCTATTTTGCAGCATTTTTTTCCTAAATGCTCTGCATGTGTTGTCAAATTGGTGAAGACATTTTCTTAATTTGCTTGCTTGCTTTTGTCTATTTGCATGTGTTTTATTAAGTTGTAGTGCATTGAGCTCTCAGGGCCACTGTAGAAAACAGCTGCCTGCTACGTCTGGAAACGAGGCTGATGAGAGCGGTGAGAGTGAACCAAGTCAAGCTGACAAAATTGAGTTAATTTGCATTTGCTTAGTGAGGCTGCGGGGCGCTGCAGAGTCATCAGATAATCCTCTGTGGGTTTGTCTCTATGAGTCACACATTAAACAATGTCATTTGACCCTTTTGTTCATATTACAATATTGCAGCTTTAAGGATTTTCATAGACAACCAGTGTACTGAGTTGTTTCAAAAATATCAGTACTGCACCAAAGAATGAAAGACTAACTGGAGCGCATTTTATGGTTTTTGATAAAAATCCCTTACACATTATACATAGATACCCAAATGCACATGCACACAGATGTTGTACATGAATATTGCATGTTCACAGAAACACAGTGGTGTATTTACATGTATTTATTTCCCTGTTCTAGGGAGAGGATATCTGACACCTCTGACTAGAACAGTATCATCCTGTTCTAGGAGAGGTAGGTGAGGGAACAAAGTACCCTTCAGACAGCCAAATGACATTGGACCGATGCCACATGAAACAAGCCACACAGGGAGTGAAAGACTGGAATGATGCTGTTGGGTGTGGAAGCACAGTCCCATTAAAGGGAACAATTAACATGTATTCATCGTTTTTGTATTGCCAATGCCAACAGCCCACGTTATTGGTTCCTCTAACAGCTGGTGGACTGATTCTATGTGAAGGACTCTGGACTGTTTTTCTGGGAAAATCCAAAAGATGTGACGTTTAGGTGCATTTCCGAGTGCCTTGCCTCTCTTCAGCTCCAGTTCAGCTCCCCTACAGCGCAGACAGTGTGCAACACTAGCTAACGTTAGCTTAGAAATGGAGTCCGCTAACATCAACAAAACGACCGGTGTAGGTGCCGGATATGCTCAGCCTGGCAGACCTGCTGTGTGAATGTGTTACATCATCTGCAAATGCAGGACCCCTAGCAGAGTCCAACACAAAGTCCACATAGCTTGCTAGCTAATGCGGACAAATTGTTAGCTATCTAACGTTGTAAAATACTGTCTTAAGTGGATAACGTCAGCTAATTCATCCAGACTCCCGGGACTGATGCCAGTTCCCGAGAAGGACACATTTTTCACCTGATTTGTAGCAATTAGGCTTTGTTTAAGTTGGACTCAGGGTCAGTGTCATCCATCTAGATTTGGTATTTTCAGCAATGTTATGAGGGAATGTGTTCTTGTAAGAAAAATAGCTAAGCTTCAGTTATTCACTTAAACTAGGAAGGGTTCAGGGCCAGTGTGCCTGGGAAGTCGCGTTAGCTGCTAATGCTAATGTTACTTGCCTCAGGTTGACTGCTTCTGCTGGTAACATTACTGTCATTGCCCACGTTGGCTTCTTAAATTAACAGCAAATTTTGTGGTGAAGCCGGCACATTTTATGAATTCTGGTGTGTTTTGCTGACTGTACACGGTACACGGGTGGGTCTCTCTCGCTCTTTGTCACAAACACACATGAATTTCATATATAATTTGGTTTATGTCTTGTTTTGTATGTATTGCTGTAGTCATATCACTGACTTAATGAAGAACAGTTCATCTCTACAGCCCTAATAACTGCGCAAAAAAACCTTAATTTTTACTCAATATGTAATAATTAGGAAGTAATGGTGAATTTTTATCATTCCCAATTTTCTTTTTATCAATTTATATATTTTCCTGGTGTGAATTGACTTCCATAGATAAATTAGGAAAATAAGGGGAAAAAAACATATAAATCTCTGCAGCTTTCCATCACTTTGACAGATGGGAAAAACTATGATGGCAACATTCTGCAGGGATTATTCACACTCTCATTTCCTCTACGAGCATATTTAGTCAGATAAGCATGATTGCTGATATTTCTTCAAAGGGAAGTGGGATGTTCCGATTGGCCGACATACCTTGACTGACCCAAATTAGATCCTGTCCTTGCTTCCTTCTTGCTGCCATTATACATAACCAGATGGCTGCATGTAATCGCCAAAATGGTGTCAGTGTCCAGTCAGCACATTTTTCCCATAGGCAACACTGATCTTAGAGATTAACCCTATATATATATGGTTAGTATCTTGTGCTTAATATTAATGGACAAACATTTATTTCCCATGAGACTTTAAAGATAAGACTTCTAGGAGAGGAAATAAGCAGACATTCGGGTATTTCTCCAGGCTTTCGTGCAATGAATTTTTAACGGGTTGGAGAAATAAAATAAAAAAACCAGGCTGTGGATTCATACACTCCGGATTCATTAGGTGATAACTACTGGCTAGTTTGCTTTTTAGCAAAGATCTTTCATCATCCTCAGGGATGGTGGTGGATTAGCGTGAGGCGATTTTTATTTTAGCTCTTATGCATAACAAGCATCATCACTGAGCTGATTACTGTCACTTGGGATGACTTTTCATCTCATGGATGCAAGACTGTAGCATCACTGTATATACGTTCACATTTCAGTGCATTATGAAGTCTCACATAAGCCATATATTTTCACAGTGCTCCCCTTGCCTGTTAAATTACTGTAATAAAGAACCTTGGTTTTATGCACCAACTACTTCTTTTGCCCTCAATATCACATCCATTATAGTTCCTGTGTGGTTATTACAGTTGTTAACTATAGTCTAATCATGGGGCTGCAGTCACCACCTGCCTGCTTCTGCTCTGTCATGTCACTGAGATGAAGAGACTGAACTTACAAGGAGGCATTGTCAAGGCAAAGAAGAAAATTTTCCCCTAGAGCAGAACAACCAGGTGCTTTCACTCAAGTCTTGTCCCAGTGTACAGCTGTGTAGTTAGCCAAAGGCAAGTCTGAAGGAGGTCAATTTGCGGTGCAGTGATGATATCTGCTTTATCGGGGGTTTGGCACTCCTCCAGCTCCCAAGTAGCTCCGCTCAAGTCTACAAACGAAGCTGTCCTGATACATTTTAATGACGTGCACTTTTGGCAAAGGAAAATTCATTTTGGGAGGTAGGACAAGGCCATTCTTCGAGGTCAATCAGGCTGAGTCTAAAATTGCAGTCTGCCTCCTGTGTGCTAATGTGTCTGCTGCTATTTGAGAAAAAGATCCAGGCCAGGGCCCTCTTGTTCACTGAATTGTGCTGTGATCTTGCTGTATATAGCATATATTTATGGGCACTAGCACCTGCTGTTCAACAACACATACACTAAACTGAAGACAAAATAGGTCTTTTGTTAGCAGCTTCCAGAATTAGTCTCATGACCATTATAAAAACTATTCCTATGAGTGTTATCTTATCTGCCTTATCTACATTAAAGGCCCTAAAAACACAGTCAGTCTCAGTCAGTTTCTATCATAAGCCATGGGGTCCTTTAACACACAATCTTCTGCCAAAGTTAAGAGCTTTGGTTACAGGACCAATTTCTGCATTTCTGTTTTCATATGTGCTCTTCTCACTGGTTTTGATGCGGCCCCTTCGGCTTCGTGGACACACAAAGTATAATTTGAGCTTAAGGGGCTCGGCGTTATAACTATGGCTGCGACTAAAACAAATATTTGGTTATCAAAATAGTTGCAGATACATTTTTTGTCAGTTGATTAATCGACTAATCGTTGCAGCTCTAATTATAACGTCACATTACGTCCACCTTTGCTTCAGAGGGAGGACAGCCGTCATTCACATGACCGCAAGACAACTTAGGTCGTTTTAAGATTTTGAACAAACTGATGCTGTATTCTGCATCACTTACTAACATGGTTGTGTGAGCCAGGAATTTGTAGTTCAAAGTGTGAACATAACAATGAATCAACACGATCCGAGCAAAAACACACAGTTGTACTTCTTCATGTTTTATATTCATAATACAGCCAGAGAAAGTGTGAACTCTAAGGTGACTTTAGTGAAATGGGGTACTGTAGACAGTTATTTCAACAAATGTGATGACACTCTAACCCGTACTAGATTGTCATCACAGAGATCTGTTGAAATGATGAATATCAAAGGACAGAAAAGAGTGGAAAAGGCTGAGACCTCAATCAGTCAACAGTCAGTCAGATAAATGAAACAGAGGGGAGAAGTCTGACAGTGCCGCTCCTCTCCAAAGAAAGGTCGTACTGCTAAGATCACTGCAAGAATGATGTCAAAGCTGAAGCAGGGATTTTGCGGACACCACTTGACTTGCTCTTGCGCTAGTAAATGTGTTTCTCATGAGTCAACGATAAGAATAACACCAAACCAACGTGGTGTTATGAATAAACAACTGATCTTATACACGATTCACAGCAATACTGGAATTTATATTCTGCAGACAGAAGAGAAAACTGTTGAAATCTTTGGCCAAAAGACACTGTGTGGTAGAGGTGGGTTAAGTCACAAACAACAAAGCTACATTAAGTGAATTGTTAAACAGTGTGAAATAACTAAAACAAACAAAATAAAAACTGTGTTGGTTTCCTTTTCCTAAAATATCGAAACTTTTCAAATTTTTTGGATCAAATTCAGATAATACAAAGAATAATTTCTGGGTGTTTGTGATGCTCAGAAAAATATTAACACCGTTTTGCAGGTTTTATCATTTAAAATGAGTCAACAGGAGACTCGATTTTCAACCCCGAGTTAATGCTAATTAGCATTAAAATCTGCTAGCAACTAGTTGTCCTGTCAGCCTGCTTTTGTCTAGCTCTGTCTGAATTCAACAATGCATTGTTTCAAAAATGACTTTTGTGTGGTAAATCTGCCACCGTTCTCATTGTAAACCACATTATGTGCCGTGCTAGATTGTGTTTGAGTTAAATGTTAAGACTTGGGAGCAGTTATTGCAGGTTTTCAGGGTATTCCTCAAAGGATTCCCAAACCGTCTCAGATCTGAGTGAAGATTCTGCTGTCATTTTCACTGTGAGATTCAAGCGACACGCTGTTTCATGTCCATTGTGCCACATGTAGGATTGCTCCCTGCAGAGAATGTGACCAGTGCCACAGTAATGTCACCTGTCACAGCACTGCCAAACTTTGTTCCTCAGTGGCTTTCATCAGTGCACTATGTTCCAGAAATTTCCACACACTCCAGGCTATTACCCAGGCTGTACCTCTGCAGCAGCACCTTGACTTTGTTCCTGTAAAACCGCTGTGTATCAGTGCTGCTTTGATATTGATTCAAATGTAAAGTGTTTATCTTCCTTTCTCCCTGCATTGGACTGCGCTGATAGCAGAATAAGCTGTTTCTCGATGCCACAGTTTACGATACACTAGAAGTTGTCTGGCTTTATGCCTGTGCCACATTAGCATACTGGCGTGACCCTTGACCTCCCGACAATGTGGAGCTTTAGCACTGACTAGCTGCAGCGGGAATCGTCGGGTGTCAAGGAGACAGAGGTTCAGCAACAATTGGAGATGACAGCTCATTCATCATGGCCGAGGTATCCGTTCCACTGAATAGAGCACATTCTCCACCCTAGACTGCATCTGGCTCGCTTAATTAAAACTGGGAACACAGTAAACAACTTCAACGATTTCTTCTCTTCGCAGTGCTACCTCATTAAAAAACATACTTTTGATGTTTGGCTTTTTTTTTTTTTGTGAATGAAGAATAGAATTGAGCTGTTAAATTGAGGACATGCTGTGATTATTCTTTTTGTTCTGCTGTTTTGTTTTCAGCGCTGCGTGGCATGTAAGTGTGTTTGTGTGTGAAGGAGATAATGCCCTATTGTCCACTACAGACAGAAGAAAGCTGGATGTGTAGTTTGTAGACTGTGCACACACACTGTGCACACACACACACACACACCTGGAGCAGGTTGCACAAAGCTGTCTAGCTTGTGCAATGTGTCCTGTCCTTTGTTGAAATGTCCTGAGTAGGACCAAGTTGCTGTGAATTCTGGGTAAATAAAAACTTTTTGAAAACTTTTTTTCAAAACAAAACACAACCTGCTGTACAAGCTTCAAACTGTTTAAGTGAGACTATATGATTTTTTAGAGCTATAATTACAGATTAGCGCCATATTGAATTTTAATTAGTTTTCAGTTTCCATCCTAACTGAGGTTATATCTATGTTAACTATGGGTTAGCGTTAGCATGTGACTTTTAAGCGTACACTCCACTGAAGGGACTCAACTCAAATTAATACATGGAACAAACATAAATGCCATATTTCCATTACGTCTTATACATTCAACATTAGCAAGCTAGGGTAACCATCCTCCAGTTTTTGAGTGGAAGCTAATTAGCCTAACTTGCTACTTTAGCTTCCACTTTCTGAGTGAAATACAACTTAACAGCATGATGGGCCCTGTTAAATGTTGAATTTGTAAAAGGACAGACAGGCTAAATCACTAACGTTATATGGGCTTGTTGAAAAAGGGGAAAAAACATCATGCATCCTTGTTCGTTGGCTACAGGGCTCTGACGTGCTCTGGTCAGTAGTGCACCACACACATTGACAGGGTCTTCTAGCAACGCCGGGCCTCAAATGTCAGTTAACCACTGCCAAGGGAACCGCCCACCCAGAGGCCTGAAGCTTAGACAGTTTCCACTAATATGTCAAAAAAAATAGTTTCATCTTCTTTTGAAAACTGGAAAATTGTGCACAAAAAAAACTTAAACTTAATATTTTCTTACTCAAAAAAAATTAAACTTAATTTGACTTTAATTTGAGAAAGCAGCAGGAATAATATGCAACAACAGGACTGCATGCACTTGTTTTTGACCCATTAAAAATCAAACAACACCAAAGAGCCTTGGGGTGATTGAGAACAAACCGCGCTGCCAAACATTTAATGTTCCCTTTAAAGTCTGCACAGCCTGGTGGGAGACTGAAAAGAGAAAACAACACTATTTCAATATAACTTTTTCCTTTTTGATTTCAAATGAACCCAGATGTGGTCTGGGTGGCTGTATTTGTTGTCTAGCTGGCATCTCTTTTGTGATTCCTTCAGAAAAAGGTTCCTTCAGCACCTTTTGCCCTCGCTGATGCTTCCAATCTATTGGTTAGTCTCCGACTCTACCTTTCCTTTCACGCTTTTTCTTTGCCTGTCTGCTTGGCAACCCATCAGTATTGTGTCCGTCCTTGGACCTGAAACGACACGGAGCAGAATAAACCATCCCAGGCATCCTAATCTCAGGTAATGGAAGAAAATTGGTCTCGTCCTCCTTTCCTCTTCCATCCTGAGCCTCCTGACCTCCAGGGAAGCCTATCCACCATTTTAATGAATGCTGAGTTAAAAATAAATAGCAACATTAAATCCTGTAATCCATAGCCTGTGCAGTCTGCTCTCAAGTCCTGAGGTGTATGCTTTTCGCCAGATCGACTTTGCTCATTTAGACTTAATCAATTGTACATGACATTATTTTTCTATACAGAAATAATTAAATTGTGTTTCATCCCTCAATTAACCTGCAGATTCATCAAATAGGAAGGAAACTGAAAGACAGTTGGCTTAATTAGCAGAATAATTACAGCACAATGACCTTGAATTGAATAAGACATACTTTCCTTGAGATTGTCTTTTTACTTCTTTGCAGTAAATGTCACTCACTTACAAATCAGCAACAAATGGGCGTGATCCAAGGGTGTAAGTTTGGTTTTGGTCTGATATCTGATTGTATAAAATATTTGCTTTATTCTGTATGTATTTGGTACATTTTCTTATTGTAAATTCTAAATCTACAATTAATATTTAAAATATACAGTATAAACAATAGATTAAAAATAGAAACTAATACTAATAATAACATTAACAATGGCTCTGTTCTATTCAAGTGTCCCAGTAAGCCAAGACAGTGTGACAGTGAGCCAGAGTGCACAATAGCAGGACCCACAAACTGAAGCAGCTAAATGGAATTCAGTCATCATTAATTTTTATTTTTACACCTGTGCTTTTCCTCCTGTGACATGTCAACATATCTTGAGTAAAAAAAAGCCTATTTTAAAGATTACAGTTGTTTGCTAAGCTCTGATTACTTTGGTTCTCCTTAAAAAGAAAGAAGAAAAAAGACCATATGTCCTCCAGCAATACTGAAGTCGGTTAATGTTAAAATATTACAGCAATGAGAACACCTTATACCTGAAATGAAATGATGAAATAAAGCTAGTGATTAGTTATATCCTGCAGTCTTTTTAACGCAGAATTCCCTCTTTGTGCTACTATCCCTCCACTGCAGCTCAGCAAGGAAACACTGTGTGTGGAAATAAAAGAAGAGAGTTTCATATTAAAAAGACTAACTTTGGAAGATGTCTACTTTATTTGTCAAACTGGAACCTTTTATTAACCTCAGATAAACTTTGGAATGTATTTTCCCACAGAATGAGGACTGTGGATTTTGTCCCCCATCAGCTACATTGGAAGGGCTTAAAGCTGGGGTAGGCAAAATCTGTGCAACCTATGCAAAACCTTCCGCCTCTCTGTCCGCTGACTCGTATCACTCCGCTAGGCCCCTCCCACCAAACCCACAAGTTCGAAAGGCAGCAGAAGGAGTCGGTTGTCCTGCGAAACCTCATGCCTCAAGGGGCTCCCTCACCAAGACCCCGGTCTCTCTCGCCACCTCTTCTCAAAGACGCCCCTCCAGCGCTTCGCGGCCCCAGGGCAGGCTTCAGAAGCAGCTGCGACGCCATCAAACAGCAGGATGAGAGGCTAGTACACCACACACACACACACGACATCGTCCCCCTTAAAAGTTATATTGTCATTATGCAGTCGTCATTACAAGCGCCATGACATCGAACATGATGAGCCCGAAGCTCCGTGTGGAGCCGGGACGTGTTCACGCACGTGTTTTGTACTGTACGCCGCTGAAGGCAAAGGAGGTATTAGAAATTTATCCCAAGTTGCAGTATTTTCTGCAGGATATTCCGCAACTGAATCAGGCTTTCACCATCTGAAGGGACGTGCACGCACATCTGCATTTGTAGAACAGCCAATAGGAACGCGCCCTCTCTTCTGAAATGACCTGTGGTTGGCCAAAGTCTCCCGTCACGGGCTGAAAACAAAGCGAAGAGGAGGTGCAAAAGTGTAGTTTTCTCTCAGACAACTTGAATTACAATATACTGAACAGTTATTATGGAATTTTTGCCCAGTGACGCCAAAAAAATACTGCCTACCTCAGCAAAGGTAGTTTCAATGTTCATATGGGAACCTGACAGACATGAGAACCTACGCTGCAGCTAGCCAGCAATGCATAGCACAGAAGGAAGGTTGGGAATATGGTAATACCATCACATCAGGCTTCCCCATATCTCGCTCTTTCATTCTCTATCAAAAATAGCTCAGTTTTTGCAGAAATCCCACAAATCTTTACACATTATAAGTACACCTAACCGGTAGTATGTGGAGTTGAAATGCCAAACAAGTTTGAGATTGTTAAAAAATATAAGCAGGGACATCGACATAATCTGCAGTCAGGCTCAAGCAGCTGCCCCCGTCCAATAGAAAGTGTTGCATTATGTTTTAATTAAGCTGAGGCAGTCTTGGAGATCTACTTGATTAACTTTTCATGCATAATTTTGTGTTGGCGACTTAAAGTTGCTACATTAAACCACTGACGTCAATTAGTTCTTGTCAGCTCAGATCAGGATGCTGTTTGTATGAACCGCTGTCAAGCAAGGCTGAACATCTGAGTTTCAAAACAAACACCCGCGCGCACACACACACACACACACACACACACACACACACACAGAAGAGTGTAGACTCTTGTGTGTGTATGTGGCGTGTGTAGAGTGTGATGTGGTCTTCCAGACAGGCAGTGCTGCTCTGTAATTGGCTGAGCCAGCTCGTTAAGGGCTGTGTTCCAGCAACTCTGGGGGTTAATGTGGACCCTGAGTGCCCGGCAGCTGCTTTCATCCAGACCGCCAGCTCAGCCTTCGAAAACCAGACCTGTGACTCCGCAGCAATTAGCCCCCATCAGCCTGTAAACAAACTGCCATGCCAGGCGAGGCTAACTGTGTTTAAAACCCTATGAGTGTATGGAAGAAAGGAAGTATAGTCCATATACAGTACAGTATGGGGTATCCTGTTTTTGTGTCTCTTCAGTTTTGCAAATGCAAATATAGCTCTATTATCGTTAATGGAACCGTAACAAGTCACACTTAGCCATTACGAATTAAATGAGTGGAGCAGCAGCAGAAAATGGACTTCCAAATTACTGAGAATCATTTTACTCTGAGTGTGTTATTGGTAGAAGCGTGCCGTGTTATATAATTAAATGGCTGCGTTTTAGATTTTGAGATGATGACAAAGCTCAACAATCAGGTGAGATTTAGCAAAGGAGTGTGGATATCACAGCAGGGAGTCCCGCTGAGGGCTTACTGCCGCTGTCAGAGATTTGTGGGGATTAACTGGAAATCTGAAGTTGTTTAGAATCGCGTTACTTCTCTCTTCGATTTCAATGAGGATTCGATGGGAAATCTCAGGTCATTCAATCCAAATCCGTGATCCCTCACTTATCAACAGCTACAGCGAGCGCTAATCTGTAGCAATAGAGATAAATGTTGGACTTGTTGGATGCTGAGTACATGCCTTAGTTTGAAAGGCTCAGTTCACCCAAACCACAAAAAAAGTTTTTGTTTTATGTGCTAGGGTTTTCGAGAGATACCTCGCAGAGATTTCAATTTCAACAGATGTGTATTGAATGTAATTTGTGATGTTGAATACATTTCTTTCTACTGGAGAAATCCGAGTATTTATTATCTCAGAACCTTACAACCCACAGGAAAGAACAAGGTTTCTGTTTTTATATTTATTTTTATAAATATTGAATAGTTTTTAATACGGTATTCTGTGACTGTATTGTACAAAAAAGTAATATATAGTGTAGCATTTGTTTTGTGGTGTACCTCTGTTTTGATGTATTGGTGTTGGAGATGTCTGGCTGGCCATCCACAGTATGTGTCTAGTTCTCATTGGATTATTGACAAATATTCAGCCGACTATTCGTTTAAAAAGCCCTGTGCAGACTGTATACTAAATTGTGCACTTGTTATGTGTGTGTGTGTGTGTTTGAGAGAGAGAGAGGCTGTGCTTATTCAGCCAAGAAGTGACTTTTGCTCTTGTCACTGTCTCAAGGCATTACTTGAATAAAGGACAAGGTTTTCTGATTCCACTGTCCCTATAGTGGGATTAAAACTGGTTGTGTATCCAGGCAACAACAATATGATATGAGAAAACATACTATGCCCTCCTCAAATGTGTCTGCCTGGCTGATTAATATAGAAACCCACATGAAAACAGCATACTGTGGGCTCTCAGATGCAGCCTGAAGGAGAGCATCTGTAGTTGTGTGAGGGAGATGGAGGCTGGCTCAGTGACTGAGAGAAAGTCTGAGTGGTTTTGTATCAGCCTGCTTCATCGAGAAGGAATTTACCATCACAGAGCACAGATTTAAATGGCAATGAGATCATGTGGAATATGGTCGACACATCTGACTTGATATATGCTGTCAGTTTAACAATGAAAACATTTAAATGACATTTCACAGAAATAACACTTTAAGTCAGCATTTTGCTAAAGAGCTGTATGCATATATAAATGATAAAAAAAAGGATGTACAAAGGATTTCAGTTGAGCTTAATATATAATTTGCTCTCCTAAAACTGTTATTTTTTGGAAGTTATGATACAGCTTGTGATGCTACAGTGACTTCCTGTTTACGTGTTGATTGCTTGATTGAACGGTGCTACTGATGTTTCCTTGCAAACAATTTACACATTACTAGTCTGTATGAGCTAAGACATTTTAAGTTTTAATGGTGCAGCCAGATCGAGTAAATCACTAGATTGAAACTAGCTAGCTGCTACTAAGAAGTTAGGAAGGACTTTACGTACAAATTTAGTCACGGATTTATGAATATGGTGCAACCCAATCCAGCACATAAAGTTTTATATTTCTTTCTTTTATCTTATCTGTGTCTCCAGCTCTCTTTCTTTTCTTCACCCCTTGGCATGAGTGACACTTCTCCTCCCATGCCATCCTTAGTGGGCACCTGACAGGCTCAATGAAAGGCAGCTGGCAGGACAGTATTGAAGAATGAAGTGAATAATTTATCTGAGCATCTGGGCCATGTCCCTCATTCATCTCAGCCCCCCTTCTCTCTTTCACCCTCCACCCACACATCAGTCAAGAAGGGCTTTTCTTTTTCTCTTTTGTCTTTTTTTGGACTCAAGCAACTGGGCACTGTTCTCTTTTTCCTTCACTGTGTCTTCTTTAACCCTCATTCTCTTTAGCCTGCCATCCAATTTTGAAATCTGGCTTTGTGCATTTGCACATAATTATTTTGCACGTTCACTGATATATAAATCAGTGGGTCTCACAACAAAGTTATATAAGTGAACATTAATATTTACTGAACTATAACTCGGTAGCTCAGATAGGTAGTGTATGAGTTCTTAGTCAAGTCAAGTCAGTTTTATTGATATAGCTTAATATTCCATTGATGAAACCACAGAGAATTATCATCCAACTCTGCATCTTCAGCTCAACAGGGCATTTCAGTGTCTTTCAGCTCATTGTTTTGGTTTTAAGGTCCGCTACCTTACTAGCATCTTTATCTGACGCAGCAGGCAGCAGATTTCAGTGAAAAACTTCTGATAAACATGTACACTACCTGCCCAGCACCAAACCACAGACAGACAAAGTTAGTAACTATGTGGAGCATTTAAAAGCTCAGAGCCAGACAGTTCTCTCAGTAGGTGGGGAAGAACTAACTGAGCTAAAAGGAGAGTGAATATTTGACTTAAATTCATCAGGTGGCCAGAAACATGACAGGATGTCTGGATGTGTAAATACAGTAGGCAACAGTGTGCTAATGCATTTACCATAACAACTTAAATAGGTGATATTTTGATGTTGTTTTAGCTTGTTGCGCTGCCCCCAAGTGGCCAAAACATTAATTTTTTCTGCTTTAAAGCTTATCATGTTCTGCCAGAATTGAGCTAAAAATTGCAACCTGTGTCAGTGCTACTGTAGGTTCAAGTTTCTGTGAGATGGTAACTTCAGAACGTGAAGGCACATTCAGATTGAATGCAAAGCGAATTTTCACCTTAATTGTGTGAATTTGACTACAGGACTGTTTGTGAAATCCATGGTAATTAACCACAAACAGCCAGTATACTAATTGTACAGACATTAGCTTTAACTTGGCGGCAGCACATGCACCAATCATGTATGTTTAGAGTGGGCATGTGTAAGTGTTTGTGTGACATTGCAGATAAACTTACCATAAACTCCAGTTTTTGCTGTTATTTCCACCCAGTTTCTCTCCTTTTTCATCTTGTATCTGTACAGTCATGAAGTGGAGTCATAAAGCCATGGGGTAAGGCTTATGTTTTCCTAAAGTTGAACATTCTCAACTTCAGCTGACGCATCTTTTTCTGAATTCAAACCACCAAGAGCAAAGTTGGCTGTAAAATTTGCTTTGCATTCAGCTTTTCAGTCAGCTAGGTTAAATGAGTGGGCATCCTGAATGTTACACACTGACAATAAATGTTTGTAATTTTTGCAATGGATGTATTTGTATTTTATTTATTGTTTATTTGATGGGAGGTTAGTTTAGCTATATGTCATGCTGTCCAAAGAACAAAAGCTGGTAATATTCTGTATTCATAAAAATATATCCTTCAGTGTGAAGGCTAAGAGTAAATGAAACAACAGAAATTGAAGAGGAGTGGGGCCGTGGAAAGGAATGAAGAAATTCTGTGAAGGAAGACGACTGGGGAATGTATTAACAGCCTGGCAAGTTATGGAGGGTTGGTTTTAATCCCTTTGCCTGGTTTCATTAGAGCGTGCCGTCATTCGTCATCGATCGCTGGTTGTCATGGAGGATATGTGGCAGCCTCGAGCCCATCGGCTCTGTTCCATTCTGCAACATGCTGGGATCTTAATGGAATGATTCACTCTGAGAGAGACAGACAGACAGGGAGAGAGAGACAGTCACACACACAGACAGAGAAGGTCAGAGAACTCTTTAACCCCTCCGGCTAACAGTGAGATAGTAAGATGGGTGCATGGTATGGCAGCATGGCTTTAATGGCTTCCACTGTTGTGGAGTGTGCGATTGGACAGAGTTGAGTACGCCCCTTTCTATTTGATTGACCAAAGCCATGCAGTTACAGAGTAAAATCTGTGTGCGTTCATGTGGGCGGCAACTGCTTCATACCCCTACCGCCGTGATCGAAACCGCTTCCCGTCTGCCGCCTTCCCCTCATTGAAATGACCGGCGGCGAGTTACCGTGCACTGGTGTGAAAGCACCTTTAGTCTTTTTATTTCCCTAAACAAAGTATTTCAGTTGACAAACTATGGTTAAAGTTAATTTGCCATAAACACAATCTTTCCCCAACCATAACCATACTGCCATGATATGCTGCAGATATTGGTGGAAGCGAGATTTGTGGAAAAATCTCCATGAACCTAAGTTGGGTTTTGCAGAATCATCCAAAATCGATGTTCTTGCCCAGCATTAGGGTTACATATACCTGTCATCCAGTGTGTTGTGCAATATGTGCTTCTTTCTGACTGTCAAGACTAAAAAAAACATTGTTTGTAGGTGCAATCATGTGTTAGGTGTGTAATCTTAAGGTCTATTCCAGCTTCAGTCTGTCCTGATCAGTCTTTTCATATGTCAAAGAGAGTCGTCCCATTCTCCCAGCTGTCTCCTTATCTCACTAATGATTGTCATTTGGACGGGACTGTCCAGCAGTGTGCGCTTATGATCTCCCCAGGAAGAGTCAGCCTGCCACTTCATATGAACCCCCATAATGGCAGGCAGCTGTTTGTATGTCTGACAACCAGCCACAGCCTCTGCTAGGAGATAATGGTGCGGCTCTGCTGTGGAATTGGGTGGGATGAGAGAGAATACAGGAAGGAGGAGGGGAAAATGAAAATGAAAACAAACATAATGGGATCAAGAGAAATGTATGCCAGGAGAGCTACAAACTTGGCTCTTACTCTCATCATACATCATTAGTTCATTTCAGGCTGGCAGCTGAGATAAATATTAGTGTTTTGTCAGCCAAAGGTGCTGTGTGTCAAAGTATAATCTCACCTCTCAACAGCATGGCATCAGAGGTTAGAGACACTTTGGGAAGGAGGGTAACAGAGCATATTTACCATGGGCCTTGGGCATGCTTTAGTTAACATTTACTGTAAGTCTGTATCACATATCCTCAGTCTGCGCTTACAAATATTCAAACTCTAGACTTTGCAGACTCTAGAGCTGCAGAACGAGGGGAGCTGCTGGTTGGTACGTTATTTAATCACTGTGCCTCACCATAGAAACACGGGACTCTCCTGGATAATTTAACAATATTATACGTCTATACTTTGTTTCTTCAGTTTGCAATAGCAGGTGGCTCTAGATAGTACAGTACTTTAGCTTTCATCTTTAGCTGTGTCACTGTGTAGAGGAGGACAGTCAGAGGTGTGAATCAGACCTATAGCAAATTCAAATTTCAGATTTTTTATTAACTATAGACCAGGGTCACATGGTATGGAGTACAAACAACATAATGCAATTACAATAATGACCAAACAATGAGACCTGACAGGAACAAAGCACAACATAAAGTACTTAAACAAAGCTTAGGACAAAAAGGCACCAAATTTATTTTAATTAAAACATAGATTTGCTCTAATATATAGTATGCTTGCATTCTTACGAACAAAGTTTGATATGTCCCAGAGTGTTGTCCTCACAAAGGCTGCAGGCCCTGATTCCTATCTAAGCCTTTATATCTTCCAGTGACCTTGAGGATTCTGGTGTTGCTAACCCTGAGTTTACAAATAGCCTCCCTGTTATTTCTCTTTTCATATGATAGATACTTTCCCAATTTAAACTCTTGTTCTTGATCTGGATACTACGTGCCCATGTGCGCCCTAATCTCCGGTTATGTAGCAGTCAGGAAGTCGGTAGGTTGAGCAAAAGTTAGCCTGAAATGATAAACAATGATCTGAGCCAGTCCACAGAATCAAGATCAGGACCAATCCAGGCATTTTGATTTCTAAGTATCGCCTATCCAGATGTTTGATCTTGGAATGACAGCTCTCAAAAACGTCCCACTGTGCTCCTATAAAACTGTCTACACAGCGTGAGCGAGTCACCTGCTGAGCCACACAAAGTATATAAAACCAGCGTTCAGTTTAAGTTGATTATATGACAGCGAGCAGCAGTTTTGTATTTATTTCAGAGATATTTTGCAGGTGAACCGCAGCTCTACAGTGCTGCTGTTTGTTAAAAACGTAAGTATTTTGTCCAGACTTTCCTGCCTGAACAGATTCACACTGACACTCTATGGAAAATGATAGATAGATAGGTACTTTATTGATCCCCCAGGGGTGAAATTTCTTAAATAATATAGAAAATACTATAGGCACTATACAAAGTATACAAAGTATTATAGGAAACAATAATGTCTTAATGCAGAGCTTACCTAATTTTAACTATACTGTACTGTACGGTATTGATGTACTCTATTCTTTAGAGAAATATGCAGAAGAAAAACATAAGAATATGACAGAGAATAAGTTGAGGCGGTGGATGAGATGATGCTGAGAGCCACGGTGCAGCAAAATTCAATCTTTCACAGTGAGACAAATTGTTCCATTAGTGACTCGCTGTCCTTTCAATTTCTCAGCCTGTTGATTAATAGCTAAAGAGCACTGTCTGTCACAACGGGAGTCTAACTTGGCATGTCTTCCCGGCTACTCCTCAGCCAAGGCCCCCTATAATGAGCCTGTGCTCTCGGCGCCCAGCAGCAGATTACTTTGATGCTCCTATTTACCGAGCTTCTGTTGGCTCACCACACAGAAATGCTCAAATCAATCCACTCACCCGCCCCTCCGCCTGAAAATTAGAACAGTACGCTCATGGTAATAGAAAAAAAATGAGATAGTACCATCACTGCAAATGAAAATCAGCGTGGTATTGTCACTCACTTTATTGTAATGCGGTAAGACATGCATTTCCAATTCCCATCACCCCTTGGTTAGAGTTCTGTTCCTATGGCTTCACTGGGATCATCAAGAGCTTAAACTTTGTAGATGGGCAAACACGTAGAGCTGCATATTTCTCATGTAAGGATGAAATAAGAGAATGGCAGCAAAAATCAATTGGCTCTGGCTTAGACATCCAGTAATGCCTCAGTGTCGGGGTGGAATGCTAATGTTGTTCTTGCTCTTGATCAGTGCCCCGTGGAGACGGACAGCCGGCTTTCTCATTCGCTCTTTCCCCGTTTTTCGCTGGTTCTTACTTAAGTTGCAGACTGTTTTTTAACTTATAGGAAGATTTTGCTGATTTTATACCAAGTTTTATTTTTGTGTTGTGGGCAAAAATGTGACATAAAGGGATCCAATGTGCTCCTGTCTCAAGAGCTTGTCCACAGAAATCAGCATGTTTGGCATCCAGATTGATTTTAGAAAGTCTGGACAGCAAAAAACCACATGACATGCAATTTTTGCAAATCGAATCCGAGCCACATTTGGAGGTGGTTTGAAATGCGATTCCAATTCGCAATTCCAGATTTCTACGGATGTGTCTCAGTCCGGACGCTCAAATCGGATTTCAAAGTGTCTTTTGCGTCACTCGCGAGGCGACGCACAACGACGACATCAAATCCAGAGTTACGGAAGTGCATCAGAGCGGCTGTATACTGGCTCTATACCAGCCTCCTGCAGGAGTTCTGCACCATGACTTGAGATGATGGCTCTCCATTTCTCATGCTTCCACCTTGGAAAGCTGTGTCACGAGTACTTAGTTACTGACACAACCACAGCAGCAACCCATGCAGATAGGTTGTTGACGTCTGGACACACATATCTGATCTGATCACTTGCAAATAACAGTGCAGACAGTCTGTCTTAATGATCAAACAAATCTGATTTGCCTGCAGTCTGAACAAAGCCTATGTGTTGTTCTGGAGGGGATTTACAAATGACTTTCTTGTTTAATTTGGAGGACTTATATTTAACTGAGACCAACAGTTGGTTAAATAAATATATAACCTACAAATATACATTTAAAAGGTATGATAGTTTAAAAAGTTGCTTCATTGGTTGATAAAAAACATAACCTGGGCTGTACTATGTTTCTTGCTAAAATGTGTTTGCTTGAGATAATGTAACCCATAACTTCTTTTCATTAGTTCCTCCCTGCTTGCTAAATGTCCACGTCTTTAAAATTCAACACCCTCAGTTCGTGACGCATACTTTCCGTTTGCAGTTTTCAAGTCTGACCCCTTTAATGAATCACTTTTACTTGGAAGGCATTCTGTGATAATCACCCTCTTCAGTCAAGATCAGTGAAGGAAACATGCAGGTGAGAGCATAAGAATAGCTCTTGATTTCCGGTGTCCAGTCTCATGATGAAGTACAGATCCTGGGTCTACTCACCCCCCCCCCCCCCCACTGTGGCGTGTGCCTGGTAACTGATACTTTGGTAAATGTGGTTGTCTTGGAAGCGATATCCAACCGGATGACAGTGGTGGTTTCAGAGGAATGACACGTGTGCAGTGTTATGACCAGGCTGCTGCCTTTTGCATTCTGCTGACTACTCACTCTCCAGCAGATGGGGGGAGGGGATTTTTAAAAAACGATTGTTTTTCGTGATTTCCCCCATGACAACTAAATGGAAAAACCTCCGTGATTGATTGCAGCGAAATCCAGGCACTTACAAGCTGGCACGAGCTGTCACCCATAGCTAAACCTTTCTTACTCGCCTGACATAAAAATCTACCTGACAGATATCAGCCGTAAATGAGGACATTTCTGTGCAAAACAGCACACTTTTCAAAAGCCTTTTAAAGAAAATAAATCATTCTAAAAAGCACAACAATTAGGTATAACCGAATTGCAAGTGTAATTTAAGTTGGACTTGTGAGGCTAGCAATCAAATCAGTAAGACTCATGAAGAAGAGAGTGAAGAGAGACTCATCTTTCCCTCTTAGGAGTCCTGAGCTGTTGTGCAAGAAAATGAATAATAAAAAGCTCCAATAAAATATGGATAAAAAGTAAAAAGGGAGAGACTTTTAAAGAGTTGGAAAGACTCTTGCTGAATAAAAATGTCTCAGTTAAGGAAGCTTGTGGGAGCGGCGGCTCGGCCTGTATTTCTGATGACATTAGCGCTGGCAGGCAGCTCGTCTCTGGTGGGTAACATTTGGGGGAAATTACTGTCACAGTGTAATCTGTTATCCGCTTAGCAACATAATCCACTGAGTTTATCAAATACAGTCAAGTAATCCAATTTCTTTCAGTTAACTATGTAATAACTTCCTTCTATTTGTAAAATCGTTTTTATCTTAATCACCTTCATTATAATCAACCATAACTTTAAAGCTGCACTAATCAATATCTTTGTATTAACGTTGGAAAAAATGACTATGAGTAATGTGAAAGGTGTTACTTGTAGAGACGAACCTACAAAGAATTATCACTTAACTCTCTATTCCCCTCAGCTCTATGGGGCTTTTTAACATCTTTCAGCTCATTGTTTTGGTTTTACTACCCGCAACTTAAAGCTGCTATAATCAATATTGTCAATATTTTCACCATAGAGATTTTTTGTATGTGTGTGTGTTGCACGTAGTGATGAACTCGCAGATAGTTATCACCCGACTCTGCTGTTCCCCTCAGCTTTATGGAGGTTTAGTGGCTTTCAGCTCATAGTTTTGCTTTGTTTTTGGTTCTGGCCCGCAGCTTTACTTTTTTGGTTCAGTCGCAGCAGACAGCTGGCTTCAGGAAAAAAAACTTTTATAAACAACATTTTTGTATAATGAATGAGGCACAAACCGGCACTCTTAGCCATTTTATTCCTGGTATCGACACAATGATATTAAGTCGCAATTTAGCTTACTGCTGGTTAGCAAGCTACGCTACAGATGTTTCTTGGAGATTTCTTACATGAAGCTATGCGACAAGAAAACATTCAAGCTAGCAAAGTCATAATTTTAAGTTACTGTACACCAAACTACACACAACCATGATCAATATAAAAGTTTTATCGGGGGATACTGGAAGCCCTTTTTTGTAACATATGAAGTACATAAACATATTTTACCAACAAAAACACTTATTTATTTTAACTGAGCTAAAGACCTATATGCTATACAGGGACAGGATACAACAGACTGGTAACAACATAATAAAAAATACAGCATTGATTAATAATAAATTAAATAAACAGTGGTAATGGCAAGTTGGATTATTAAGTCTGCTACACTAACACATTCACCATATTCAATTTTATATGGTGATAAAATGCCAGTGTTGTGCTTATAGCTCCCCCCAAGTTAATGCAGCTTTAAGTTGAGTAAAGTTACTTTTTTCTTTAATATATATACATTTTGTCAGAAATATTTTACATTAATCATTTACAATATATCTTAGCTGTTCATCATATGTCACTCTCCATTCTGGGTCACCACTCTGATGCCTGTTTTAGGTGAGGCTCAGGTGGTCAGGTTTAATTTGACTGTGCAGCGTCACGCTTTCAACCAAGAGTCCAAGGCAACATCATTAATCCACCAGCAGATGGAGAGGTCATGTTTACCGGCTTCAGCGAGATGTCTGTGTCATTCCCAGCAACAAATCAGCTTCCATGTCGCTCTAGAGTCACATACCAGGCAAACAGATTTAATGAGGGATCACTTGGTATATACCATTTGTGACCAGGCATCTGATAACTCACTGCACGAGGAGAAGCAATGTTGTTGGATGGGGGGAATTATTTAGCAGGATTAAGTGACGGATCATGTCTCTGACTTGAATTTAATGATCCACATAACAGATTGTTTCTCAGTCACACTTCCTGTATTTAGCTGCTTAGTGCTGTGCTTGCCATGCCAGAAGTACTGTCTCCAAAATGTTTAGCTTGGTAGTATACACCACTTTTAAACCCTGTTTTGTTCCCAGAAACTCTTCATCATTTTAAAACAATCAAACAGACAAAGTATGAGGTTGTTTTTGAACTGGGCTCCGGATAGCTCTTATTTCTCAACACGTGGGCAGTTTGTTATGGAGCGCCCAGAAAGAAATAGCAGATCAGAAAGATCTGCGAGTCTGCTTTGCCATATTAATTGCATGCGTAAACTCGCCCTTAAAGCCCCTGTGTACCAAAGCTTTATGGATTAGTTTGCTGTCACTTCCTCTTTGGAAAGCCTTCCATCGTGGTTAAGGGGATTAGAGCTTGGCTGGCCTTAAGAACACTTGTATATTAATAAGTAATTGTGCCAGCCCGGCTGCAGTCGGGACCCAGCATACATACTGAATTATATCTACGTAAATAAATCAAAGGAAGTAGGTTACAGGCAAAACCGGTTGCTTTGTTTGGTCTTAATCCGACCTAGAGCACCATCGAGTGTACTGTCTCAATGCTCACTGCCCAGGCATCCTAATGAGCGTCAAAATGTCACAGACAGCTGAGGAGAGGATGGGAAAGCACAAAAAGCTGGTGGTATATCCACATTTAGTATGCATCAGCAGTTCCTCTATTTGTCTGGGGAGGCCTTGCTTTTTGAGAGAAGGTTAAGGGAAATGGACAACTTATTCTTGTGGGTGAGTTTTGGTCAGACTGTACAGTTAAAGCTCAGGGCAGATGAATTCTGATATTTCTCAAAATTAATATAATTTATTCTTTATGTTTATGTTGTGAGTGTAGACTGTGTCAACTGAGCCTTACCATGGATATGCAACATCCATGGTAAGGCTATGATTAACAGTGAAAACAGAGGTGATATCCTTAACAAAAATAGGATCTGTAAGTAAGAGGGATCAAATGTATGTTTTCTAATTTGTGTGGACTCCCTGAGCAGGCCCCGCAATCAGACAAAGCATATTGTTAATACGATAGCAGCTCCACGGTATAATAATGACAAATAAGGCAAGAAACTAAATACCGGTGGCACTGCTGCAACCATAACGCACAATGCACAATTAGACTTATTAAGTATTGATTTGGTACAACTTGTTACACCATTAATAACTAGAAGAGGCAAAGTATAAAGAGTTCAAAGCTGCAGCCCACTTGAACTCTAATTTCTTCTTAGTGGAACAATTTTCAAAATAGCTATCACTTTGGAAGAAATGAAATTAGTAGCTGCCAAAATAACAGCAACCATAACAAAATGCTGTACACTGTTCCAAAAAATTAATGAAGATTTGGATGACTGCCACTGAATGAGCAAACTGGGTATTTGTTGCCCAAAACGCTGACTGTGATTATGATCCAGCTGCAGACCTGGGTCCGGGTCAACTTAGACATAGTGGAATGATTTTACCCCGGAGAGCAGCGTGGAAGCGAGGAGCGCTCACTCTGCAGCTACTTCTGGGGACCGAAATGTCCCCAGGCGTACACTGCACACTCACACACAAAATAAAAAAATAAAAAAAGACTGCTCGACTTGAACAATCTCAGTCGACTGAGGCGTCTCCGACTGATGATTGATGAAGTAATAAGGCATGTGAGTGGCTACTCACTGCAAACAGGAAGAGGCGGCTGAGGCTCAGGAGGCAGAGCGGGTCGTCCACTAATCCCAAGTGTCCTTGGGCAAGACCCTAACCCTAACCCTCCGTCAACATCGGTGTGTGAATGTGTGTGTGAATGGGTGAATGAGACCAATCTGTAAAGTGAAGTCCATTTATTAAGTGTCTATTTGTAAATGTTTGGCCCACATACAGAACTGAATGTTCCGTGTCACTTGCAAAGCATTGTGAGTTAAAATCAGCTCTGACGCAGTGCTTCAGCTGCTGTTGACTGTGACTGTCCCAGAGGGCCACCATCACACAGCTAGACTCTTCAGATGAGCACAAACACCACACATCTGAGCAGTCAATCACACGCTACATTTCTTCATGTTGCTCAGTAGACCTTGTCTGGCGTGTTTAAGGAGTGTTTTTCAGTTGTGATGTGTCTTCACTGAGAGCAGAGAGGCATCATGTGGCATCTCATCTGGAATCAGACAGGAGAGAAAAATGCACTCCATCCTGCCATGCATATGGAGGAGGCAAGGTGGCACATCCACAGTACTCCATCCTGTCCTGAGATATGCGCTTCACGTCAGGCCTTTAAACCAGTGGTGTAACTCACAGTGACAGAGTTATTGTATTTTGTCACTGCTTTTGATGCCACCGCACTGCTGTTGTGATTCAAACATTTTTCACTGGTGACTTTGGGTTATTGAATTGTTTCATTTGACTGCTTTGCATTAGCAGAATATATTTCAGGGGTTGCTTTTACTTACCACGCTTACCAACAATTTTTTTCCCCAGTGACTTTTGATATCGTACGCTCTGTCCAGGGTGCGTTTATGCCATTTCTTTGTGTTCTCTCCACTTTTCTTATATATTAACAGTATACTTCCAGGATACTCTTCCATTCTTAGGTGCTTCCTGAGGAAGAGTACTGAGCTCAACGTGTGTTGCCTGTATCCTTCTGCATATTTCAGCCCCTTTTCGTTTGTGTGGACTAAATAAATGTTTTTGTTTTTGAAAACATACAATGTTCTATAGAGGACATTTTGTTGAAGGACATCTAGTTGAAAAATGATTGCTCCGTTCACCTCATTGTTTATCGCTAGCACTCTCTAGCAAGGTATGTTGTAAATAGTTATGGTAAAAAGTCCTCAGGGTGCACTGTGGTTTTCAGACCAGACCTTTTCCAGGAAGTTAGCGGCAGAAGAATCACTCTTGGCATGGGAGACCTGGGTGAGGCAACTTCTACATTACGCTACTCCCCATCGCTGCCAAAGGGTCGGTCCAGATGGAAGTGTTTAGGAAACACTTAATACTACTTAATTTCTTCATTGATGTATGTTTATGTTAGGTTATTAGCCTACAGTTGCACACTTGCACAGCTTGCATAGCTAGCATCCTCATGCCCAGAATGCAACACTTTCTTAAAGCAACAGGCCATTGAGTTTTTTCTTTGCAATCTACCATTATCCTGTCTCCTACTTGTACCCTGTTTATTAAATATGTGCAGGATAATTTAAAAAGTACTTACGTGTCAAATAGGTCCCTTCTAAACACAAATTTGTTACCCCTTTATTCCCTGTTCTATTTCCCTTGTACCTACTGGGGTACCTAGTGGGCCGTAAACAAAAGTATTACCAGTTATGTTTACGTTATCAGTAATTAGGGGCATGGAGACTTATTACATCTTCTATATCTTCTTTATTCAGTCAGGCCGCGCATAAAAATAATAATTTTAAATTTTAAATCATTTTAAATCCCCACAATAACCATGCACAGCATGTTTAACTAGGAGAGGATCTTGTTATGTCCTCTCAGGCTGAACATGATGAAATCTTATTTTGTCTGTCTGTGCAACATGAAAATAGGATCTAAGATATTTACTTCAATCAAATCTTGGCAATTTAACATGCTGATCATGTCTGTAAAGTAACAAATGAAGTCAGGCACAATATGTATTTTGCAACCTGTATTTAATTTTACTTTATTTGAAGAATTCAGAATTTTGGCTCCAGCCAAATCTATGTCTATTCTTTTTTTTTTCATATTTGTGTGAATTCCACTGTGGAAATTATGCTTTAAAGCCACCAAGCCCCCGTGGGTGTGTGGAGAATGACTTGTGCTGGTTCAAACACCGAGCTCAGCGAGGCAGCGTCAGAAAAAGCATTCAAATTCCCAACACAAAAGAAGTCGTGTCCTTGTGCTTCGACTATAATGAACACCATGCCTCCACACAACCCAGAGCTGCTGGGGATTCTTCAAGTTGCAAATTCTCTTTCAACTTAACTTTCCCACAGACTTTCTGCCCCAGAAAGGTGGACTGTCAGATTATGAAGCGTTGATCACTTGGGTCTGTTGGTTACATGTTTGTACTTACAGAAAAAATAGCTGTTGGCATCACATCTTGAAAATAATACTTCAACAACATAATCCCTTTCTCTTTTGTTTTTTTTTGGCATTTTAGCCTTTGTTATATCGTGACAGGAAAGGCGAGAGAGAGAGAGAGAGAGAGAGAGGGGATGACATGCAGCAAAGGGCTCGGGTCGGAGTCGAATCCCTTTCTTGGTAATCACGACATATACTGTATTTTTTTACACAGGTCGAAGGAAAGTAGAAGAAGATGAGATGAGGGAGGAACAATTGCATATATGCTTTTATTTATTGATCGACTGGCTTGAAGCGCTTTGTTTTTCTTTCATTATAGTGCAGTATACTGTATGTACTGTATAGTATGGTAATGTAGTTTTTGCTGCCACATTATAAACATTTCCCCGCAGGGATCACCATTTCATCACGTCATATTAAGTACACCAGTCATGTTTCTGATGATGTTGCATGTGACTGGTGTCGTGGAAATCTGAAAATAAAGTCTTTGTCTTTGTGGTATTTATTAAACTTTCTGCGCAGAAAGGATCAGAGCAAATACAGAGCACACAGCTGTCTGTAAGTTTCTGATAGTTACACTGTGTGTGTGGAGAGCTTTTAAAGGGGAAGAGTGCTTTGTTTAGACAGGTTGTCCGTGAAAACCAGGGGGTCTGTGTCAGCCGCCCCATATCTGCGCTTTCTCAAATCAGTTCCTGCCAGAGGTTTACGATCTGCAGCAGGAGTCATAAAGGTCACGGCAAAGGGTGATTGATTAGGCCACTGAGTTTCACCTTATGTCTGTAAATTTCCATTGTGGCATAGATAGGTTGTACAATTGTTCAATAATAATGCTTAACAGTAAATTTCCATTGCATTGGCTTGGAACTAAGAACTCTGCCTCTTTCACGTGAACACGCTCATAGTCACATTAGAAAACCCAGAGTTAAATGAGGCAGTTGATAACCAGCTTCATGGTGCCCGTTATCGCCAATGTTAGGCTCAGTGAAGCCAGATAACCCATAAAGAGCCAGACCAAGACCACGTCTACATTAGGCAGTTGTGTGTCCACGTTAGCGTTTCCAGGGTGTTTTTGTCATTTTCCACAGTGAAACACCTGAACGATAAAAAGAAAATCTCTTTTCCTTCGTCCTCTTTTCAGTTAGCAAACAACAAAAGACAGACAGCTGACCAAATAAATATTTCATGGTTGCGACGTCGTCTGACAAAATCAACATGAATACGGAATAATGAGCAGCTGTGCTGTATGATTGGTTATATCGTCGTTTAAAATGCATGATTACAGAAAAAGATAGAGACGACAGAAAGTTGTCATTAACCGGTTACTCTGCGGCGAGTGACAGTCCTTTCACCTCTGTTCAATCTCCCCCTGCTCTCCTATACTGTGTTTTAATACAGGCAAATTCACGGCACAGTTGTTCTCATTTACATATGTTTCGGTTTCTATTATCAGACAACGGACTGAATATGAAATAGTTATTTAATCAGGGCCCACAAACACTACCTGTCAACCAGGAGACAAAATAACTGTTTAATAATCGTGGCATCATCTGACAAAGCCAACATAAATCCAGGTTAATGACAACAGCTCTGCTGTGTATTCGACTTTATTGACATTTAAAATGAATGATCACAGAGAGAGTTAACATTACTGCCTCACAGTCCCCGATCCTCACTAGGCAGCTTAGGCTCGATTTACCACATACTCACTGAAACACCAAGCGGCGTTGTAAGGCTTACACACTCTGGAGGCCATTTTGGAAAAGGGCCGTTTTGGGGGGAGAAAAACGCCGTAGTCTGGATGGAGGGCTCAAATGGAGAGAATAACACGCGTTTACAAATTTAACCAGCTTAATGTGGATGTACTCACAGTTGAAGTTGCTTTGTGATACAGACCCTAGGCCTTCAGGATATAAATAATGTTGATAGGATTGTTTATGTGGATTTTCTTGTCTTTAGCCAGAAAATATCACAGCTTAGCTAACAATGGAGCTTTAAGTCACCTATGAGAGGAGCTCAAATGCAAATTGAGTTGATTGAGTCAGTGACAATGATGATTTAGTATCCTTACTTCAGCTGGAGTATGTTCAGTAAGTTCTGAATGTGACCTATAACACTAAAAGCTGCTAGAGCAACAAAAGCCAACACACTAACAATATAGAGACTGCGTTCAGCATAGCCACTCATCATTTCTCAACACTTTCTTTCTCTTACACACACAGCCAGACATCTACTAACACAAACCCCCACAGGACAACATACTCAAACCTCACGCAGGCTGTATTTCATGCACCCTTAGTCACATTTTAACACATCCACGAAGTAAGAACAAAACAAAAATAAAAAGATCTCATGCATAATCAAAGCACGCCAAACAACAGGCCCAAGGGGGCTAAACAAAGGCAAAGCTGTTCACTAGCTTATCACAGTTCAGGGTTTGAGGTTATCAAAAAACAGGGTGAAACAAAGGGAAATAAAGGGGAAAAAGTTGCGGTTGTTGTTTGTAAGTTCAAAGTGTCTGACCCAAGTTCTTGGGGATTATTAGGCCTTATTTTGTTCTTAAAGCCTGTTCCACTCACGCAGTCAAATAAGATGAAAGAAAATGCAAACATCATAGCAGTAAACATCTCTAAGCTCCCTGTGGGGCAGCATAGGTGCAAGTCAATGATCACTCAATTTTCTTCTGCGGTCCTCGCTCACCAATTTCAACAGAAAATCTTGAGATTTTTAAACATAAACTAAAAACATAATTTTATGGTTCTATTATTTATGCTTATTTTATTTCCGATCGTTATTATTTATTTCATTTTATTTTATTTTATTAACATTTCACTATTATATATTTATTTTGTGTATTTCATACTTTTATTTTTAAGCTATTTTTATTTTTGTATTGCTTGTATTATCTTTTATGCTTTTTTGGTTGTTTTGATGTGCATTAGTCTCTAAATTCATTTTTAACATCATTTGTAAGTCGCTTGTAAAGCACTTGGAATTGCCTTTGATTTGTTTGAAAGGTGCTAAATACTGTAAATACATTTTGATTGTTTGATTGATTGAAGTTCTACGAATAAAAAAATAAAATAAAGGTACAAGCTTGTGTATATGAAAACGTAAGTAGGGATTAAATAAAGAACTACAACTCCCAGCTTACATCCAATCACTGAGTTTAAAGCTGCAATAATAACTATTTTTATATCCACGCTGTATTTTGTTGAGTTCTGAATTTGACCATATTCAAGCCTCTGACTTTTTCTTCACAGCAACGACAGGTGACGAGACTAATGGGCTGTAGTGTTTAGAGCCAACAAAGAAACAGAAAAAAATTATTGTCATAAATAAGCAAATAGTATTGTTAAATTATCCAGGAGAGTCACATGTTTTTATGTAGAGGGATGTTTACTATATAAAAAAAACCCCATTCAAACCGAAATTTAAAATAACATAAAATAAAACCTCTAGAACCAGTGGCTTCTTCTACTTTAAACTCTATTAGGGAAGAAAAATTATATAATATTCTGTATGCCAGAAATTCAGTGTCTGTAATCGGGGTAGGGGATTAGAGAAACCATTTATTCAAAATAATTTAATTCAAGTCCAAATGAGCCTCTAGTTCTAAATACATCAGTTTACATTCAGAATTTCACAGATACACTTCGTTCACCCATATTTTAGCAGCACGTCCAGGTGTTTTAACTCGCAACCCCTCTTTTCATAAGGGCACTTTTCTTCCCTTTAGGTTTCTGCCACTTAACAAAATAACATTTGTAGTTACAGTGTAATTTCCCCAAGACATTGTTTATATGTTCCTAACCTTGGTAACAGACATTTTCAGAATAGCAATGTGCCCAGAGTGCTTTCAGGGGAAAATAGACAAAAATCCATTAATCTTCTTCCTGCCACAGGTATAAACAGAATACAGAGAATACTTTGTGGTGGGCTGATGTTTGATGAAAGGCCTGCAGCCACTCCTTAGGGAGCACCAGGCGACATAAAAAAAATCTGTATTCGTCAAGGTCCACATGAGTAGTTACTGTCAGAGCACGTTGCCGTTACAGTGACGGGTGAGAATGCTTTCCGGCTTGGACGGTTTGTTTTGCGTCCTTGATGCGGTGGAATAATCACAAATCAATACTTAACTCATCTCATCTCAGCAGAAAATGGGTCTGGCCTGACTAGATCTGTCAGAGAGCAGAGCATCTGTGTACCGCTGCTGGAGGGAAATAATGGAGGTGCTGGTTTGTAGATCATTACCTCCAATAAAGCTACCGTGTGTTCATTACATCTCATTATAAGTATGATGTCATCCACGTAAAGCCGGAACATGTTGGACACCACCAAGTTAATGGATTTGTGCGTCAAGAAAATGTTATTTGCCAAAATTCAAATTGACCTGGATTCTAAAAAAAACAAAACAAACAAGCTTTGTGCTATTCAAGCGTAAAATGTTGTGAGACAGCATCTTTAAATTCACACCTTAAGATCAGAGAGACGTCTGTGTTATTCATTTCTACAACACCAAAATAGCTGGCATGTAATGAGGCAAATTAAATTCATGCGTGGGTTCACCGGAGGAATAAGGAGAAACAATTTTGCTACGAGACAACAAGGTTAAATAATTGTTGGCCTGCATTGCGTCTTCAGTGTCTCTCTGGTGGCGTCTGGCAGCCTCCCTGCACCTCTGTGGCTTCAGCCGGTAAGTTTGATATGTAAATAACCTCCTCTAAAGCACCTTCGTGGGTGTATAGCTCATTCTCTGTCTCTCTGCCCCCCGAAACACACTCCCGTTTTTATGCTAATCCTTCGGCCAGACACTCACAAGATCCCCAGAGAGGATAACACGCACCCAGAAGCAAAGCATGGGAGAACAGCAATACTCACACACCACAAGCACCACCTGCAGCTGCTCGTGTATCTCTCACAGAAGAAATAAAGGCATCATTCAGAAGATGTTCATGAAGAATGAGCAGGACATATTACCTAAGCTAGTGGACACTAAGTATAAACCTAGCAGGCTCTCTAAACACCTGCCAAGTGCTGCTGTTTGTTGTGCGTCCTCAAATGTTAAACGAGGTTTGAAGTTGTTGCATCTCCATCCATTTTTTTTTTGCAAGTTCTGATCCTTTTTTTGGTTGTGACAGCTTGGACTTTATTTCCGAATGTGATAATCTGAGGTCTCATATATAGTCTATATACTGTTTGTAGGGTAAACTTTTCACCTTAGTGATTATCTGCTTCAGATAAGTGCTCAGAGCCACAGCATGTTGAAGCATTTCCCACCTGTTTCTGTGAGGCTGTGCTGCTTATCTCCGAGGCTGCAGTTAGTTTTATCTCAAGCCTGAGAAACACGGCCCAAAGCCTCGGAAAGGGGCTCTTATACTGCAAGGGGCTATCTGCTGAATGATAGATGAGTTTGATGAAGAGGTTCTTGTTAAGTTTTTCAGATGGTCCATACTGCTGCCGGTCCTCGTTTGTTTCTATAGTTTTCAAATCTTTCCCTTCTTCTTTTTCTTCTCTTTCTGCTTTTCTTTTTCCCGTCTCTGTTCTCTAGTCCACTCAACTTTCTCTTTCACGATAAGAACTGTATGAAGCCGCGGTGAAATGAATTGATAAGACATATTCTTGAAAATAGAGAAGAAAGTCCATCCACAAGTCCTCATGAAATAAATGATTCTGTACGTTTGGTGACATAGTGCTACTCGCAGGGCTATTACAGGAAATTACGTAATGTGACGTATTTTCACATGAAACTAATTGTGGGCTACGTATTATTAAATGAGGGATTTAAGCCAAATTCTTCACTCAAAAGTGGGCGTGGTTTGTGCATACAGTGTGATACAGAGCTTTAGTGAGATATGGAGCTGTAGAAGGATATTAGCCTCCACCCCCACCCTTCCTCACCCGCAGTGTTAGATCAGGTGGAAGAAGATGAGGGAGAAATGAATAAATAAGTCTCAAACCACATTCTTTGGTTTTTGCCAACTGATATTCAAAAACACACCTCCTAATACCACATTGCTAAGCTAGCTACTTTCACCCACGAAATTATGGTTTTAGATGATGGGTGGAGAGGCATTTCGTTATAAAATATTCAAAAACACATATATATATATGTATGTATATGTATGTATATGTATAAAAGTCTGGACCAGTATTCCTGTTGAAATTCGTCTTACAAACACAGTGATTTCTATCTTCGCCATAAATATATAGCATATAGACATGCTTTTATTTCTCCTTCTTTCTTTCTATTTTTGAGTTTCTTCTCTTACTGGGGGGTGGTGGTGTATTATTCATGAAGCACTTTGTAACCCTGTTTTGAAAAGTGCTATATAAATACAAGTTATTATTATTAACTATATAAGTGTATGAGTGAATAATTAATGCAGTGACACAGGATTAGAAGTCTTTTTAATTTCACTTTGTCTTTAATGAGGGATTGTTTTGTCGAGTCTGTAGCACTGTTTGAGTATTTGTCCTGTCAAGATTGCAAATTATGGCTCAATTAAATGACCATGCTTTTTTACAGCTGCCCATTAATATTTGTAAATTATTGTATCTTGCAAAATCTTTAACAGTTTAACGGAATGAGAGAAAAAAACAACATCTGGTGTTTGTAGGCTAATTGGTGAAACTGCTCGCCTGAACCAATTCTAATTCAAACCACAGAGTCAGGAACTTTTCTATTGTCATAATTAGCATAAATGGGGAAGATGTACAGAAACTGCCTCCATATAGAGGAAATTAATATTTGATGAAGCAATCTAGAGTTCTCTTCCTCTTTATGAAGAGCTGTTGCTCTCTTATAGAAGTTGCTTCATTGCTGGCATCATGGCGCTACGCCCACATCCATCCCCGCTGAGCCTTTACCATTGCCACATTCAAACATTAATGATATCAAATACAGAGGCAGAAATATAGAACTCATAAAAACTGACAAATGCTGGGCAGAGCTCATTCTTTATAATTCAAATTCTCTGTGTTAAGTCTTATGAAGCAAACGCATCAGTGAATGATGCAATATTAAGAGGAGTTTCAAAAGCAGGATTGGCTCAGGGAATGTCGTTCCTCATTTATACAACATTTTACAATTTCCTATTCAGAGACTACAGATGACATGAATAATTTCCTCATGTCAAGTATCTCAAAACATGTTGGGATTTTTTTGTGTAGAGTGTGTGTCGAAGTGTAGACAGTCATGTACACACAGCTCAGACTTATCTTGTCTTATTCATAAACCTTCTGATATCAGACAAACAGTTGGGGAAATGAAAAATGATTGCAAAGATAGTTGTAGTTTTGTATATAGAAAAGCTGGGTGACAAATGGATGAATGACCCATTTTCCAGTCTAACCTTGGTGAGTCAGAGTTCCCTCATTGTCTGTCTACCTCCAGCACAATGTGCTCTGATTTAATTTCCCCCCTCTCTAATTGTGCGTGGTGATTGAAAGGACAATGGAGAAGGAGACACCTGTAACCAGGAATGATTGCAGGGACAGGAAATGAATTTGTGACAGGATTTATTCCTCTCATCTGTGTTTTGTATCACTGGAGAATCCAGGACTCTTACCTCAGTTCAACTACTGTTGGCTGCTGATATCAGACACACGCACCGCTCCGTGTCCACAGGCAGACAACAGCCTCAATGCCAAAATCATCAAAAATACTCTCAAAGCTCAAAAAGCACAAGTCTTATCGAAAACATTTTTTCACTGTGAATGAGAGGAGAGTTGAAATTGTAAAATCATTTTAAAGAAGTTTTTAAAGCTCTATTATGCAAGAATTGATATATCTTTTGTGACTTGGCACCCTTCAGTTTCGGAGTGCAATTCACTTTTATACCACTGTCGTAAATACAATGCTAGCGGCTAAACCTCTGTCAAAATGGGCTGACTTGGCTTATGATAAAAAACTGACATCTTTGCTAACACAGCCAAACGTCAAGCAAGTGCACAGTCCAACAGCAAGAAGGCCGGCTTGGCGTCTGTCTTGCAGCCTTGTCTTTCGCGAAGCTCTCGCCAACGACTAAAAGAGATTTACTGTTGTCCGGCCTCTTGCTCGGTCACTCTCTCTTTTTCTCTTCTTAGCTTCCTCCGTCAACGTCCTCTTCAGTCTCTTCGCCTCTGCCACAAGGATACCGAGTAAGACCCACGTGTGACACTTTGCTTAGCAGGTCTTGCAGTAGTTTTGTGCTCAAGTCTTGAATTTTAATTTCCGCCTTCAAGCAAAAACAACATTAATTTCTGTGTATTTACGGATCATGTTTACATCACTTTGGTGACATGATACGAGGAGATAGGAGTGGACTCTGCTTCAGCTTCAAGATCCTAAATAAAAGACAATTAGCTCAGCACTCTTTCATGTTGATATACTGAAAGAATACCTTTGTTACCCTTGCATGCAGAAAACACACCCACACACATCTTCTTCACATAGCGCCCTGCTCTCTCTCTCATCTGTCATCCGTTCTTCCTTCATTATCCCTGCAGCCGCCCAGAGATCAAGTAATTACACCTCCGGAGCAGCATGCTAACACCCCCACCCACCCACCCAACACACACACACATCTTACCTCAATCTCAGTTTACTCAAGTGTCAACCTTTAACCTTTTCAGGTGAACGACTCTCTATCAAATCCAATATGCTCACACGGGATGGATATTCAGTTACTTTACACGAGCCTGTTCCCTGTCTTTCACTCTGTTTACTTGGCTTTATCTTGAAACTGCATCCTTGCATCTCACTTTACTACCTACTGTATGCATGTTTACTGAGTCATCGCGTCTATTTTGAGGAGTACTTAAGATGCGTGCTGTGCTGCTAATTGTAATGAGTAGAGGGGGAAATGGCTTCATGCTGCAGCTTCAGTAAACTCACAGTCACTGATGACATTGCCTTTGATAACTTTCTGAATCAGTGTATAATTACTCATTAAGCCGGCTAATTTGGACATAATCAAGTGCTGGTAATTTAAATGTCAAAATGAAGGGCAGGGGAAGAAATGATCTTTTTGTTTTTATAAGTTTGGTGAAGTGACAGTTGACTATCAAACCAAACCTCATGTGTGTCACAGTAACACACTCTCGTCCACTATTCAGACTTAAGACAACAGGTGCAACACTGCCCCCTTCAGATCATATCTCTGTCTGTTATGTAGAGGAACAAACACAAAAAGTTAATTCGGCTGGATTGTTTGGGTTGCGTCAGTATTTCGTTTCCTCTGTTTTAGCCACTTTGTGTTGTTTGTATTCCAACAAAGAAAACAGATAAACAGAGAGGGACACACACAGAGAGAGCACATTTCCAGTTTCCCCAACAGATTTTAGGATATACGCAACGGGTTGCATTATCCATCTGTTCATTCGCTATACTTGCTTATTTGTAATGGGAGAGCTGGAGCCTTTGTAGAGAAAGTGGATATTGTGCACATTCAACTCGACAAAATCAGCATCTGAACTACAAAAGTATGTGGACACCTGAACTTTACACCCATATATGATTGCTGACCTCGTTCCAAATCCATGAGCAGTATTCTGCTGCTATAACAGCCTCCACTCTTCTGGGAGGGTCTATCTCACAGTCGGTGTTTCAGTTCATCCCAAAGGTGTTGGATGGGGTTGAGATCAGGGCTCTGTGCAGGCCAGTCATGTTCTTCCACACCAAACTGGGGGAAGGCATTTCTTTGGAGCTGACTTTGTGCACAAAGTAATGGTCATTGAAACAGGAAAGGACCAAACACAAACTGTCGACACAAAGTTGGAAGAACACTGTTCTTAAAATAACATTTAAGTAATAAATAACATGTAAAATATCATTAAGATTTCCCTTAGCTGAAAATAAGGGGAACACATTTGTTTGTGTATATTGAATATTCAAAGTTAATATTGAGTTGTTAGCAAACTTTGCCCCAGTGTTTATTTGTACTTTATGTATATATAGTAGACTACATATGTATATTCTGTATATACACACACTCAAAGTTGACAGTTTATTAGGTACACCTAGCTAAAACTAATGCTGTCTGAAACAACAGTCCTGTGATAAATCTTACTTTCATGAAGGTTAGATTTCTTTTAGAGAGGTATTGATTCTACTTTATGGTCATTTTGGAGGATGTAGTTTGTGGTGCTGTTGAATTGTATTGTGTTACTGTGTTTCTATTATTTTGTCCACCCCATTCATATGAGGGCAGAAGACTAAATAACACTAATACCTCTCTGTATAACACAATACAGATGTTATTTAAATCAGCAGTTTAGTTCTCTTGCAGTTCAGTTTGCTGTATTTTGCATTCAGTTGCGTTGTTGACCCGTTTAAAGGCCCAATTTAGTTCTT
Source organism: Maccullochella peelii (assembly GCA_002120245.1). Classification (NCBI taxonomy): domain Eukaryota; kingdom Metazoa; phylum Chordata; class Actinopteri; order Centrarchiformes; family Percichthyidae; genus Maccullochella; species Maccullochella peelii. Next base: position 156,501 of record LKNJ01000536.1, read on the forward strand.
TTCTCATTTTTGGGCAACTGAAACACTGCAAACATTTAGATAAAAACAGGAACATTATTTTAATTGATGAACATTTGCACGTCTCAAGACACTGACCCCAAAGGTAGCTCCTATTGTATATGTATGGGGAAAACTTCAAGTTTCTTCAGACAAAAGCATCTGTCAAATGAATATTATTGAATGAATTGTTCATATGCTTATGGCAGTCATGTTCTGACTTTACACACTAGTACACAGTACAGTAGGTGGCACTGTGGCCCTTTATTTAGCTAAGATGGACGTCATCAGAGAGAGCTAAAGAGCTGCGTGAAGTAAATAAGCCTGGCTGACCTTTAGCTGATGCCATGGGAGAGTCCTCTCGATTGATGTGAAGTCTTCACCGCTTCCTGCAAAGTGTTTTCTTTGAAATTAGTGATTTTCCACTTGAGCAATAACGTGTGAAAAACAAGACCACTGGGAACAAACAGTGAGACCTACCACACTGCTCTTAGCTAAATTGGCACGATGGTGATGCTGGCTGATGCAGTGCAGCACCAAGGGACTGTTAAACGCTGGGAGGGTTGAACGCTGACATTTGACACTGTTACAGGTCTGCACATCGTCTCTGTGAACATGCCTCTTGGCGTGGGATCTTATCTTCTTCTTTAGGAAAAAAATCCCTGCCATTATGTAATGGGAAAGGGCCCTTCACTGGATCCTCAGTCTGTAATCCTTCCAGGAAAAAGAATGTGGAGTCAGCTGGAGATCGGCCCCACCTTCCAGTCTAAATGGAGAGATTCCTGCGAGTAGACATGTCCTTAGTCATGTCTGTAGTCAGGGTCATGTTCTGGGACAAACTGTGGTCAGTGAGAGGGATAGAGAGAGAGAGAAAAAGAGGCAGTTTTCCTGTTTCTAAGTGGAAGACACTTGTGGCCAAATCTGGGCAGGATGGGAGAAACGACACAAACAGAGCTCGAGCGCTGGGGTTGGACCTCGGCCCGAAAGCAGACACTAAATTGATAGTGTTTATGTTGGGGAATTCAGTGCAAGGGGAATTCAGGAGGGATGCAGGATGTGTGTTGATTTGTATCAACATTTTTTCCTAAAGCGTTTTTTTTTTTTTTTTTTGCAGGGTGTTGAATCCATCTTCAGTGACAGTGTTTGAGAGCTAATCAAAGGAGAACATGTAACGCTTACAAATATTCAGACACAGAGGCCAAAAGTCCATCTGATGTGGTCTGTTGTTGAAAGATCAGTTCACCCAAAAAACATTTTCTCACTTTTCATCTCTGAGATTTCACACCATTGAAAAAATTGATAGTTTCAAAACTCAACAACAACTTGCCCTTCCAGAAAAATGTCCTTCTTACTCTGGATAATCCACAGACCTCGCTGTGAAACATTTTCCTGGGAGCTACATTCAAACGAAGAAACAGTCCCTATCAAAACTGTTAACACCTAAATAACCAGGAGACTGTCTCTGGAAAGAAACACTGCTGTTGAGTTTTACTTTAAGCTGCAATAAAAATTGCACTAACCTACATCATGTTGAGGTACTGGCAGAGGTGGTTATCTCAAAACCTTGCTACATAAAATCAAAACTATCTGCATGGCTAGATAGATGACTTTTCTCAGTATATCGGTAGGTAAGCCTTCAGGTGAAGATGAGACTTTTCGTCACCGGAGCTAAGCTAACATTACCTGTTGATTGTCAGTAAAAACCTCTAAACCGTAAGATGACTGCTTTTTGAATCACAATGTCTTATTTTCTACAAATACACCCAGATATCTCCTTATAGTGGAGACATTGTAAATGTGTTGACCCTAAGAGATTCAGTTGTGGTGTCTGGTATGTACCGAAATCAAGTGCAGTGATTCAGGTTATCTGTGTCTCGTCCAGTCACCGTCTTACTCATCACAGTAAACATAATGCCTTTATTCGTTTTAATGAAAGTTTCTGTTTGGGTTTTAGTTAAAGCTACACTAATCAATATTTTTATATTAACAATTGATCAAATAAACTGTGTAATATGAAACGGATCACTTGTAAATCCAAAACCTAAAAAACAAAACCCACACAGAGTTATAATGACTCTGCAGTTCCTCTCTGGAGCGTTTTAGCATCTTTCAGCTCATTGTTTGCTAACATGTTAGCCACAACTTAAGTAGGTGTAAACAGTCGTAAATCTGCAACTTTAAAATAATAACTTAAGAGTGAAATCACAAACTTTATGCTGTGTGACAATGAGCAAGCTCTCCATTCAGATACATTTGGATGTACTTCCAAACTCACCAGCCGCATGAGAGAAGACCATTAGTTTACTTGTGTCCCATAAAGTAGTCTATGGGCATTGAAAAATACCATTCCCCTGTGGAGCTTTAATGTCTGAGCCTCTGTGGACTGCCAAGGTAATAAAATAAAACCAAACTCAGTAAACTTGGCAAAGAAAAACACAGCCGCCACCTTGTGCTCACAATAGCATCCAAACCTTGGATGTGACACAAAGCTTCTGGCCTCTCTCATAGTTAAAAGCGACTCTAGGCAGACGGTCCACCATCGCTCTCCGCTCTAAACTCACACAGTCTCCAGAGTTCATTGGCCGTGGAGATGGAGAAGCCTGAAATGGTTTAAATCATTAGCATGGATAAAGCGGCTGGGGGCCCTGTGTGCATGCCACTGTTGGGCTGCTACATATGCAAGACAAGAACACTGGAAGGATTATTTATGTTAGCGGAAAGCAACATCGTCAACATTTATCTTAAGCAGACCATGCCAACATGGCTTCTTCTATAGGTCATGCACATCATTTAAAGTTAAAAGTTTACAGAAATATTCTTTACTTGATTTGGACCATTGTGACTCACAGTGTATTTATTAATGTGGCACACATATCTGGAGGATGTGTCACACATCTATCAGGGCTCTATAGGTTTAACCTCGCACGCTAATGGATCCAGGGTTAGACTGCCCTGGGGCTCAAGGTTCCCCACGTGGCACTTAGTTTGTGGTAATGTATTTGGTTGAAAACTACTGTACCACCACTACTGCACCACTAAAGCACATTATACATACGCAGTGCAGAGAGTTGGAGAAACTGGGTGATTAATGGGGGCCCACTGCATATCTTCGCCTGCGTTCATAGAACTTGAAATTTAAGACATGATTATTGTAATTGCTCACATCAGAGCACAGTGACCTTGCTCTGGCACAATCAATTATGACTTAATGTCTTGTTTACGGGTGCCTGTCTCCCTCTGCATCCTCGTGCTGTGGTATGAGTGTTGTTATCTTTTGCTTGAAGAACAAACAAAACAGGGAAACGTTCTGTGATGAACCAGCGGCCAAAAAATGTCCAGCCCTGTAGAGTGTGTATACAGAGCTGCCACGAGCAGAAGATAAACGTGAAATATTAATCATTTGATCGTTATCTGCCGGCTAGAGCAAAACAATCTCAGGCTAAAAGTGTGAAAGCACGCCAACAGAGGGAGAACGAAACCTACTTGAGGGAAACTGGAAATACACAAAGCTACAGAGCAGATAATAAATCACACATATGATTTTCAAGAACTTGATGATTTCCTGAGTATTTCAGTATCAAATTGCTTAGTGTCAAAAACCCTAATTGGAACACGTCCTTTTTCTTATCCAAACTAAACCCTCCACCTGCTCGAACATGTCCTTGTTATCTTTTGTCTACATAAACATGTCAGCAACTTCATGACTCTTCTCCTAAACATAAACCACCCAGATGAATAAACATTTCTGATTACAATCATTGCCAGTGCTTATAAATGATCATTAATGCATTTTTAACTTGCTCATAAAAAACACTGTCCCTGCTTTATTCCTGAACTCAGTCATGCGTGACAGCATGCTGATCAGAAGATACAGTGGAAAACTTCCATTGTAAATGTGACCATGTGAGGTTATTTAGGAGTCTTTGCCCTGTGTTTAGACTGTGCTGCTGTGCTGAGTATGTGTTTGGGAGAATGTAAATGGTTGATAAATCTTTGGGATGCTGGGATGACATCACCCCCCCACCCACCCTCTCTGTTTTCCTATACAAGAGCTGATCTCTCGCTCCATCTCCAGCTGGGGCCTCCTCCGAAAACATGCACGTGTGTTAATAATGTGAATTACGTGTAATTGTAACATGTTTAAAAGTCAAAATCCACTTGAATGTCCGGCAGGGAAGGATAGAGCTGGGGAGGGTTCGGGGGAGGACAACGTGCAGGATTAGAAGCATCTCTCATTTTTCTTCTTCCAAGCCCAAGGACATATAGAGCGTTTGAAAGGGAGTTAGAGGGTTGAGTCCTGTGTCACCGCCCTGTTAACCTCCTCAATGGCCAATGTTATTGCCCCGCTGCAGGAGCATGGCCACGATTGAAAAGCGCCTTCAGCTAGCTGGTTTAGAAAAAGCTGTCCGTAAATTAGACAGGAAACCAGCTTTGATAGAAAAAAAACTGTTCAAACCAGAGACATGTCAAGCCATTATTCCACCTGTAACTACTAACATATACTGAAACGTGACAGCAGTTTACAGCAGTGTAGGAAAAGCACCAACCAACCTGTGGTGTATATTTAGATCTTTCTTGTTCCTTGTACAGTATTCACAGCATGCTTTATATTTACTTATCCTGCGTCGCTAATGAACCAGACCAGGAAATGTGGTGTCATGACAACCCAGGTCACAGATATCTCTGTTTGCTTAGCCTTTCATCTCCATCAGCTCATCCCAATGAAACTCACAGGCTGTGTCTGTGCAGTGCATGTTTCTATTTAAAGCCCACAACATAAGCCCGTGAAGACAAATGACAAGGCAAGGGCATTGGTCATAGAAAGAGAGTTCATGTTCCTGTGGCGTTCCTGCAGTGGCACGCCTCGATGCAATGCTTGAATACGCGTTCAATCAAAGCAGACACTTTTAAAAGAAAAAATTATACATTTTTCCTTTTCCAAATGAAAAGTTGAATTGCTGCTACAGCCTTACTTGCTCTGATATGACCAGTAGCTAATGTTAATGGTAGCTAATATGTTAGCAAACTCCTTTTTGCTTGCACCACAGTTGCACTACATTTTAGCACGTCACAGGTGACCATTACAATAAACAAGGTATGTTTATTTCTGTTCTACTTTCATGATAAAACTATTGATTACATGCTAAGAAAAAAAAGCATGAGCATGATAACGTTAACGTTACATTCAGTGTTGCTCACTACTTTGATGTCTTACTCCTCTACGTTGCCGTTTGCTTGGAATCAGACAGAAAACAGCGATTCCCTTCTTGCACAACCTTGGCCCTCGGGGTCGCCCACCACGTTGACATGGTTCTGATGCTGTTATTTGGCTGTGGAGCGATGTGGTGCCTGGAGCTGTGTCTGGTGTTGACCCAGGCAGACCGGTGGACAGCATGTTCCTGAGCGTCCCTGACAGGCTGAGGGCCGCGGGGAGCCCCCGCGGCCCTCAGCCTGTTTGTTTTTCCGGCTGAGAGCTGCAATTCGCCCCTCTCCCCCGCATCACTCTGCCTTAGCAAGAATATAAACACATGGAGGATACAAGCACATGTTCTATATGTGGATGAAAGTTTGGTCCACTTATCCTACGGTATACTGATACTATAGCACAGTATTGAATTAGTGAATCCATGAAGCCATTACTTTGACCCAACCCTAGTTTGTTTGTCCTGTATTCACACATATTATCTGTGTTTTCTTGTCACTTAGCCAGCTAATGCCTTTACAGCATCTTCTCACCAGGCCGCCTCTTTACCAAGAAATATTTGTACGCTTCACCTGAAAAATGGCCCAAACACAGCAGAGCCGGCCTGCAGGCATCAGAGACCCAAACAGTTTACGCACCGGCACCGCAACCAGTTTAACCTTCCACATAGCACCTGTCCTGTCTGCTAAACACTTTGTAACCCATTTGCAGGGGATCGTAAACATTTGCAGTGCTGTGTTTACCTAATACGTGTAAGAACGCCACTCCCCTACGTTAGCTAAGGACGGACCCGCACTGAGGCGGGGTGCAGTGAGGAGATACACGCAGGCATGTTAATGTGTCTGACCTCTTTCACTTTCACATGAAATTCACTCCCTGAATTGGAGTGGACTGAGGGAGAAACTGATGTAAAATATTTGTAACAGACTGTCATTTTGATTGGTGGGAAAGTAGAAGATATTACATAATTATGTTTCAACTTTATGAACACTTTCACTGGCTGTTTAATGTTCAGTATAGCCTGACTGTTAAAGGTAAAATCCAAACTGAAATTCTGTACCACCATTAAAAAAAAACAGGTGGAAGAAGCAGTGATACCAATTTCTCCACCAACAGTAGATAGACCAGAGTGCAATGCAGCCAGAAGATGCGACATTTCTAACGTGTTAAGAAACTAGCTGGATAACTAGCTTCTACCCCTAACCCATCTATAATTAAAAACAACACGTTTTTAGTCCTCTTGTGGGGTTTGTCAAAAACACTTTCTGGGAAAAAGTAGTTAATCAAGGCAGATGAGGTAACACTGACTGTGACACCTGGAATGCAGTAATGCCACAAACCAATGATATATCTGATAGTGGAATTTCCTTTTTGACATATTTAGCAGTAGCACACTTCCACACATGCATGCAGTGATACAGGACATCCCTTGGTGAGTCCTTTCATTCATTCTGGGGCATTTGTAGATGGAGTTAACTCTGATATGTTGCATGTTAAAGACGTTTACAGTCTTTAACATGCATGTTTTCTCAACAAGGAATATTAAAGCTGCACTTCTTTATGAGACTGCACAGTTTTAGCTTCATGTAACTATTATATCCTGCTGTAAATTCTGCCGCTATGTTTGAATGCGGCAAACGGAGGTTATTACAGTGTTAATAATGTGTGAAAATACACAGGCTTTTTCCACAGAGCGTTAGTGGCACTGGTCCTAGTAACTTTAACTTGAGTTGAAATCAACGCTGGTTAAAAATTTAATTAGACAGTTATTGCTCTTCCTACTCATTCTTTTATAATGACAAAACACTAGCTGCACTTTTTACTACACTTTTTACTACACTGTCCCTGATTAGGTCTGCTTTTATGAGACAGTAGATCCATGTTATTTATGAATAGAAATAAAGAGCTGTGTCATTGCCTGATCCACTATGGGTACCTGATCTCTTGTCAATGCTTAACATACTCAAGATGCCATTGTTGAGTTGACTTACATCACCGGTGGAGCTTCCTTTTGGTGGCTTTCTCTATGGACATACAGCACTATGCATACATCCAAAAAGATTGCATAGTTTTATGATGTATAGTTTACTTAAGCATGTATAGTTTTTAAAAGATTTTTTTTCTATTAGCTGATGTATCACAGGCCCATAGATACTTCCTGTGTCAAAACAATGAAGTGACTTTCTTTGAATTCTTGAATTTGTATTTAAATTTCGAATGCACTGTGAAACTTTTAATAGCATGTTTAAACAAGCAGTATAGGCCTTACAATACATGGTGTGTTAGTGCTTAGTGAATGCTGCGTGTATGTGATAGCATGCTAAGACCTAATGGATAAAACTGTCACTGTTTGTAACAATTGGAAGTAAAACAATTTTGAAGCAGCATTACTTTTTTTAGCCACTTGGGGGCAGTGCAACCAGCTGTAAACACAATATTGACATATTATCACCTTATAAAATTGGTATGACTAACGTGTTGCCTGCTGTATTGCCTATTGTATTAACACACTGCAACTTTAGCATTTTTTGTAGTCTTCTTTCAGTCCAATATTCAGTCTTTCAGCTTTGTTTTGGTCCTGTGGCAAATCGTTGTCTCTTTAGCAGCTAAATGCTCCACTATGCTCACCAGCTAGTCTACCTTTTGGTGCTGGGCAGGTAACATAAAATGGATTTATCAGAGCCTTATCGGAGGGAAACAAGGTTGATGAGAGCGTTGAGACCAAAACAGTAAAGTTGTGGGCAGTGAAACCAAAACAATGAGCTGAAGGATGCTAAAACGTTCTGTAAAGCTGAGGGAAACTGCAGAGTTGGGTGCTAATTCTCTGTCACATTACACATTGTCATTTGTTAATGTGAAAATATTTATAAGTATAAGGCTTTTGTGTTTACATCTAATGAAGCTCTGATGAATAGAACAGTTCCTAGCAGAGCATGAATGTTGGGAGATGTTTCCACCATTAAAACCATTATGCGGGTTTAAAATGGGCACACTTGAACTCTCACATTACCTCCTCAACAGCCTCTTCAGCCTCTTCTCTTCCTGCTGAGTCCAACTCTAAATGAGAATCCCACCATACCAGCACCCTGAGGCCATGTCTACTTCAAACTGCTTTACTGCCTTTTTAAATCTTTTCAAATTACGATGAAAATGTTTGATATATGTATTTTCCCTCTGCTCTAAACACCATCTTTACTGTCTATTAATTAAACGCAAAGAGTGGACATATGGCCCTGTCAGAGCTGTATATTTTCAAGCTGGGAGAAATTAAATTTCACCGGTTCTTTCGTACATCACAGTCACAAATAATGGCATGGCTGGTGCACTATGAGGTCCTAGAGCACAATAATATTCTATATATTTTCTCTGCAATGGATTCTGTCACATCCATACCACGGGGAACTTTGAAAGCTATATCACCATGTAATAAAAACACAATTACAGTTCCACATGATGCATCACTGAGGTTAGCAACTGCAGTTCAAAAGTCTCTTCATTTCGCCTGCCTCTTCATATTACATGCTGCTTTTGTTATCTAACAATTTAGCCTTTTCCCTTATTTCATTGGTGGATATTGGCTTTTCACTGCTAGGCCATATTTTTCTTTTTAAATGTGTTTAAATGCCCTGTGACTGAGCTGCATTAATCAATATTTTTATATTAACATTGAATCAAATGGCTATGTGTAATGTAAAGTGTGTTGCTTGTAATGATGATCCTGCTAATAATTATCACCCAACTCTGTAGCTCTATGGTGCTTTTATACATCTTTTAGCTCATTCTTTTGGTTTTCTGGCATCTGGCAGATGGGCAAAGTAATAGTAACGAGCTGGTGAACACAGCAGAGCTATTAGCGAGCAAATGAGCCAGATATTTTTCCAAATAGTTCCAAAACAGAGCTAAAGGAGGAGTGAATATGGGACTTAGATTCATCAGGGGTCGAGAAACACAACTCCAAATAAATGCTAATGTTGCTCTGTGTCTGCTGGATGTGTAGATAGGGAATTGTTTGCTAGCACATTAGCTAAAACAACTTTATACGTTGAGTCAGATGTTGTTTTTTAGCTTGTTCCACAATTCATGCGGCTTTAATAACTAATAAATGAAACAACTACTTTCATTGTGGGCGTAAAATAAACTTTCTGTCAATTTGTAATTTTCTCTCTTAGTGTTAGATTGGTTAGACAAAAAAACAAAAACCTTCCCATTCCTTGCTAACACGCTTTTAGATTGAAAGACTTGCCTGGATTATGTAGCAAGACAGGCGTCACCCAGGACCTGAGGCTTGCGCAGACAACTTTGGCTCCCTGCTCTCCCATTTGCTTCCCTGTGTTTGGCTTCAGTGCTGTTAGTTTACACTAGATCCCCATTAGTGTCAGAAATCCTGGGTGATGCCCAATTACTGTGTGAGATAGCTAAACAGAAGGGAGGGATCACTGCCTTCCCTCTTTGTCTACAGTATAGGTGATACTTTCTGGTGTGTGTTTGCATTTATTAGGATTTAAGTGGGTGAATGTGCTCATAATGATGTTGGTGTCCATTTGCTCCTGCGTGATCAGTTTTCTTGGACAACAAAGTTAGTCCAGTTGCCGGCTCTCTCTGTTCCTTATCTTGATTGGTTAGGGGAGGGCGGGGTGGGAGAGGCGATTTGTCGTGAGGATCCACAGGCACTCTCAGTTGCGCTGCATCTATAGGGAGAAGAGACAGATCCACCTCCTTCACAGAGAGGTCTTCATGGACAGGAGGACTGGAACTTCAGCCGAGGACTTTTCACCTAGGATAACCCTCTAAATCGGAGGTAACTTTTTTGACAAGTCAAAAAAAAAACCTCAACATAAAGTAGCTTGGATTCTTGGAAAATTGTTGGAAAAGATCAAGAAGATTTTGAGGAAAATTAGGGAAACTGGGATAACAGCATCACAAACTGGAGAAGAACACTTTCTGTTCTTGCAAATCATCCTCCAAATTCATAAAACAAATTCTGAATAAACCTTCCTGGAGCTACCTGCGAGGAGATCAAGTTCAAATCGACTACACGTGGTGTGGCGAGGCAAGGAAAGCCGTGCTGAGAGGACGCAGGGAGATACAAGGAGGATGAGTTAGGGGCCTTGGGAGTGCAGGGGTGAGGTATGAGGTGGCAAACCAGCTGAGAAACAAGATCCTGCTTTCAATATAAACACACAGCACCATGCCAACCCTGCGGCCAACCTGGCACAAGAGGACACGGACCACAGCAGGACACACATTCCTACTGTTCCTCTTCTTTGTTACTTTCATCCACCAGGTAAATTAATACTTAACGTACACATGCACACACACACATTAGGCCTTACAATTAACTTACAATCAAGTCTTAGTGTTACTTATCTTAGGACTTTACAGCGAGTCACAGTGAAACCTGGTGCTGTCAGACACAGACTGACTGACTTATGCCACATGGTCAAAAGTCCCCAAGTCTTTAACATTTAATTTTAATTAAATATTTTTTCAACAGGACTTGGCTCCACAAAACAAATCTCTATCTGATTTGCTGTATGAGGCAATATAACACAGCAAAGACCCTGCTGACAGTTGACTTTGGTGAAATAAAAAATACAGCATGTAGCGGATTCTTTTATCTTAAATTAGTCTTTTTGCACATGGAGTTTGGGCTACAGGAGGTCCCACTGCTCATATGCATGTTCTGCACTATCTGCTTCTCAAATCACTGCCTGAAAATTGGAGTTTAGTGACATGGTATCTGTTTTGGAAATCAAACGAGATGGGTGTTTTTCTCAAGGGATAAGCAGAGAAACACAACAAAATATAAGACAAATAACATCAAAGAGCACTAATAAGCTTTGTGCAAATTCACTTTCATCTTCAACATTATAAGGGAGTTAGGTCTGCGGCTGGATTTGAAACAGGTTTAGGCTGATGGGAGACAACACAGAAGACAGGAAGACAGCAGCTCTTGTCCTTCCTTCACTGGTGATGTACCGCTCTGGACAGGGAGAGCCTCAGCGAATTAAAACATCCTCTGTCAGCCAGCTCACATGAGAAATCTTTGTGGCACAGGTGGCAGATGAGCCACCAGGCAGCCAAACGGACACAAAGAGGTTGCAGAGTTCAGCTGCTTTCTCACTGGGGTGTGAAGATTGGGACTGTTTGGCTGAGATAGGAAAGCTACTGTCCTCGGCCCTGACACTGAATTATGAATGACAGCTGCGGTCTGCGAGTTTCTTCTCAAATAAAGGAAATGCTCATTTGTCTCACTAATGACAGCAAATTAAGAAAGAATCACAATTCATGACTGAGCATTAATTAATATGATAGCTGTCAAATACAATAACCTTTAGTCAGGGACACGCATACTGTACAGACGTTTCTTCTCATTTAAACATCCAGAATAAATAAAGAGGTGTGTTTGCATTGCTGCAGGCATGACACTAACGCAGAAAGCCAGGCTGATAAATTGCCTCTATCAATTACAGATTACACACAGGTGAAAATGTCCCCTTGGTGAGTGAAGGTGGTCCTTATTAAATACTCCCACCAAGTGGGTAAATATAAATACTGCAACTTCCACTGCTCACCACATCAATTCTGCGGCTGCAGATACAGTGAAAAAGTTGGTGAGCAAAATCTTATAATTCATTTAATTAAAGCAATTTTACATAGATAAGAATATCATCAAATTAAGTTGTTTAGAAACATTGTTAACTTATTAGCACACTTCCCAGCATGCATTGTACTTGAGTTTAAATTCCCCTTTCTTTCAATGGATGCTTTTTCAGTGTCTTTTCATACATATGTCTCAAATGACTCACATGTATCTAAATTAATCCAATGCTATCCTCTATGAGGACAGATACACTCCATACGAACGCACTTCTGCCATGAATGACAAATAATGATTAGGTAGGAGGTCAAGCCTTATTAGCAATTCTGGATAATATATTAGACCTGTCACCGATTAAATCTATTTTCTTCAGTCCAGTTCGAGACTCTCATTATAACAACTAAATTGAAGTCACTACTAATTCAGTTAACGCAAAATATTAAAGCTGTACTATTCAATATGTTTTCATATAAATAATGAATCAAATTACTATATGTGAACTTACCACTCTCATTAACCTCATTTTCCAGGTTTCTACAGTAAATGTCTTGTGAATTGAAGCTGCACTAATCAAAATGTTTATGTTAACATTGAATCAAATGACTAAGTGTACTGTAAAATAGATTGCTCATGGTGATGAACCCACAAAGAATTATCACGCAGCTCTGCAGCGCTACTGGACTTTTTAGTCTCTTTTGACTCACTGTTTTTTTTTTTCTGGTTTCCAGCCACAGCAGGCAGCTGTTTTAAGTGAAACATGTTTGATAAACCTACTGTATATACTACCTGCCCAGCACCAAACAGCAGACAAAGTTAGAGACTACCTGTTGGAGTCGGTGGTGAACAAAGGCAAATTTCTCCCGTTGGCCCCGCCCACTAGTTCCCCCTCGGCCCATAGACTTTACATTGTGGTGGCGTCACAGATTTTTAAATCGCTTTTCTCGGCCCGAGGAAAGTTTTACAAATATTAAACCTTAACTGATCAAAAATTGATCAAAAAACAGAAAGAGTTATAAACTGAACTTGTTTGCAGTTCCAGGTGTCCTGTCAACAGTTTTACAGACGTCGTTTTTTTACAATGGTGGCCTAATGGGGAAAATGCTTTTTGGGCTGCAGGGGAATTTTTTGCTGCAATACCGTGAGTGGCCACTGGACAAAATTGGAAACAAGGCTGAGCAGCGGCGCCGTATCCAGGTCTTATTATACATCCATGGTATAAATAGGCAACTGGCAACTGTAACTGTGTCAGTGTTGTGTTTACAGTTTCTTCCGCTGCCCCCAAGTGACCAAAACATTATTAATGCAGCTTTAAGGCAGCCTCCCACATTTTTTTATCTTGAAGCAACTGAGCTGTATTCCAAAGTGCTGCATATTCATCTTAATCAAATGTTTTGTAGGATCAATCTGTTGCAAGCATTCTCTTAAATGTAACTTTTCATTTTCACTTCATTTCAATAACTTTTCTGTCACTTTTTAAATCAACAAACAGGTAACAGGCTCCATCCTTGAAAGTCTGATAGCTCAACGGACCAAATACTGGGAGAACTGCAACAGAACTCTGGCAACAAGCACACTCTCAGAAACTGGTGAGCCTCCTGTCGAGTGTTATAATGTTCATTATATTGATTGGCATTACCTTTGTTAAATCCTTACTCTTGTTTTACAGAGATCTACTGTAAAGGAACGTTTGACATGTTTGTGTGTTGGCCCCATTCATCTCCTGGGAATGTGTCGGTCCCTTGTCCCCCTTACTTACCATGGATCAGCGAGGGTAATGTTACGTTTTACCACTTCACTCCAAAAACAACTAATGCATGAGGTCACAAATTGAAAAATAAATGTCACTGTAGCTTTTACCATATGACATGAACGGCCCCTTGTACAATTCAGACTTTCTTTGTCAGTTCATTCATTTCAAGTGAATCAATCACCGAGTGAATCACGAGACAGACTGCTGTACGGGTTCGTCACAGGATCAAGTGTGAAGCAGTAATCTGCAAGAACTCAATCTAATCTGCCGTCTCTGATTAGTTTTTAGCCATGCTAGGCTCTAGGGATGGCAGTGTTGGTCGGTTGGTTGGTCCACTGCTTTGGTCCAGGCTGAAATATCTCAACTATTGATAGATATATAGCTATATATCTATAACTATTGGATGGATTTCCATGAAATTACATTCATGTTCCCCTCAGGATGAATTATAATCACTTTGGCAATCAATTTTTACATTTAGTGCCATCATCAGGTCAAAATTGTAATTTGTGCAATACTTTGGTTTATGACCAGCAAAATTATCATCCTCAGCTGCACTTTGTGTTTAGTGCTAATTAGTTTACGTGATAGCATGCTAACATTTGCTAAGATGGAGAAGATGGTTGATGAGAAGAACATTATACCTGCTCAACATCAGCATGTTAGCATTGTAATTGTGAGCGTGTTAGCATGCTGACGTTAGCATTTAGCTCAGTGCTTTGTAGTGCTCAAAGCATTGCCTCATAGAGCTGCTAGCTTGGCTGAATGAAGACACTTCCAAATGAAAATATTGAATGACTTCAGTAAACCAAAACTATGTCCTGTGCTGGCTGCCCTACCAAGAGATAGAAATCTAACATTGGTGAGTCCAGCCTTCCAAAATGGTTTAATATCACATTGAAGTTTTAATTAATCACTTCATCCAGTTAGAAAAGTGACCATACCCATCCAACTTGGGATTTAGCTGTATAATAATGTCAAGGAAAAAATAAACTTCTCAGCACAGGTTAAAATGATTACCTGCCCAGGCAGTTAGCCTCTCCTCTGACTGCAGTGACAGAAGAAACCATGCATATCAGTGTGTCTTTCAATTACCTGCAGACGGCTCCAGGAGGGCACACCGAGAATGCCTAGAAAATGGGAGGTGGCGACAGAGGGAGAATTCCTCCGATCCCTGGAGGAATGATTCAGAATGTAAGGAGGACCATTACTTTAAGGACAAGGTGAGGAGGAGAGTGTTTAATACATCGTTTCTGTTCCTCATAAGCGTTGGAGCTGAAAACCAGGTGTGTGTTTGGTGACTTGTGGTTTCTCATCCACCCGTAGCCATTCTACAAAAACCATCAGGGATTGTTTTTCTTGACAACTGTCCTACAATGTCTCTCTTTATTAGAAATGTTCTCTTCATCAATCCCCTTGTGTGTGTGTGTGTGTGTGTGTGTGTGTGTGTGTGTGTGTGTGTCCAGGAGGACGAAATGCTTCGCCAGACAGCCCTCAGGCTCATCTCTGTCATTGGATATTCCCTGTCCCTGTTCTCTCTCACACTGGCCACTCTCCTGATGGGCATGTTGAGGTCAGTGGCCGGGGGTAGAGGGGTTTCTGATGGTCAGACAAAAGTGTACATTTTGTGTGGAGATAAAGGATTAACTCTGGTGGGTACAATGTTATCATAACTGAGAGGAATGATGGCCAAAGCCACGCAAATAAGGCACAAGTTGTAATGAACCAAAGTAATTGCTGAGATCTGAGCAAATGGTGGCAACAAACTCCGACAGGGCAACAAACACGAGTGGTCAGTTCATTTTTGATTTCCAATGGTTGTTACTAACGGGCGCAGACCAAAATGCCTCTGCATGCAATTGGATAGACCTACAGTCAATCAGAGCAACAAAACAACGTAGCGCTGAGCGAATCCTGTTGGAAGTACGGCAAACACAACTTTCTTATCAACAAAAGCTTTAAGTGCAGTTGTTTGTTCTTCTTTTAGAGAAAATATACTGTCCAGTTTGTTGATTCTATTTCAGCCTGTAAAATGTGGTGAAATGTGTTGCTAATTTTTTGTTCAACACAACAAAATGCCTACATCTGTATGTACGTCTTCTTTTATTTTTAGTATATAGACCGTTTCATTGGAGGATATTCAAGTTGGAGATGAACAGAATTCAAAGTAGTATTAAAGCAACCATTGCTGAAGCTACGCTGACAATGAAAGGGCTAGGAACTTGTCATGCACAGCTTCTGTTAGTCATTCTGATAGACAATCAATAAGACGTGGGACAGCTTTAACTACATTGATGATATGCTTGATTTCACAGTACTGGAGATGGCCCACTAGGAAGAGGAGGCATAAAGAGATATTTACAAGACTACGAGAATGATCAATCATTACAAATTACATTATAAACACCAGGAAGCATTTACGTATAGTCGCATGCAGCTTGATCATTTTTCATTCGCTCATATGTCATGAAATATGTCCTCATTAATGCCTTTACAGTTGCACAGGAAGTATGGATCAATGCCTCCCTCAAATTGCTCCTGTATCTGCTTACCAGGAAGCTCCACTGTACCAGGAACTACATCCACATGAATCTGTTTGTGTCATTCATCCTGAGAGCCATGGCCATCATTTCTAAGGAAATCATATTATACATCATGTATTCCAACCTACCCAAGGATGACCCAGGATGGAACTCCTACTCAAGTTCTGCGGTATAAAAAAAATACTGCATTATTATTCACATATCAGCAGATACTTACAGTACTGGACTGTTCTGATTCTGTTGTAGCTGCAGCCAAGGTGTACAGTAAAGCCGTGCGAATCAGCCAAACTATTTGCAACACTAATTTAACATTTTCCTTAACAGATATCGTTGATGTGCAAATTCTCCAAAGTGTGCATGGAATACTTTGTGGCCTGTAACTACTTCTGGCTCTTGGTGGAGGCCATTTTCCTCCACACGCTGCTCTTCACAGCCGTGCTGACCAAGAGACGTCTGCTGAAGAAATACATGCTGCTAGGATGGGGTAAACTGTGAATTAATTATTTTGTGTGTGTGTATTCATGCACGGGTGAAGGGTCAGTTTTTAAAGGCTTTCACAGTATATTTCTATAGTCATTAAAGCTGTTGATGGGTTACTGCAATCATACATATTGGTTTGGTGCTTAATGATATGTCTTCGTTTCCGCATCCCCACACACAGCTAAATGTTTTGATCCAAGTAAAAAGTTTTTAAGTCTGATATTAAAGGATAGATGATACTAATATTCTGCTAACAAGTATTATATATTTCTTATCTTCTTCCTCTTTGCCATAGAGCTCCATTGTTGTCCAAAAACTACTAAAAACACATCAATGAGCCACACTGTTACACTGGGTGAATACACACACTGCAGTTTATTTTGACTCAATCCCACCTACACCGTCCTGCAGCTGTAAATAATCACTAGAGCACCAAATGTGGATTAATCCGCCACTTGTAGTCCCCAACAAGTGCACTATTTCCTCCTGTTTGAGTAACGTTTGTTAAAAACTACAGTGCCCAGCTGATTTAGGAAATCAAAGGCTTAGAGCTGAGAGCCACAGACAGGAAGTCAGAAAGTACTGAGAGAACAACTAACACATTGTTGGATTTGTTGAAAACAAGAAAACTATAAATAACATCAGCCTTATCCTTTGATACTTTCAATGGCCAGCAGACAAAATATGTGCAATTAATGTTTTTATAGTCTACAGTTTTCAGTGTGTTTACTTCTCTAGTCTGTCAAATGCAAGTACATACATATGAATTAAAAGCATAAAATGTATGTAGAGAGTTAGAAAATCTGAACATTTTGCTAATTTTCAACTTTGGTGCCCCCTAGGGGTTGTATCAAAAAAGCCACTGTGGCAGAACAAACCCAGATCTCAATACTGAGATCAATTGGCTAAAAGCAACACACAGATTGCACTTTTCATTGTTCAAGTTTTTCTGGAAACCAAAAAGTCTACACATAGCTTTAAGAATAATCAGCCTCTTTTGAAACACAAACTAGTCAAAGCGTTAGGGTCTATGGGACTTTTTTTTATATGACAATTAAACACAGTTTATACATTTACAATCAATTTATTCATTCTTGTGCTTGTGTTACTTTTCAGGAACACCTGTCTTGTTTGTAACACCATGGACAGTGGTCAAGATTTTATATGAAAACACAGAGTGAGTGTTTCATTACACGCTTCACTATAAAACTAAAATGTTCTCCATTGCTTGACCTTTTAAACTTCTTTCATTCCTCAGATGCTGGTCAATTGTGAACAGAAGGTTCTGGTGGATAATAAGGGGCCCGATTACTTTATCAGTGCTGGTAAGTGAAGTTTCTGAACCAAATCCTTGAAAGCCAGTACAGACAGTGCAGTTATTCTGATGATCTGATGATCGCGTTAGTTACAGATGCATCTTATTGCTCCTGTGAGTCTCATTCCTCTGGTGTCAGCCATCATGAAAATTTCACTCTGATTTCATACTTCATTTAACGGAGCCTGTCTTGTGAGGGCATGTGACACTGAAGCTGTTGTATAGTGCAGTTGTTATAAGCATGACTAATTTCTCAGTGACAGAAGCATTCTCAGATGTGTTCATGTTTTCATGTAAATTTCATCTCATCAGCCACTACATCACCCGGATGCATTTGCTTTAAATCTCCATTTGGATGTATGTTGCAGGTCATTTTCTTCATATTCGTCAAGATTCTGATGCTGCTGCTGTCCAAGCTGAAAGCAGATCAGGTGAAATTTACCGACTACAGATACAGGTACTTTGCCCTGCCTTGACTCACTAATGTAACTGCTTCCAAATCCAAATGTTTGACCTTAAGAGCTGTTTCCTAAGTGATGTCTTTAAACAGTACAGTAGGTTCCTGGTTTAACATTTAAATGTTAATCGCTCCCGAGTACAGCAGAAATTCAAATGTCACCCCCACAAGCTCACGGCCTCTTTATTCTGCCATAAATGTCACCACGGGAGGGAAGCTCATGCATACATTTACAAAGCTCTCCTTTCTCTTCTATTTTGTCCTTTGCCCTTTGTGCCAGTATACATTTTACTTTTTTCCCTGTATGTGTCCCAGCAGTCTGTAATTATGCACATTATGTTTTTGTTAATGCCCTTCAGCTTGGCCAGAGCAACGCTGGTACTGATCCCTCTGCTGGGAATCCATGAAGTGGTCTTCACTGTGCTGATAGATGAATGTGTGGAGGGCAGCAGTCGCTACGCCAGGAACTTCATCAACCTCACCCTCAGCTCGTTTCAGGTGAACACCTGTAAAGTTAACTACATACCTGACAAGAGTCATTTTGTTCTAAATCCACATTAACCATAATTTGTAATGTGTAACCTTTTTCAGGGATTCTTGGTTGCTGTGCTGTACTGTTTTGCTAATGGAGAGGTACGTTTCTTCTCGTGGATTGCCATTTTAGAATCATAATTGTGTATACTATGAATTGGAAGCTTAAGAAGAAGGTGATGAAGTCATTTCTTGTTTTGTTGTCACTTGTTGGTTTGGGACTTTAAAGCTGCACCAATTAATATTCTCTATATTAACAACGGTTCGAATGAGTACGTTTAATGTGAAGCTGTCATTCATAGTGACAAATCCAGAATTATCATCCAACTCTGGAGTACTTTTTAGCCTCTTTTAGCTCATTGTTTTGGCTTTGAACCTCAAACTTCACTCACTTTAACTTCATTTCCAGCAGCAGGCATTGTTGTTTTTGGCAAAAACGTTCATACAAACCAAATGTACGCTACCTGCCCAGCACCAAATGGCAAACAGACAGAGTTAGCAACTAGCTAGTGAACACAGTGGAGCATTTAGCAGCCAAAGAGTCTGACATTTTTCTCAGGAGTTGGTGGAGATTAAAAGCAGCCTGCAGCTGTTTTCAGAAAAAAAGTTCTGACAAACCCAATGAATGCTACTTGCCCAGTACCAAAAGGCAGACAGCCAAAAGTAGCGAGCATTTAGCAGCTAGATATTTAAGATAGCAAGAGTTGGAGACCAAATCAGAGATAACAGGAGAGTGGATATTGGACTACATTCAGTAGGTGACCATGTTGTCCAGATAGTATACCCTTATACATGTAGAGTTATTTCTTTTCTTTTTACTGGAATTTAGGTCCAAGCTGAACTGAAGAAGCGCTGGCAGCTTTTCCTGTTCACCAACCACTTCCAGTTCAGGAGCTGTTTTCAAGGTGTGCCCCTCAAGCACCTGTGGAAGTGCACTCGAGGACACCGCCCACAGTGCTCTCGGCAGAGTGACTCCTACGATGAGGGCGGCACCTCCACAACGCATCCGCACCTGCTTCAGGTGGCTGTACATGGAGGAGGTGGGGGGCTTGGACTTGGAGAGGTTAAAGGTCAGGGGTTGAAGGGCTGTGACACAACAGGGCTCGACTTTCTCACCAGGAAGAGCTTGTCCAGTAGTGATGGAGAGATAACGCTCGGGGAGACCATGGAGGAAGTTCTGGAGGAGAGCGAGTTCTGATCCCCTTGAGCTTGTTGGTACTTTTATCACCTAACATGGATGGGTGCATACTGCCAAACACCTGGGGAAGACTCAGTAAGACTAGTAATTAGGAAACACATTCTTCCATACTGGATTACCAACTGGGCAAAGGTGGCAACTGCCCTGGGGCCCGGCCCCCCAGGTGCCCCAAAAGTCCCAGGTTAACTTTGTGTGAGTTAGTTTGTGGCAATTTGTTAGAGAACTTGACGTAAAGTGAACCACTAAAGTGCAACATCAACTCACTTGGGTCTTGTGGCGCTGTCCTGTAGATGGGCCCTGTGTTAAAACGTAGACCTTCATTATTTTATTATATTGTGCTCAAAGGATGTGTATTCCCAAATAAAACCACCTCAAACTAGTTGACACACAGACAACCTAAAGGGCTGGTTACACCAGAAACTCCTTGCGAAACAGGCGGCGATAGATGCTAGGTGACTAATCACAGGGTCAGTTGGTTAGCCAAGGGCTAACACACAAACAAGCTGGTTACTCCCCCTTGGCATTTTCTTCTGGGGATTGACTATTTCATTCAAGAGTAATTGCTCGTTAGCTTGGTCGCTAATGGGACGATGTCACATTTCACCGTTTTAAATGCTGGTATAGTCAGGCCTTTAAGAGTACTGGTTGGTCCCTGTGCAAATACTGAAGTTAACATGTGTAGTCTAATGTGTGCACTGAACTGTGAGTGCAGGCATATAAAGTTCACTTTGCATATTTGTACATAGCCTACAGTAAAACTCACAGTGAAACTCATACTACACAAATGCAACAGCAGTTAATCACAATTTTATTTACCATGTAAAATGTAACATCTTACTATGTCAGGCCAGTTATAAATATCCATATGACACAACATTTGGATTGAAATGTGCATATAAATACAATGTATTTGTTGTCTGAATGTGAATAATGCAAAAGCTCTATGTGCAGCAGGTTTTACAGGCTTTTTGTGTTTTCTATTCCTATGAAGCTTAAAATGTATCAGAGGCATTGTTGTACAGGTAAAACTATCAGTTAGTACATGCAGTCTCACAATCAATGTATGTGCACAAATTAAACAACGGTTAAACTGTTAGTATTGTCTTCTTATCTCAAATAAAAACCTTATTCTAAGTAGGAATGTAATGAGTCCAGCTGGATCTCTTGAAGCAGGTATAGATCATTTCCACCTAAACAGCAATTTTGCAAAATATCCCAAATATACTAACACAAATAATCCTATATTAGGGTGCAATCAAACTGGATTCTCTGAAGCCTGAATGCTAATAATGATTCAAACTACTGTAGATGCACTAACAAATGTTTAAAAAGTAACTTAACCGTATGAGTAAGAGTAGAAGTTCATGCCTCTAGCCACAAATAAGTATTGCTAATATGTCTGCAAGCTCAAGATAATTTCTTTTAGTAGATCCAGCTCTTAATTTACATCTCTCTCAGCACAAAATCCAATTTGTACCAAATTTCACACTGCGCTGCTCCAACAGTTATACAGCAGCTACTTCTCTCCCATCCACATCAATAACTCTCGCTATATTTTCCCCAGTTATTTTAATCAGGACGATTGATTGTGCTCAATGACCACCGCCTACTTTACTATAAAGTCTGACATACCTTCAGTTTGCCTGGAGCATATTGCTCTCCTGAGCACACTCTGTACTTAGACCTGTTCTTCCAGAACCACATTCATCAAAGTTTACCACACCATAAACAAGCAGCACAATTACATCTTTACGTCTGTTAAAATGGCCTCCTGTCCACTCAAGCAGGTATAGTATGTGAGCTGAGAACAGAGAAAGCACCAACAAAAACTCCCAAAAAGATCAGAGTAGACCCTACTGCAACACTGACGCAAAGTAGGTGCAGTATATGTGCTATGACATTGCTGGAGCACATGCCTACCCTCTCAACTTTGCTCCTGCAATACATTGCCAACAGAGGTTTGAAAAGAAACCCACTTTACTTATAACATAAAGAAGAAACCTTTACACGACTTTCTCTGTGTTATATGGAAAATGCTCATTTAACTTTTCAGAAAAATTGCGTTTACAACAAGACTAAAGTACCCCGATGGTGTACTCATAACGGTCAGAAAGTTGAGTGTGGAACGCTGCACACTTCTCACCCTCAATGGTCGCCATCTTGGCTACGTAGCGTAAGGGGAGGGACCACCAACCTATGAAAATGGCGGCTGTGGTTGCGATTGTCACGGTGAACACCGCACTAAGTAAAAGCACATTCATTTTTATTCATTTTTAATAAAATTGAATTGAAGTCAAGTGAGCAAACAAGGCGAAGCAGTCAAATGTTGCGATCGTCATTTCCGGTAAGTGCAGAACAGCTGTGTTCGATTTGATACAACACTACCCTGTCAAAATTCACGCACTACACAAGTAAGTACATAGTGTACACAGTCTAGTGTACATGGAAGAGTACTAACGGAAGTATCTGAATTGAAACGTAAGAGGCATAAGAGTCTGTTGCCATGCTAGTGGCTCTGTGAGGTTGTATTTAGGCACAGCGGTACTTTAGCTAAATGCTAACATTGGCATCCTCACAATCACAATGCTGACATGCTAATGTTTAGCAGGTATAATGTTTACCACTGTTATATTATCATTGTCTTTATTAATAGCTTAGTTTAGTATTTGCATTAGTTAGCATGCTTAATTAGCACTAAACACACAGTGCTGGTACACTGAGGAACATGAATGTCTAAACCAAAGTTAATGGCAATCCATCCAATATTTGTCAGTATACAAAGTATAGTCAGTATTTAAAGTCAGGGAACTCGGAAAACCATTAGCTACTAAATATAATAGGAAATGAAGCGTAAGTGATGAATATGACTTGTCTCAGGTGGCTCTTTAAATCCACTAAGCACTCTACCTAAAGCAGGTGGTAATAAAATATTACAGCCTTTATTTGTTTCTTTGATCTACCTTGAGAAGGTCAGGAGCAGTGCCATTAAAGTTATACATTAAATATTTCAGTTCATCATGAAAAACTCACATTTAAAGGTGGTTAGTAGATCTTTTAGCTCCCTTGATGGGCTGCAATCTCTTCTGTTCACCATCCATCCTTTTCATTTCTGTTCTGCTTATTTCTTCCTTGATTGTCTTATTACTATTAACTACTGTACACTGCAGCAATAAGCAGTCTGTTATTTAACCAACATTGATTAGTTAAAGTAAACCACACTCTGGGATTAGATGTAACAATTAATCAGACACTATTGTGTAAGTCTGCAGTGTGTAGTTCGTAGTTGTTTAGCGAGCTAACCCAGTAGCACAAAGCTCTAGTTTTTAATCCGGTGTTAGGAGAGGGGTCATGGCTCCAGGGCGTCACCGAGCCATAATATCCTGAACACAAAAATGGTAAAAAACAGGTCTAACTATTCAGTACTACATAGTTCACAGTCTTTTCAAATGTTGTCAGCAATTACATGTAAAATTTCCTTCTTCCTCCTTAAACTCTACTGTAAACTCTTTGCATGGTTTGATATTGTACCACTTGGGAAGAGGTTTATTTATTATTATTATATGTTATTTGAGTATCGCTCTTTCTTAAACAGATAGAATGACATCTGCCATAATGTCCAATGATAAATCAGTTTCAATAAATATAAATACACGCAATCTGACTCATTAGCGACAAGCAATAATAATAATAATAATCCTCATCCTCATCATCATCATTCTTGGTGACTTACCCCTGATGTCTTTACATATTTTCTGGTTTAGTACATTAAAAATAGATAGACATAAATGAAAAGATGATTCTGTATTTCATCATCCAATCCTGGAAGAACGGGCTCTGGTGAACCTCACATGACTAAACAACCGCTTTGTGACCTCGAGGTGTGAACAAACCATCCTTAATATCATTAGTAACAGTTTTCATACTATGATAAGTCAAAATGGCTGCCGTCCAAAATCCCTATTCAAGTACATTTAATGAAGTTAATTAAAGAGTTAATTAAAAAGTACTGTACTTTAATTTTAATTTTCTTGCTACTTTGCACTTATATGTTACTACCTTTCAGATGGAAAATTGTACCTTTTCCTCCACTACATTTATCTGAGGGTCACTTTACAGATTAAGATTTCACAAACAAAACATAAAATAATCTTATAAAATATGTTGCAAAGTTGTAGATTAAACTAACCAATGGGATATAAAATAGCCTTGGCTACAACAGTAAAATGCTAGTTACATTTTCATGCATCATTATTATTAACTGAAAAAATATATATATTATATAATAGTATAACACTCACAGTGGCCATTTTTCTGCATTTACTTTTGATACTTCAAGTACATTTTGCCACTAATACTTTACTTAAGTAGCATTTTCAACTTGTAAAAGAGTATTTTTACTTTTTAAATACAAGAATATTAGAGTGTAACCGGTTTGCTGTTACTTTAAACCCATTCTACCTGAGGGGTTTTTATATGCGCCTGGGATGTGAGTTGTAGGCTATTTACGCCCTGATTTGAGCCAATGGCCTTGCAGTGTGAGTCACGAGGGGGCGGGGCTCCGGAAGCAGACTATTTCATTCCCTCTCTTTCCGGACGCTCATCAGATTAGTCCTCGTACCTCACTCAGGTAAGGTTACTGACCATGGCTGAATCCTCGGAGAGCGGCAGCGCGGAGCGTATCGGGTACATCACCCGGGTGGAGACCTTCAGCGCCAGTCACCGACTCCACAGGTAGACCGCTAGTGGAGGTTGATATACAGCCTCTATTTCCTAAACCTAGCTGTATTACTGATACTGATTTATGCCGAAAGAAGCTAAGACTACTGACCTGGTTGTAAATTGGGGTTTTGTAATAATATGCTGTATCAGGTTTATACGTGTTGTAAAGACAGAAAAATATTGAATATTCGACGGATACTCGGCAGGCAGCGATGATCCTCGGCATGGAAAGGACAACTTATCCGCTCTACAGTGCATATAAAGCGGTATAAATGCTGCCGATAGCCGTCTGTGTTTACCACTGTACATTTTAAATGAATAAAACCCGGGGCATTAGGGTCAGTCTCGTGGGATTTGTAGTTCATCTGGTTCTGAATCCACAGATACGACTCACTGCACAAGCGCTCGTGCTGCCTTCAAGTGCTGTCGTAAAACATAGATGCCTGGTACTCGTGAATGGCTCGTGTGAATTGGCATTTTCTGTATAATCGATCATACAGACAGAGATAAAAATATACTTAAGAAAATACAAACGATTAATTAGGCTATATTGCTAATGTGCTAACTATATTGCTAATTGTTTTTAAACCATTCTTCTTAAACACACCAATAAACACCTTTTAGTATATTCAGTTTTGTTAATAAAGTTTTGTTTTTTTTAAATTGCATTTTCTGGAGTAATCAATCGTACAGAGGAGGTTACAATGACAGGGCAAATGAAAGTCGCATAAGAAAAAAACAATCGGTAATTAGGCTATGTTGCTAATGTGCCAATTATATTCGTCTTTAATCTGTTATTCTTCTATGGCATAAATTTGATCTATGCAGCCTGAAAGCTAAATTAAAACAGGAGCCATTAATAAACAATTATTTTCATAAACGATTCCATCGATTAATCTATGAAGTGTTAGAGAGGTGAGGTGACGTCTAGAAACATATTCAGTTGTCAACAGAGAAAAGCAGAGAACCTGGAACCAAAGAGTGGTTGGAGATTGAAAAACGACCCAAACAATTAACTGATTATCAAAATAGTTACAGATTAATTTTCTGTTTTATAACTTTTATTGATTTATAGACTAATTATTTCATCCCTTCCCCTTTTTGTATGTGATTATTACAATTTCCTAAACTTCCAAACTTTGAAGTTTGAACCTGAAGGCAGCAAGTGTCAATAAACCCATGGCACATTTTTCTTGTTTGGCTTGTAAAATATGGGCCACACAAAGACAATCTGGCGCTGCAGGTTTTGATAACACAGGTTTTTGCCTCAACTTCTTCCCAGTATTCACTTGAGTGACGAGGAGAACAAAAGAGTTTTTGGAAAATGCAACAATCCCAACGGTCACGGTCACAACTACAAAGGTTTGTCACACTCTTGCATTCGCCCCTGTTATGTGGCACATTATAACACGATAAACTACTGCTATTTCAATGTCTCCCATTCATTCAATGCTCTCATTTCTTCTGCCCACAGTGGAGGTCACCTTGCATGGAAAGGTGAGGATCTATCCGGAAGCCATTACGAAGACCTGAAGTGCAATTCTATAATTTCAGGGGTTTTTTTAAGGCTGATGCTGCTTTTTTTAGGCTCAGTATCTAATTATATATATCAAAGAATAATTGAGTAAATAAAGAATTCAGTAGCAGAATTCAGTATTTCCCCACCATCATTTTATTTACAGAATTTATGAGATTCATTTATTGCATCTAAATGAATTTAATTTGACAAAAATATAACTAAATCAGAATTAATAGAACATGTAAGACTGTGTGCAAGTCCAGTTTCCTTTTTGGTTTAAAACATTTAGATAGCGATCCTGTTGTGAAGCACGCAGGGAGCTAGACGCCTGCCACATGATCACACGCATAAACGCACTGCACTGTATGTGACACACAAATGCATGTTTAACTTTCATCCTGTGCACGTCCGTAGATTGACCGTCTCACTGGCATGGTCATGAACTTGACAGACTTGAAGAGGTGCATTGAGGTATGACTTCTTCTCCTCGGTGAGATGAACACAGCCATATTATAAGACTTTAAATGTAACTAAAGCACACTGACTCAAATCGGGGTTTGTACAAAGTCTTGAAAGTTTGGAAAATGCTTAATTTTGTTGTATGTTTTCAAGGTTAGGAATATGCTTGAATTTGAATATACTCCTGTACTTGGAAAACATGTTTGAGTTCTGTATTTGTGCAACTTTTTTTGTATCATGTCAGCTCCAAGTTCTTCTGTTTTTTTAGTTTCTTTGTACACCTGCTGGACGTTATTGTTCGTGTCATTCTGCAACTTAAATGATTGATTGTTTCCTTCCTGCAGGACGTCATCATGACTTCACTGGACCATAAAAACCTGGATAAGGACGTCCCATACTTTGCCAATGTTGTCAGGTGAGTATCCTCACATCACCTGAGGCCTGTACTACGAAGCAGGTTCAACATACTCAGGATATCTATTCGTTATCTGGCTTCACTGAGCCTCACAACCAAGATCACGGGAAGCGGTCACACGACGGTGGTTATCAACTCGGTCAATCAACCCAGGGTTTGCAAATCTAGCCATGAGCGTGTTCACATAAAAGGGGCGGGGTTTGCAGCATATGACCAATCACAAACATGACAAGTGTGCTGGCAGTAGAGCGGCATACTTTACAAACGAAGAGCAAACTATAATATTAGAGAAATACAAAGAAGTTAAACACATCATCCAGGCTAAAAGCAACGCAGCTGCCAAACGCAGGAAAGACAGCTGGCAAAAGAATGCCGACTGTGTGAATGCGTAACATTGAATTAACAGGCTTATGATATCTGACTATAGCCTACTTACATTTGTTTATTTCATTAAATTAATGTGTTGCTCAGATGTATTCTTAATGCCGTGTATTTCCGGCGGTGTCAAACAGACTTGGGAGCAAATAAAAAATAAATATAAAAACATAATTCAAAGCAGTAAGAAGGCTTACTTTCATATCTTAAAAGTACAATTACAAGGCTTTAGAGCTTCAGTCAGTCTCTGTTGTAGGATGATATCGGGATACAAAAGCACAATGACATGGTCTTGACATTGCTTGTAATAGCTGACTGAAGAGTCAGTCCCTCCGACGAGAATCTGTATATCTCATATTAAAAGAGATCCCCCCACGAGCTCCGCTGGATCTTCTATTGGTGATGCCGTTTTCCAAGAGAATTGATTGGTCAGCAGGCGGTGCTTTTATACGCATTGATCTGCTCCGGAGGAGGTTAGGCGTGCAGCATAAGTTACCGTGGCGATGTACCCCGGTTAAAAAGTGAACCTGGCTAACCCCAAATCCTCCTTCGTAGTACAGGCCTCTGCTCTCACACCGGTTTCTACAGATTGCATGCACATGTGCCAACAATGATTACTTCTCCCCTTTTCTCCGTCCATTAGCACAACTGAGAACGTGGCTGTTTACATCTGGGACAACATGGTGAAGGCGCTCCCACCCAACCTGCTCTACGAGATTAAGATTCACGAGTCTGATAAGAACATCGTCGTATATCGAGGAGAGTAGACGTCTAAATGTCATTGATGTTTGATTTGGTAGCCCTGGACATGTACAAGTGCCATTAATTGCTGTTTGCCTGCTGATGACTGCATATATACTTTATAGACCAAAGACTTTGTAGCAAATCCAAATGTTCAGAATTCACGTAGAAGGTGGACAACATTATTTAGACCAGTGATTGCCAACCTTTTTGGCGTATGACCCCTTAAACAAAGCAATGTCTAGTTGCGAACCCTAATTACAGTGTGCATTCGTCTACAGGTTAATATCAATCAACGAGTAATTGTTTGTTTTGTTTCTTAGAATGATTTTCAAAGGCCTGAAGAAATTCTAATGCATTGTTTAGGAATATGTAAAATTCTGCTTCATCTCATGGCCCCTCAGATTCATCTAGTGTCCCCTTGAGGGTCCCAATCCTCAGGTTGGGAAACCTTTATTTAGACCTTCGCAGGATGCTTAACTGAGACCCAAACAACTAATAAGCCATTCATACATATGTGAGATCAAATATTACATGTACATATATTTTGTTTTTAGTAAATAATTCTTTATCACATTGTGACCCAGCCAAATAGTGACATCTAGTGGTACAAAACTGTACATTTCTCAACTTGTTGCCTTAAACCTGATTGTGTAGAAGTTATGCCAGTGCTGATGAAATGGTTTCTTAGAATAAAAGCAAACCCAAAAAAACCCAAATGTTTTGGGGGTTTTTTGGGTTTTTTTTTTTTTTTAAAGTGAATTAATGGTTTTGTTTTTGTGCCATGCCATTTACATGACCCACCCCTTATTCAGACACATTAAAGGAGTACTCCAGCGATTTAGTATGTCACTTACATAAATTTGGGGGGCTCACAAGAGGTCAAAATCAAAGTAGCAAAGGCCTAGATATTCTGACTTTTAGTCCAAAGTATGGGTCATATTCCAAAACCACTGGATCCTACAGTTCCCACGATGCAACACAATAGCATCATTTGTTAGACTCTAGTTGGTGCATTGAGATAAACGGCTCCATTCGGGTGCCATTAAATCATTGCAGAAGAAGAGGGCACAACAATGATGTAATTAAAAGTGCTGAACGAGCTAAAGCGATGTGGAAAACATGAGGGAACTATGACGTTAATTATTAATTTGAAGAACATTACTGTCTCCTTGTCACTCCACACAGATTTGATGTTTTTGGCTGCATGTTTTCCGTCTCCTCAGTGGAGCGGTCACATGTCACAAGCTTCATGTACGTCATGATTATTTAGCAAAGTCTGTTTCCATTGTACATTTTGCTTTCATTGATACAGCCAAGCATAAAAACGTCTTTGCTGCATTTTAAAAATATTTCGAATTTCCAGCGTTTCCACTCTATGGTTTCCATTTATTTCCGTATGCTATGAAAATGTATTGGCTTGAATTTTGCTTGAGTTGTGTAACCCATCACAGTGAAGTCTGCATTTTTTTTTTTTTTTTGTCAAATAACATTGTTAGGATGAGGTAATGCAGTGCAGACTTTTCAAATGAAGCATTGCATAATGATAATGCAACACTCACAAAAATAATTGTGTAATAATAACTGATAGATTACACAAATGCATTTTCATGTTGTACAAAAAAATGAATGGAAATGGCTGCCTGGCCAGGTAGAAAAAATACATCCAAATCTCTCAAATTGTACAGCCTGCATTTGAAAATGGACAGCAAAATGATTTCTAGTTAAAAAGCTCAAACTTGCAAACACACTGGTATGGCCAAACTCCAAAAGCTCCAGAACAGCTACTACATTGAACCTTGAGGTGATAGTTTTGTCAGAAGTATTGGGGATGGTTAGCCACTAGAGGGTGACATATCTACTTGATATATACTCCAGGAATCGTTGCCAAAACCCTTCATCTACAAATGACCTCAGATTTCCATGTTGAGTTGGTTAATAAGGTCAGATTAGCAGTTTCTTATGAAGCAACGCTGACAGAACAGATGCTGCATCTTTATCAAATGCTCCTCATTTTCCATATTTCCCAGCTGTTAATACACATACATATATCCATTCTGCAGAAACAGATCCGTATGATTTATGGGGATAGTTCTCACGGCCATGTAAAGCAGTTGCAGAACAGTCAGTAACAGCGGGCAGGTGCTCTGTCTTCCAGACAAAGGATAACATATGCAGTCTGATTCATTACCCAGGGCTCAGCATAGCAGACATGTAACTCTGCTCCTGTGGGGTTTGAAAAACTCCAGTGAGAAATCACAATGTAAATAGAGCATATCATGGAGTGTATGATGCATTACAAGTTGTGTTATTACTGATATGCTTGCATAGGCCATTAGTCAGCCTTATAATAATATGGAATTCACTTCAGCTTTTCAGTTCTGCATATTTTGCCACATTCCACGTAGTCACGTATTTATTTCAGTTCCATAAAGCAACACTTCAACATATTTGTTTTCTTGCCAAGACGTAGACGAGAGGATAGATACCACTCTTGTATCTGTCCAGTAAATATGAAGCTACAACAAGCAGATTAGCTTAGCATAAAGACTGGAAACAGATTGAAACGTTTAGCCTGGATCTGGATGAAGGTAACAAAATTCACCTACCATAAACTCCAAAGCTCAATGAACACCTTGTTTGTTTAATTTATATAAAAACCGAAGTGTAGCAAGCTCTATGTGGCTATACTTAGGCACAGCAGTGCTTTGAGCTAAATGCTAATGTCAGCATACTAGGATGTAGTGTGATCTCTTTACACAACATGTGTGAAATGTCACTTGGTGCACACATACATGACTGATAGCAAGGGGGCCCCTCATTTTGTTTGGTGCCAAAGCTGTAATCTTTATGTCAAGATTCAGCTGCCAACTCGAACCTTTAATTAATCAAATTCCATAAACATGTGTCATGCACAGGCAGACAACCTGCCACGAACAAGCTGGAGCAGGACAAAGAGAACAGAGATGCCCACTCGTAACTCTGACTCCAGATCAAAATCTCTTCTTCACCTCGTCTTACTGTGGTGAAGCTTAGCTGATCCCAGATCTGCACCCAAATACAAGCTATGTAGACAGACTTCTTAGTGCGGTGGGTAGATACACAACAAATCAAAGTCTGTAATTACACTCTGATAGAAGGCAGCTGGATTACTGCAATTAACAGGTAAAAGCCAGTGGTTATCCTGCTGCTTCATGGAAAAGTATTTTTCACTGCACTTTATCATCCTGAATTAAGTTTGCTTTTATGTTCTGACAGGAGAAACTCTGTGCTTTAAGGGTACACTCTTACTGTATGTTTGCTTTAACTAAGAGTCAGTAGTTTGCAGCATTTTTTTGGTTATGTTGATGGATTCGAGGTGGTTTTGTCAGTGGTTGTCCATGGGCCACGGGGTGACCACCCTCCCTACAACAGTAGGTGGCTTTCTGAGAGACATGGCACCCTGCCAGAGTAAATCCCTGCCAAAGATAAGCTCTACACAAAACACACTAAGGGTGCAAACAGAGCAATTCCTCTCGAATCAGAAAAGCTCTCACAGAAACAAGTGTTCTGTGAAAGCGTTCAGAAAGAATGGCTTGATTGGTATTAGCTCTGTCGTTAGGTCATTAGTTGTTGGAGAAGTAAGAGTTGGTTTGGAAAAGGCAGCCTGGGAAACTGTCTGCACTTTTTACACGTCACTTTTAAGTACACCTGGGGTTTTTTTTTAAATCAGTATTGACACTCACTGTTTAAACAAAAGGTGAGAGTGTTAAGTTGTCAGACATGACAAAGCTCATCTGTAAACGAAAGAAATCACAGGATACACCGCTCTGATATTCGTATGATTTTATTTTAGCAAAAACTGCCTTTTGGTGCTATATCAGAGCTTTTTACTGAAAACGTGGAGTTTGCTGGCGGTAAAACCAAAACAATTAGCTGAAAGACACTTAAACGCTCCATACAGCTGAGGGGAACTACAGAGTTGGGTGGTAATTATTACTACTAGCTACCCCTTTTGCATAAGATATACTAATTTGATCGATTGTTAATATAAAAATGTTGATTACTGCAGCTTTAAACCTGTATTAATTGATTTTTTTGCCACTTAGGAGAAGTAAAACAAGTGTGAACATGCCAGCAAACAATTGCCACCAGACACGGAGCAACATTCAATTACAGTTGTCCGAAAGTCCAATATTCATTCTCCTTTAAGCTCTGTTTTAGTTTCCACCAACTCCCGAGAAAGATATCTGTAGTGTACAGTGGGTTTATCAGAACATTTTCACTGAAAACAGCTGCCTGCTGCTCAGGCGACAAGCCTGAGGTGAACTTTCTCAGTTGGATGGTGATTCTATGTGAATTTGTCACAATGAGTAACCGCTTTCACATTACACTTAGTCATTTGATCCATAGCTAATTAAAAAAAAGTGAGTAGCTAGCGCAGCTTTATATAGAAGGTGAGAGCATTTAGATGTCAGAGATGACTAAATAAATTACAGGAAATGCTCAAATATTATCCATGAATGTATTATAAGAACTGGATACTGGACCTAAAGATGGTGCCTATTCAGTCGAATTGCTCGTCTGGCGCATACGGCAAAAAAAATAATGTTTCTAGCTTCCGGGTTTACTTCCAGGGTATGCAGCATGGATGTATAAAGAGAACTGGATACAGCGTCGGAGGCGGGGCCCCCGTTCATTCCTATGAAAGTTGCTCAGTGGCGCATGAAGCCAAAAAAGTTCGACATCCCGGGTACAAAATTACCCGGATTTTCCGCATAGGTACAATGGTGGCCTAATGGGTAAAATTCTTTTTGGGCTGCAGGGGAATTTTTTGCTGCAATACCGCAAGTGGCCACTAGAAGAAATTGGAAGCAAGGCTGAGTGGCAGCACCGTATCCAGTTTTTATAATACAGCCATGATATTGCCTTGATTTTATATAAGTATTTTTATATAAGTATTTATATTTTCAGATCTCTCTAATGTAACTGTGAATCTAAATTGAAATCTAGCTATGACCTGCAGTGGTGTGACACTGCTTGGTGAGACTTCAAACTGTACTGTATATACAGGTAAAGAATAAACTGACTTCGACAAACAGAACGTTTTTCTTTTCATGAGCACGAGGTCAAATTCTTGAGCTCTGCACACATGCCGACATCCGCTCGACTTGGCGCTTTGCGAAACACAAGCCAGAAACCGACTGTCATCTGATCCCCTGTCAGACAATAAGCCTGTAAAAATCCCGAGTTTCCACTGCCAGCCTGATTAAAAACTTAAATGACCCGTTCCCTTCATGCCCCCAAGATGAAATGAGATAAATTACCTTCTGCTGTCATTTTTCCTCTGTTGCAAGGTAAACATATGATTTTGTGCATGATTTCCTCCTGCCTGTAGCCAGTGGATGCCACAGATCTTCAGTGGAGGAGATGACTAACTGACACATTGGCACATGCAGGCAGACAACCAGGGGAATGAAAAGCACTGAGGGAAGGGTTAAGAATTAAGAGCAGCTCATTATGTGATGAACGCTTTCTGAGACCTGCTAATTCCACATGAATAATTTGATTCCACAGGCTTTAACAAAATACTGCCTCAGCAGATTTGGTCTTTTTGCACCCTGCCCTTTTGATTGTTACATGCAGTGTTCGTACAAAGTCTTGAAAGTTTGGAAAATGCTTCATTTTAACCATTATGTTTTCAAGGTCCTTGAAAAATGCTTGATTTGCAACTTAAGCTGGTGTTTCATCATCGACACATTCACTCATGTGAACCTAAACTTAATATTTCAAATGAAATGATCCCGTCGTCAAATTTGTTTGTTGTTGAGTCTGGTAATGTTTGGTTTAGATACCTTGAAAGTGCTTCAAAAGTGCTTAAATTGTATTCTTAAAACGCTGTATGAACCCTGCACAAGGTTTTTGTGCGTCAGAGACCGTGGAGAGGACTCAAGAGCAGACACCGAGCAAGTTAGATATAGGAAAGCTTTAATAGCAAACTCTGGGCAAAACACAGAAGTCAGGGCAGGCCAAGGTAGAAGCCAGAAGATCAAGCAGCGTGGCAGAGGTACAGATAAGGGCTAGGCTGAATCTGGGTCATCTATGAAACACAAGGCAGGATCAATAACAGAGGAGAAACAGGGCTTGAGACAATCAGGCACTGAACAAAGGAAAGAGAGAGGTAGGGGTGTGGCTGATGAGAAAACCAGGGGCAGGTGCGTAAGGGGAAACAGGTGAGCCTAATCAAACAGATCCGAGGTCCGGGAAGTGATTTCAATATAAAATATACACAAGACTAACGGGACATGACATTGTGATGCTGTAGAGCTCTTTGACTTCTCAAGGCCATTACAGTCTCAGTCATTAAAATGCATGTAACCATTAGGAACAAAATGTTTTCTCCCTTTTTTCTTTTTTTAATGAAAAATATGTGTGGTATGCGTTGTGAAGCAATGTTCTTCTTCTTTTACATCTTTAATCTCCCGCCCACTTTAAGTCCTGGGAGATTGCGGATCCCAGAAACCTGAAGGCTTCCACCGCAGACACAGTGCTGTTGAGTACGGTGATGGGGGGCAGTGTTGGGGGCGCTCCTCCTGTCAGTCCACTGTCATCTCCACAGTTTTGAGCATTTCCATCATCCACGGACGTTAATGCGTTAATCAGTTACAACAATCCAGTAGTGTAAAATACATTATAATGCTTTGAAAGGTGCCATTCTGAATCGTGACAGCTTCTTTAAGTAATATTTTGAAAGCAGGACTTTCACTTGCATTTGAGTGTTTTTGTACTGTGCACTACAGCAGGGGGTCTCAACCTTTTGTAACTTAAGGCCCACTTCTGATTGTTAAAAACTTTCCGAGGACCACCTTCCCGAATAAATGTCTCTGGAGCTTCGTTGGTTTTTGTGCATCATTTGACAGGATTTCACCAGATGCAACACACTGTGCGTTGCACTGCCTGCCGTTATGAATCAAGATTTAATGTATTCAGGGTCATATTTCCTCATCACACACTTTGGAGCTTTTACTGCCGCAGGATTGTCTCCCACATCACTTTTTAGTTTCAAAAAACAATCCATTTTGTGTCACTGCATCCGAGGGAACGTTAGCTAGCTAACAGTAGCAAAACACGCTTGTCTCAACCTGATGGTGTGTCGTGATTGGCTGCTGATATTCAAACCTAACTGGGCATTCAAATTCTGCATTTTAATTTGATGTTTTTTATTTATGTGAATTTTTGAGCACATTTAGATATAAAAATAATTGGCTTTGTAAAAGACCAAAAAAAAACAAACATTTTTTTTAATCTAACCATTTGGCAGTACCACTGTGGCCCACTAGATGGCGGTCTGAGGCCCACCATTGGCCCACTGGTTGAGAATAGCTGCACTACAGTATAAGCTACTTTTC
Source organism: Maccullochella peelii (assembly GCA_002120245.1). Lineage (NCBI taxonomy): Eukaryota > Metazoa > Chordata > Actinopteri > Centrarchiformes > Percichthyidae > Maccullochella > Maccullochella peelii. The sequence goes on from LKNJ01000536.1 coordinate 192,192, forward strand.
CTGAAGAAAAGTATACGAATTCTTCATTCAACACTGAATTTTAGGTTTAACATTTTGTATACTTGAAAAGAAGAAACATAAGGCTAAATGAAAGCTTGTATTTTCCTTTTTATTTTAGCTACCAATAGAAGGAATTTCATATACATGCAAACAGACTTGTGTGAGTGATTTGGGACATACTTTTGGTTGCAAATTAGCTGGCACACACATTTCTCTGCACAGGAATGTACAATTTTTAAGATGAGGTGTGTGTGGGTGTGTTGGTGGGGGTTGCATATTGTTCTGCTGGAGGCTGGCAGTCTGTCTCCCAGTGTTGTACTGCTGTCAGAAGGTGGTGTGGCTTTAGGCAGGAGGGAGGAGAGGTGTGTGTATGCACGTGTGTGTGTGTGTGTGTGGAGGGGGGGGGGGGGGGGGGGGGGTTTNGGGGGGCTGTTCAAGCTGATTCGTGTTTTCTTTTTGCTCGTCACCTCCCTCCCTCCCACTCCTCTCAGGGTCAGGTAGCAGGCGTAACACACTTTCACACACACTTAGACACCCTCTCTCTCTCTCTCTCTCTCTCTCTCTCTCTCTCTCTCTCTCACACACACACACACAAACAGCCTCAAGAGAGCACACACACATACACATTGCTCCACTTCCTCCCCAGAGCCCGCTTGGATGAAGACAGCATGGGCAGCGGTGAGCTGTGAGGATGGAGAAGAGAGTGTGTGTGATCCAGACTGACTTCCACCAGTACAGACCCACCATCGCTCTGCACAGCAGACCCCTGGCACATGTAAGAAACCTGCCTCTCCTCCTCTGACACCCCCTTTGTCTTTTTCCCCCGCCCTTCTTTCTTTCTCACTCATTCTCTTTCCCCATCTGTAGTCTTGTTCTCTGTATATGTTCTTCCTGGTTGACTAACTCTCCTTCAGTCTCTGAGCCTGTTTTCTGTCTGTCACTGAGTTCTCCAGCATGTTGCGGGGCCCCTCCTCACTGCAGGCCCTCACCTCTTAGAAAGATGAACTGCTTCTTCAACAGGTGGCGTCAGAGTGTGTAGGATCATGCATTTGTACGGTATGTGGTTGGTGTATGTGTTACTGACATGCTGTAACTGTGTCTGTTAAAGTGGCCCTACATTTCGGATTTTCTGGTTTCTGCAAACGTATAATTCCTACAGTTTCAGCTGTTAGGAAGTCAGTTTTAAACGGTTGCTAATGTCATACACTAGGCTCTGTTTTTCTCTCTCACACACACTACAGAGGAATGCAAACACAGATAAGCATCAGAAAACACCACAACAGTAAATTTCATCTGCTTGCAAACATGTCTGAAGTACAGCTGAGAGGAAAACGTACATGCATGAATTATGGAATTATCCATATTATTATTATTATTATGTCCCGCCTGCCAATCCTGTTTGACTCGGAAATACGTCACGATACTGAAACTAGATACTCTCAACATGCCGCTTCATCGCGACTTCAAACAAAGGAGATATAACTTGCTAATTAGTGAGGTTTAGAGGTGTTGGCAGTCAGATTGTTTGTTGTACTACTTTAAAGTAGTCGTAAAGAGTAGGGTTAGATATTTAGCCACTATACTCGGTCATATACTAATAAATATCTGCCAGTCATTTGGGCCACTGCTCATGCAGCCATGGCTATGAAAGATTTTTAAAATATATTTTCAGTATTTTTTCTCTTTTTCAGTAATGCTATCCATCAGCTTCATTAACTCTTGTATCTCTGGAGATTCTTGTCCCATGAAATACTGTTTCAGATTGAGGGTGAAAATTCATCCTTGACCTTGGGAATAGTAGTTTGACGAAAAATTTAAATAAATCTCAACTCAAAGGACACTTACTAGCTTTTTCTGGTGCTTTCAGCCACATCTTCATCCATCATGATCAGCAGATGGAGTTTGCTCAGTTGTCATGGAAGTATGAATGGAACTTGGTCACCTGATCAGAGGTGGTTGTATGTCTGTATATGGTACATGGGGGGTTGGAGGGAATGACCACTTTCCATGTTTTAGTGCGACTGAAATCTCAGAAAAGAACTTGTAAGTGACAAGAAGAAGATGTTTAGGGAGAAATATTGCGTTCATGGCCATTTTTTAAGGACATTGAAATTCAGTAAAGTATCAAATACATCTCTATTTTCATATTTAATATATTTACATTAATGTTACAATTTTCATGCCAAACTAATTCATTCATTCATACATTCAATTCTCAAGAGGTCACAAGATGGATCTGGGTTAGGAAACAAGACAAAACTTTACATCACTGACTTTAGATCAAATGAGACAATGTGAGAAGGGAAAATCACTTTTTGCTCTAAATTCTCACAGCTTATGGACATATGCACCCCGTGAGAAGATGTATTTCTGTGTAAGGGGTCACAAGCCAAAAAGGTTGGGAACCACCGTCTTCTAGAATAACCTCCATTACACTGACTGTTATGCAGAGACTATCCTCCCCAAAAACACAGCCGTACAGGTCGTCTGTGCAAGCAGCTTATTACAACCCATATTTCTGTTTATTGTTAGGCGGCGACCTGTAAAGAGCACCAAAGTCTGCGAGGAGGGGCCAAACAACATGGGGCTTTCACCCAGGAGGCCGCTGTTCGTGTCCCGTATGAAACCAAAAGTCAACCTTGACTTATTTCAACTTATGTAGCCTACGTAACTACATAAGTTATGTAACTAATGTAGTTATTTTAACCTGAACCACGATCTTTTCCTAAACCTAACCAAGTAGTTTTGGTGCCTAAACCTAACCTGCAACGGTTTCACAACCTATTCTGTCGATTAGATAGGAGCACTTGTTGGTTATCCAGTATTTCATCCAATGACAGATCACTGTATGTGTCTAACTCACTGCTGTAGATGGCATATTGGCGTGTTGTCTGTCGAGCTATGATTTATGACTGTGTGACGTTGACCGCCGTCTCTCCGCTGCAGACCATGATGGCTCTTTCGGTAGATGGATGCCGGTCTGATCTCTTGTTCTTGCCTCTGTGTTTTCACACGTGCAGCGCACACACATCCACACAGCTGGGTCGGCCGACACAGACATGAAAAGCTGTGTGGTTTTCTCCTTTGATGGTGCTGCATGTGGGTCATCATTACATGTTCTGCTTTTTGAGTGTTTTCAGGGGTCAGAGAAAATACTTATCTTATAATACATTTGAAAGGAGCTAAATTAAAAGGAATCCCAGTGATTTACAGATAACACCATGTTTGAGTCTGTGATATTCAACATAACCACAGTCTGTGTTGTCTGTAATCTACTCGCACCAAATATGTCAGGTATTTCAATCCACCCTATCAGGACAATAACTGTGTCTGAAGGGAACAGAACCCCCCACTGCATTTATAATGTCGACAGTTATCTCTCCATTGTAATTACCTTACAACAATCATGTCACTGATATGATTTAATACGCTGGTCGGTCACACTGAGTGTAAGAATACTGTGAGGTGCTTCAGTGATCAAAGGCTGGCTGTGCCTCCCTCCGTGACCTGGATCCATGGAGTTCAGCCAGAGGCCAGGCTTCACCCTGTAGTCCATTCACCTGGGAGCAGTTTGCACACTATGCAGTTTGAGGTTGTTCTGTACAGCACAAACACTCCTCTGTGGAAATACAGAACAGTAACTGAGCAGAAACAGGAACGCACTATGTGATTGATGTGGTGGCACCCAAAACCAGGTCCAGACAATTTCAAACCTCAGTTCTGAACCTTTAGCCTGTGCCACCTACAGGCAGGAACAGTTGTAGACCTTAGAGCTTCTCCAATTGTGTCACCTGCAGGAAATGTGTCTTGGAGCTGTAGTTTGTACTTTTTTGCATTTTTCTTTTTGCTACAAACTGAAAAGATCAGCTTTATTTCTATTATTTTTTTATGCTGTTTTATGCTGTTATATATGTGTGCAAATGCAAGAAACCTAAAATTAAACTAAACTAAAAAGCTTTATGTTAATCCCAAATTATTTTACAGCTAACATTTGGTGTTCCACAGCCACTTCTTGCCTGTGTCACATATGATAAACTTGCAGTAGCTGTTACTTTTTTTGCCTGTAGGTGACAATATCACCATGTCTGCTAGAGGGTGGACCCGGGTTTAGAAATTATGTTCGGGTTCGGGTCGGGCTAGACATGGTGCTTCCTGTTCAGTGCTGGAGTTTGTTATTTACGTGACAACGCATGAACGCAACACAGGTTATTTCAGGCGTAAATATTGCTGTAGCCTAGCTGAGGACGTCAAACTAAATTTGTCATTGGGGAGTTGAGCGGGATGATGTACATTGGTAAATCGCTCAAGGAGTCTGTAGCCAGTAGCAGGTGTGAATAGGTGTTGAAAAGGTGAACAGCTGTTCAAATAAAAGAAAGGAATGGAAATCATGGGATTAATATCCCAGTTACTTCCACTCAAGACTAGGAGTGCCAGGAATCAGAAGAAATGGGGGGTTCTTGGGAAATTGCTGCAGTGTCTAGGAAAAATGTGTAAAAAACGTCATATTTTAAACAGTTTTTACAGAGCTGTGAATCAGACGGACAGTTGGGAGGAGCAGTGTCTGTTTTGCTCTACAGGTTTGATCGGACAAACATCTCTGAGCTTCAAGTCAAAACACGAAAACTTTGTTAAAGTGTAACTCGCATACATGCAAAGAGGGCTTGTGCTGCAACAAAGAGAGCATTTAATTCGTGTATTCTCAACAATAGTGCTGGCTTAAGAGGTTGAACCCTGTGATCATGCTAAAGGTGAACCATTGATGTGTCACATTTATCTTCCTCTGCTTTCTTTGGCATCGGTGTGCAGATTGATGTTGAGTGCAACGGTAAATCCTGCACTGACAGGTAAATATATTGTGTTTAAACTGACTATAGGCAAAGGAAGTTCAGGTGTGTCAGCAGGCAGATCCTTATGGCGGTTAAAACAGACATGTCCCAAATCTTATTTGGACAACGTGGCAATTACTGCTGCACACTAAAGAAAGATGACACCACATTTCCCTGTTTAATTTCCCTGCTGACAAGCTGTACAGTTTGTCAGATTTGAGAGGTAAACTCACTGTCGGGGTTCAGAGAGCTGAGCTAATGACGGCTCTTTTCCAATGGCACAGATACCGGCGCTCAAGCAGTAACAGGTTTTTCTGTGTGTGTGTGTGTGTGTGTGTTCACACAGCTTTCCCTTTTAAACCTCTTCTGCTTCAGATCTCACTGCGGAAAAATAGCTCACATCTGTTTTTTTTTTCCAAGGAAGGAAACTACGTTGTGTTGTTTTGCTTTGGAAGTAAAGCCAAAATCACTTGTAGAACCTTGTGGAGGTGTAGAGAGAAATTAAAGAAGACTGATTGAATGTGGCATGAAGTGCAAATGTGTGCAATAGACAGCTGCTCTCTGCAAGACACATCAGTTAATTTGGATAGTGCATTTAGGTCAAGGCTTGTTGTTTGCTCTGTAAAATACATTAACTTTGGGTGTTTATGTAAAGAATATTATCTGCCATGTTTCTGGCCACACAAGAAATATAAAATCTAAAAAATATATATAAAAGTCCAGTGTGAACTCTACTACTACTTTTAGCTCTGTTTTTGGTCTCCACCATCTTCTGAGGGAAATATTCGGTTCAGCTGCTAAATGTTATGCTATGTTTACTAGCTAGTTGCTAACTTTGGCAGCCGTTTGGTGCTAGTCAGGTAGCATGCAATGGGTTTATCAGTTTATCAGCTGTAAATAACACTGATGAGAGCAGCAAGAGTAAATCAAAACAGGAAAGTTGTGGGTTTTAAAACCAAAACAATGCTTAAAGATGCTAAAAAGCTCCGTGGACCTGAGGTAAACTGCAATTCTCGCTGGGTTTGTCGCTACAAGTAACCCCTTTCACATTACTCGTAATCACGTGATCCAATGTTAATATAAAAATATTGATTAGTACGTTTGCACTTGATCACAGAGACGCTTTGTACTGTCATGCTGCCCCATCATCACTTCAACAGTTAAACTCTGTCTTTATCACCAATGATACATTTCATACTCATCTTTGCTCTTTGTGTCACAAAGTTGGAGTTCTTTACTGAAAAGAAGGAATAACCATGTCATGATATTGACATCTATAAAGCTCTACTTGCTTCCAATCTACAGCACAGCTCTTTTCTCATTAAATCTTATAACTACAGGTCACAATCTAATAACTTATTAACCTTATATATCCCATATGTATGCACTAATCCTGGCCGAAGTAGTTTCAGGTAGTACGTACCTTTTTAAATGGAAACTGTAAATTGCCTTCAAGCTAGATTCTTCCATTCTCCTTTTTAAAGCTATACCTGCTGTTTTTATGACTCTTGTAATTGATGTTATTAATTCTGTTTGTTACGTAATTGTTGGTTGTCTGGCTTTATGTGTTGTTTCTTGTATGCTGGTTGTGTTGTTGACTATGAATGAATGTGTCTTGCTCTCGGATATCTCTTGAAAAATAGACCATAATCTCAATGAAACTACCTGACTAAATAAAGTTACATAACAACACTGTAAATAGTAAAACCTATTAGTACCACACCAGAAAACCTTATATTAGTTAGACTTAGGAACTCACTGAATGCATCAGTTAATTTATCATAGATCTTTATTTTATACAAACCACTATCCGTTGTTTTGGATATTATGACGGGGAGTCAGGGCAGAATTTTTCTCCTTCTGAGTTGAATTCCTCCGTAAAACTCCAGATTTGGTTTATGTCCCAGTGTGTACAGAACATTATTGTGTTTACACCAGTCTGTCAGGGGTTGACAGACATCTGTTTAGACTGTGAGTCTGGCTCGATGTTGTGTGGTCCACTGGTGAGGTGCTGCTGATAGGGAGAAGGACTCGGACCAGTTCTCCCCAGCGATAAAGTGCAGCCCACATACCAACAGCATCTTTACATTACTGTCTGCCTCTGATCAACTGAACACCGCTGGCTGAACTCTACCTTTTGATCTTTGGCCTCTGTACCACGTAGTGATCAGGTCTGGGTGAAAGAATACTTACAGTTCATAGTGTTTGTTTTAACTGGCTTGAGGTGCCAGAGCGGTGGAGTTAACTGCACAAGGAAGGCTAAAAAAAGTGCTGTAAGTGGTTTGGATTTTTGAAAACTGTATCAAATTGACTTTCAAACTGCCACGCATGATTGTTTAAATGTCATCTGGTACCAACTGTAAGGTTTAGGCTAAAACCAAGGTCTGATATCACAGTAGATCTACCTGCATTGCTGCACCAGAGCACTGAAAAGATTAGGGGTCTGTTAAGAGTTTATTTAGCAGCCATTTGCAGCAAAATACATAATAAACAAGCTAGCGTTCTTTTAAAGGTGCCGTGTTACACAAATAATTGAGCCATTCGTATAATAACTATAAACAAAGAGGGCCATGATGGTGCATTCAAAATCCTGTATCTACATTTTACAGTGTATACTTACTGAATTGCAGTTTTGGAGTTTATTAAGCACAATTGACCAAATAAATTTTTTTACTGAATTGACTGAATGCATTTTTATGGGGGCGCGTGGCCTCGATAGACTTCTTTGCTTGGGGCCCCTCTGAGTCTAGAATCGCCACTGCTCTTATGAGTTGGCAGAGACCAAAAAAGACTAAAAGGAGAGTGAATATTGGACTCCAAATGAATGCTAATGTTGCTCCGTGTCTGCTGGATGTGTAAATAGGCAACTGTTCGTTAACATGTTAACAAAAATATGTAAATGTTGCAGAAAAATCTATTAATTCAGCTTTAGGTGTGATTACTTGTTGGATTATGTATTTGATGAGTTTATTAAATATGTGATCTTCATTTTGAGGAGCACTGTTACTACTAAAACACATCTAACCATGGTGTCATAATGATAATGTCATTGATATATTTATATTACAGTACTGTACGTTTCTTTCTTATCTGCTGGCCAGGCTGGAGGTGGCAAACCTACTTTTCCTCTTTGACTCAAGACCAGTCAGCAGGAATTCAGCTGCAAAGGAAGAAAGTTTTATATTGTTTTAGTGAAAGAAGGCCAGCAGGCGGCCAATCTGGAGAGAGGGGAGGAAATGTGGGCACATGTGCATGTTTGTATACATGAATGTGAATGTCTTTTAGAGGGCAAAGCTCCTTGACAGAGTGTTGGTGTGTGCGCCTGTGTGTGTGTTTGTCAGAAGTGGATGGAGGAGAGAGGGGAGAGTACAGTGCAGACTCCAGACAAAAAGTGAACAAAAGTGAGAGAGACTCAGTCAGAGAGCCAGCCAGCCAGCCAGCCAGCCAGCCAGCCAAGCCAAAATATCAGGCTTTCTGTACGTGCATGTGTGAATATCTGGATGTGTGCGCGTGAGTGTCGTTCGAGGTCGTGTCTCTGTCGTTGCAGCAGCACATTCATGCACAGCAGGCAGGGATGAGGGAGAGAGAGGAGCTGAGGAGAGCCATAGAGCAGAGTGACCGACTCCTCTCCAAGGTCCGCGAGCTGGAGGAGCAGAACACCCAGCTCAACAAGGAAAAGAATGAGGTGGCCACTAAATACCGAGCTGTAAGTCTGCTGCTCTGCTGTATCCGTCTCTTTGCTTCTCCTTCTCTTTTCTCAGTTTTTCCCTTTTAAAAAAAGTCATTCCTCTTTTGTTTCACTAACTTGATACTTTAGAACTCACATGATTTGCAATTCAGTCCAAATTTCTGCTCAATAAGGGATTTCGAACGTGGTCATTATACCAACTCCGGGTGGATGAAATTAAGTGGATAATGATACCCTAGCAGGGGGAGAGAGAGATGCAGCCACCATGGCAGTCACTGTGTTTGTGCTTGTTTTAATGCTGCGTTTCTCTCTGTGGGTTTTTTACCGCTGTGTTGAGCATTTTCCAGCTGATCGTTTTATTGAGAGAGCAAGTACAGAGTGGTTTTTTTACTGAGACGGCTGTCATAGTGCTGTGAGGCACCATGCTGTTTCCTGGCCTGAGGCGTGCTGTATGACTGATTGGTTTACAGCAAGGAGGAGTATGTGAGTGGCTCATCCCCTTTAGTTGGGAGGAGGTGTTACCACAAGTTTTATTGTGAGAACTACAAACCTGCATTATTGTTTAGAAGTATTCAGTCCATAAATATAAGCACATTTAATTTTATTGTGGAAAAAAGATCAAAGTTTTAGTCTGACACTGATTTTTGAGAACAACTGCAAAACAATGCTGTTTATGTATTGTAATGAGAACTTAAAGCTGCACTAACCAATAATTTTATATGAGCAATAGTCCAAAGGACTATGTGTAATGTGAAAAGTGACGAACCCACAGAGAATTATCACCAAACTCTGCAGAGCCTCTAAGCTTTTAGCTTCTTTCAGCTTATTATTTTTGGTTTTCCGGTCTGCAACTTTACTGTTTTGGTTCAGTCTTTCCGCTCTCATCCAGTGCTTGAAGTGGAAAAAACTAAGTGCCAGGACTCCCATTTTTCACATGTTGGCGTGTGTATTGGCCGGTCTCAGCAAATCATTAAGAAGCCTATTACATTCTGAATTTCTTCAGTGAATAAAAGATACTAGGAGATATTGCTGATGTTCACAACATACATTTATTTAACCAAGGGGACAATAATTACAGTAAAATATAATTGACTGTGTACACTAGCTTTTTTGTGTGGTACAATGTAACCATCAGGCCCTTAGTTCTCATAGTTACAACAGAGAAAAGCAGGAAGGCGAGAACGGGAAAAGGTGAGCGTCACTTAGTGCCCTCTGGGTAATTCAGTTTATTTAGCGTCATTATGAATCGCACAGAGAACCTGATATGGAGAGGGCAGAAAAGAGTACCGGCAGCTTGTGAGAAGTGTTAAAAGACACGTTATATCAAAAAGTAAAATGTAGAAGCGCCAGTACTTCGAGCGCTGCTCTCATCAACCTGCTTCCAGCCACAGCAGGCAGCTGTTTTCTGTGAAAAAGTTCTGATGAACCCACTATACACTAACTGACCTCCACCGAAAGGCAGACAGACAAAGTTAGCAACTGGCTGGTGAACAGTGTAGTATGTAGTAGCTTAAGAGCCAAATATTACCCTCAGGAGTTGGTAGAGACCAAAACAGAGCTGTAGGAAGAGTGAATATTGGACTTTGTGACCAGTTTTTAAAGATTTACGTCTTCACTGGAACAAATGGGTTTAGGGAAAAGTGCCACAGACAGGTTAGGAAAGTCAGAAAGTATCGAGAGATGTAGAATGAGCATTGTTTGTTTTGCTGTTTTAATGGGAGTTTTCGACAAAAAGTAAAAAATATATGTAAAATAGGTCCACTTCCTAACTTTCAAACCTTTAAACTGCATCTCACAGCCTTCGTATAGTGAATACAGATGGCTCAGGTCTCATCAACTTCATGGCCAAATTTCCACAAGATAGCTCTGCCAGCTAGTAAATGGGCCTTTTGAGCTTAGATTATTTTGTTAGGTGTTCCCAAAGGTCAAGAAGGAACTTCCATGCTCAAAGAAAAATATAGGATACACCAGCCTTACCTTTTAACATAAAACCATATATTGATATGACCATCTAACCATACATAAATAATGAACTTTTTTGAGGAAAGGACTTAATGCTGCAATTGAATTATTGCATAAAAGTATACCCAACTTATAGCCTAATTCGTCTGTTCTCATAGCAGAGAACAGCATCCAATCTTTGCAAATGAAAGGGAGATTCTGTTGTTTGGTATGCACACCTTTTACCCTTTGGAAGCGAAGACTTCTTTCTGTATTGCAGTGAGCGAGGGCTTTATTCAGAGACTCATTTAACCTCAAGATAACTTCTATGTTGAAGATAGTAATCATTTTTAGTTAGAGTGGTTGTCTCATTTTCCAGAAGTGAGTTGATGTCCCATTTCGGAGTGAATCTCTCCTGGAGGCAGAGGATTTAGTGTGAGAGTGTGGAGTTGCCAGTGTTTATGGAAAGCGCTCCAGGGTTGCCCTCGGGATTTGGTCATTACTGGTGCTGAGTGCCTTAGCAGACTCTTCAGACAGCTTCAATGGAAGACGTCGTAAACCGCCTTGAGGAGTTGGACCGCGGCTCCCATCACTCTGTATTTTACTGCCGTCTGGATATGACAAATTCATGTGTCACTGTTGATCTTTGTCTGTATGTGCCTTTGAATACCCTGACCTTTAGCAGGTATCGTCTGCACTGTTAGTTGTTTTTTTTTAAATCAGAGTTGTAGTAAATTAAGGGATTTCTGTACAATGACTTACAGTTGGTGATCATAAAGCAAATAACTACTGTCAGAAACCCCTTAACTTGTTCTTTTTCCTTACTGATATAACAAATCAGGCTAAAAAGTGGGTTAAGGTGGGTTTAAGATCACTGCAACTGTTTTTCCTCTACAACCCACATTCTTCCAGAAACGTATGTTAGGTAAATTCTTAAATTCCCCTTTTTATTACCCTTTTACAGACAAAATAACCCAAACTTTTTACTGAAATCACCAGGTGTGCTCTGGCTCCAACTGTTTCTTTTCTTCACTGCTTAGATTAGCCAACCATAAATAATGAAGTTAATCTGTGGAGGAGACAGGTCAGCCAGCATAATTCATACCTTGGAGCCCTTCTGATTTTACTGAGTGACCCCTTGTCAGAGCTATTTAGTCCTGCTGCTGCTGCTGCCTGTAGGAAGCCTTCCAGTTTTCCAAAGGGAAGTTTGTCCCGTTCCTCATTATCCAGTTGTGTTCTGAGGCTGAAGGAACACCTCAAAAATCTTTCATCAGGGGTACGATGATTCCTGCTTCTTAATCACCCTTAATGCACCGGTGCCCTGTAAGGTCAACACTGTCCTGACAGACTGACATTCCTTTGTTTTACTGTTTTTAAATGCGTGAAAAGTAATTTATTTCTATCAAACTATCTTCTCCAAAAAAAGCAGAATAAACTACTAAACTACTAATCCAGGATGTGAAAACATTACATTTCTTTGTACTAAACACCTGGTGTTATGTAGGTCTGTAGCTCTCTGGTTCACTGGAAGCATCTTATGATTCAACTTTTACAATTCCAGAAGAAGAGGTGGGTAGTTAGCATAACATAACTAGCATATATCAATGCTAGCAACTCTGTGAAGATGTACTTAGGGACAGCAGTGCTTTGCGCTAAATGCTTATGCTAGTAAGGCAACATTAACACAGTGACGGTGCTAATACACTGCTGATTAGCAGGTATAATGTTTACCATGTTCACCATCTTAGTTTAGTGTGTTAGCATGCTATGTTTGCTAATTAGCACTAAACACAAAGTACAGCTGGGGCTAATGGGAATGTAATTAGTTTTGCAGGTAATCCATGCCATAGTGGTGGACTGTCCAACCGACAGTGCCATCCCTAGACATGTCTAAAGCACGGCTAAAAATTGCCACCAAGGGAAAACTCAAGAAAACCAGAGGAAAGAGATGTGACAGTACCACCAACTCTCTGAGAGGAACTACTCATATTCAGAAGTGCAGTGCAAAAACACAGACAATAAAATTAAATGAGGAATTTGAGGATCACCACTGCAAGAAAAAGGGGAAAAGAAAAGATTTGCCTCTACTGTTGTTCCAACCAGCTTTGGTACAAATGGATATAAACAGAGAAAAGTCCACTATTTACCCCTCAATTACTGCTAATGGGAAATAAATGTGGAGTGTTCCTGCAGAGCTATCCACATGCCCCAGTTCTGCATGTGGAAAAACTTTCAGTCTGGACTGGCTCTGAAGTTTCTGGGGCCCAAGGCAAACTGTGAGACAAAAGACTGGCAGGGAGAGATGAATGAGGGTGAAGAGGGGAGGAGAGAGGAAGGTGAAGAGAGGCTAGGGAAGGGAAGACTGGCTTGATGGTCAAGGGCAAGGGGAAGGAAGCAACTGAATGTATGATTCATCATTAAAAAAGAAGCTTTCTTCCTCAGATGATGCGTTGTTGATCTCGTTTTTATGTTTTTAGCCACGCTAGCAGCATGACTGCAGGGATGGCAATGTTGGTTGTTCAGTCGGTCCAACACTTTAATGCTGACTGAAATATCTCAACAACCATTGGATCGATTGCAATAACATTTTTAATGTTTATGGTCACCTGAGGATGAATCCTAATGAGTTTGGTCATCTAACTTTTCCTCTAGAGCCTCCATGAGGCTCGCCAGATTTGTCAGACAATATACTCAGTGCTTGTTGGCCTATGGATACTATTCCTGCTGCCTGCAAAGTTCGGCGAGAGTCACTGCTGCAGTTTGGTTGATATTAGACTACTTATTGTGCGTGTTAATATTTATAATTGGTTTAAATATTGTGTTACTTCAATCATCTCCAGTTTGTTTCTTATTCCTGCCACTGTCATGGCACAACATATGTGTTGGTACATTTTTGAAAAACACAAGTTACCACAGTAAGAAAAGTAAAACACTGATTTCATAAGTTAGAAGCTTTATGCAGCCTACAACTTTATATTTTAGAAGGATGATGAACCATAAATATCCAAATAACTATTGCACATAATGTTAGCCTGTTCTGTACTCTCATGTCCTAAAACATCCACAACTACTAATACTCGAAAGGCGAAACTCAAAAATCTCAAGGTCCAGATCCGATATACACCAAGGCAGCAAGACACCTGAACTTTGCTGCACTAAAATTAGTGACATTCCCATCAGCCTCATCTGTACTTTGTGTTTAGTGCTTGCAAATGTTAGCAACTAACAGCCTGAACAAAGATAGTGAACATGCTAAACATCAGCATGTTGACATTGTCACTGTGAGACAGACATAGCATTTACTACAGCCCCTCTGAGCTGCTAGCATGTCTGTAGACTCTTAGCTTTGTTTTTTACAAGACTCCATGGTAGATATCTTAAAAGCATCCGGCAGCTGAACCCGCAACCTCCTCTTCCCCCCGGTGTTATCACTCATCTTGCCTTGAGGATGTTAAAAGGCAGCCGGTAATTAAATGCCAGGCTTTCTACCTCATGGAGGTACTCTGATTCTCAGAATATGGGTTGCATTTAGCACGGAGCAGCCAAACATAGTCAAACATCATCTGTGTAACCGGAGGGCTTTCCTGCCTTTCCTTTCATCCACAGTAACCATGTCCTTACTTTACCTTATAAGTCTATAATCAGTATCAACTGCAATTCAGACCTCTTGATGAATGAATGAATATGACTTAAGAGCAGTGTAAACGGGAAATTGGCCTTCCTCTATAATGTTTCTTGGTTCCAAGCCTTAGAGTTGGTATATTAAAAACCTGATATGTATTTAAATTAGTGGCATGTCTGATTCACTGGCAGCCTTCTTGTCAGATATGAAAGTGTTGGTGTTGGACATGAGTGGTGTCTGGAGAGCCAGCCTGGGCGAGCTCACTGTCTCTTGCTACTCCAGCTCAAGTGGGAGTTACATGAACAGATCTCTCTGTGCTGCCTCTCCGCACAAGAACCCAGACCACATTGTCAAAATAAAACAATATGAATTCTCAGAAATCCTGTGTTTTCATCTTTTTTTTTTTTTTGGTGACTGGATGTCTTCCACGGCTCCGTGGCACTGGCAGAGATCTTATCCTAGCTCATATAACTGTGACCACTTTTGGGCATTTATAGGGTTCAGTGTTATTCTAGCTTTATGTAATTTAGAAAGGTCATGTATGGTTGCTTTTCACCAACCTTTGGTTTAGAGTGAGAATCACTATTGCTATCATATGCTGTGCAATGAATGTGCTGGAATTTGTCCTTTTGGTATGAGTAATTTATTATATTATTATACAAAACCTGGTGTAGTTTTCTGATTTTCACATCATTGCATTTGCATGTCGGTTGCCATTTTTGCCACAAATGTAGTCCGCAGTTTCTGATAAAATTGATGTCTACCACATGTTCTCAAATCTGCACATACTGTACATGTTAACATAATAAAGATAAAGTGCATATATCACAAAGGTGGATAGTTCTACATGTCTAGATACTCTGTAACGTACAAATGTATGGCTCTCTGTAGACCCATTCATCTGAACATTGTTGCACATCCAATAGCTTTAAGTTTTCTTCTTATACAGTTACGTTTTTATGGTTATACAGTATATTGCATATAGTTTCCACTTATTTCTTACAGAACATACTTCACATTCTTTTTTGACTTAACAATGCTACAACTCTTTAAACTCTTCAAACAATAATTATACAGTTGGACAAAAAAAAATCAACTAAAGGTCCACTTCCTAGATTTTTCAGGAGATTTCAACCGCATCTCATGGCCTTTATCAGCTCTGTTGTCATGGAGATGGCTCAGTTGTCATACTTAGGTCACGTCCATCACGTTCAGTCATGATGAAGGTCATGAGAGCTGGTTGAAAATTCCATACAATGGTAGTAAGAGGACCTTGAGTTGAGATATTTTTTTCTCAACTCAACTGGACAGTTCCTAACCCTATCCACCGATGAAGAGCATGTGATATGGTCGAAAACCCTGGAAGGGCCTTGAGTTGAGATTTGTTTTTCAACTGTTTCCAAGGTCAAGAATGAACTTTCACAATCAAGTTATTATATATTTCTTCATTATTCAATTTAAATGGTTCTTCTCTTCTTCTAGTATTGAAAGTGCAATTATGAATGTCTAAATACCTCTATTTACTCAATTCAAAGATACTTTATTAGCATGACTCAATTAGATATTATTTATAGTTTATTTTTTAAAATTTTTTTTACTGCAATGGCCAAACTTCCTCTGGGATTATTGAGTTCCCTCCTACCTTAATCATCATCCCATTTTGCGACCCCGCTGAATGTTAACTCTAGATATGTAAATGCTTTGTCTAGTCTTTGTGCGTCTCGGTTACTTCATTCAAGAAAAACATCCACGCTTGAATCTAAAGCACAATATGCCTCGTTGTTCTTGCTAAGATGAATGCCGTGGCATTGTGGGGGGACGATGTGGGCGTGGGCGCACAAAACATTTATGTCAATTATAACGTAGACTGAGCAGAAAAGGCATCTTTGACTCTGGAGTACTACCCTTGTTTTCTTGTCTTTCTGTGGTGTGGCTTTGATGGTAGAGCTGAGGGCTGCGTTTCTGTGGCGTAACGGCACAACGTTAAAGGCTTTTCTCGTGACCTGACATCCTACACCAACCTCTATCCCTGTGGGACACCTTTGGATCTCCATGATAGTGGGGAGAGCCACCTGTTTCTGGGGGAGGAGACTACAGTGAGGAAAGAAGGCAGGAGAGAAGGTCGATGTGGTAAAACACAGTGTAAGAGTGGACCGAGCAGTGGCTACCTGCATAGGGTTACTAGTAGCAGCAGCAGGCTGTGGGCAGGCTGGAAGTTCGTACGGATGGAATGTTTGGATTTCACGAGCGTATACCAGCACACCCTAAAATGAAACGTAGATGAATGGTTGATTGAGAGGAGAGAAAGTGCAAGAGAGAGAAGAAGAAAAAAATCAAAGGCTCACAGAGAGGATTGGGGAAAGAGAAGGCTGACAGATTAAGTAGCGTGAGGAAGGCAAAGAAAGGTGAGCAGAGCTGCTAATGTGCTGCGAGAGAGAGGATTTGCTGGGAGAGCACAGACTGGAGCACCATCAGGGAGTGAATTAGTACTGTTCCTCCTGCTGAAACCCACCTGGAACAACCAGAACAGCTGTACGCCAAGCAAAGAGAAAGAGACAGAGAAGTGAATAAGCACCTTTGCAGCAGCGTGGAAAAACACAGCCAGAACAGGCGGGCACGTTGCTACACTGCCAAACAGGTGATGTCTGCAAAGCAAGAGAGTGCATATACTGGAGGAAGTATCAAGATGATGTCTGCAAGGCGCCGTTGGCCTTGCCACTCCCTCTCTGACGAGTCTGAGGAGGCCAATGGAAACCATGCAGATCCTGGACCAGAACCCGAACCTGAAGAACTGGATTGGGATAGCTATAGCACCACACTGGAGCACAGATTAGCAGCTGTGGGTAACTCTTGTCAGTTTATACACGCAGCATGTGTAGCTGATTGCGGAGTCTACATAGCCTACTGTATATTTCTCAGAAGCAAAACTGGCCTTTTTTATTTTGTGTTATTAATTTGTTCTGTTCAGTTTGTTCTGATCAAGTATTCGAGCCATGACAGTGTGACAGGACCCTGAAAGCTAAGCAGCTAAATGTAATTCAGCCATCATTCATTTTATTATTTACACCTGTGCTTTTACTACTGTGACATGTCAAAATGTCTTCTGTGAAAAAGAGGGTGGAGCCAAAGTGCCAAACGTTTGAGCATGAATGTTTGCTAGGCTAGGTTCATGACAATGACATACATCGTCTCATAAGGTGGACATGGTAGCTAATAAGCATATCTAACTGTAAGTTTTAATGTGGCTTATGTAAATCTGAAACATTAGCCGGGCTAATTTGTCCTGTTTATGTGTGAACCACCAATAGTTATATTTACTTAACTGATCTTCAGTCTTTGGCTCATCTCATTCAGGCTTGTCTGTAATCACTCCACATTTGTATTAATCTTTCTGTAATTTTGTCCAAACTTTAAGTATCAAATGCAGGGACTATATTGTGCCCTCAAAATTTCCTCAAAATAACTTTTTGCTAAAACGTTACACGTATGTGTACATATCCTTTGTGTGATTTGTGTGATTGATCTTGCCTCCATGTCGTACCTGTTAACACCTGTTCAGTCATCACTGGGTGAAAGTGTTGCAAAGGTGCAAATAACTTAACACGAGGACGAAAATTATTTGAGGAGGTTTCAGAAAAGGCAGGGAAAGAACTCAAACCAAGTACTTTTATGGAAATAAAAGCAGATGGAAATGTGGTTGCCTGATCATTTCACAAATGCCCAGATATTTGGGTATGCTATTAGCTCGTTCCAAATGCCTTGCCCATGATGACTGGTCCATAAGAAAGTAACCAGAGCAGGCTCTCACAATCAGGTCTTTTCACTCCTCTTATGGGTGGCTGTTGACTAAGTAGTTTGGTAGAACTTGCTTATCAAGTCAGAACTGAACGTCACTGTGTTGGCTTTTCAGCTGTACTATATTAAGGCAGCTGCAAATGAACAAAGGGAAGGTTTCTTCTGATTTGAGGGAGGATAAGTTTCATCTTGTGGCATAACCTGCGGTAAGATCCTCTTTGTATGAACTAATTGCCTTTGCTTCGGCCGCTTTTACTAATCCCTTCATATTAATGTTTTATCCCTTTGCCTTTTACTAATTCTCTCCATTTCTTTCTACCTCATTTGACCTCACTCTTTCTTTTCTTTAACTCTGTTAACTAGTTAATCTCCCACCAAAACTATATTTACAGTTTGGCTATACTCATGTTAAGATAAAATGAAAGATATTGCACAAAGAAAATTACAGTCATTTTGATTAAATGCAACATGAGGTTTTTTGTTTGTTTGTTTGAGTGCTTTAAAAAGCATTCAAGAATTTTTCCCATTGACAAAAACTGCAAATAGTAAAACATGGGTTTAATTTTTTAATGTTTCTAACGTTAGGAGTGATAAAAATCTATTTATACTAGGTTCCACAGATTCAACGCAACACAAAATTCCACAAAATGAATTCCAGCCTATCCAAAATCTATATGGTATGTGAAAATGAAAAATGAAATACTGTATGTAATAACTGTAACAACACAACACTGACCTCAACAGATGTCGAACCACATCTAACTCTCTCTGTGTTTGTTCACCTCCAGGAGCAGGAGAGTGCCCAGGCGTCTGAGCAGCACTGTGTCCAGCTGGAGAAGGCCCGGCGTGAGCTGGAGCGGCAGCTGTCAGGCCTCTCAGTCCGTCTGGAGGAGGAGGAGGCCTGCTCAGCCCAGCTGGCCCTCTACAGGGACAGGCTGGAGGCCAAGTGCAGCAGCCTCAGAAGAGAGGTGGATGACCTGGAGAGCACCCTCACTGCGGCTGAGCAGGATAAACAGGTAGAACATTATGTGATCTTCACCATGACCCCCTCATTGAGTCGCCTTCAATTAGTACCATTAACTCAAAACAATAAACTTAATGAGCTGCAGCGAGTGGAGTGGCGAGTGTTTTACAATGTTTTTTGCCCTTGGTTTTGCCTCTCAGGCTACACATTGGCTGCCCTACCTTCATAATTCTTTACCCCATCCCAAGTCCCGGGAACTCTGCCTCTCATTGGCTAGTACTTGTTGCCTCTGTTGGTTAGGGTAACGGTTACGGCGGGGTTAGCCAGTCAGAGGAAGAGTAGGAGCACGACTTGACGCAAATGAGGCGGGAAAAAAAATAACGCGGGAAGGTTGTTGGGTCTGTATGCAGCCTGAAAGGAATACCTGCAGACACTGCTCAGGGCAGAAAAAGGTACTGCTTACATAGTTTTTCGGCTTAAGTTTGTTTTAAATGTATATTTTTTATTATCGGTTAATTTTGTCAATCAATCAAAATAAGGCAGTGGTGTACAAAACTCTTTCTAGTTAAGATCTAAATACAACATTATCTATCAGAAGGTATCAGGTAGGCCAATCCATAAAGGAAACTAAAAAAGTTTTACATATTATAGAGCAGGGAACCATAGTCTGTCTCAGCTTGGCCGAGTTCTGTGTCATACATTTCAGGTCACAGTGAAATGCTTTCCTGCTGGAAGATTAAAGCTTGAACTCCTGAAAGAGACGAGACGCTAACAAGCAGAGGCTGCTCTGACATCTCCATTACAGCCCCTCACCAAACCCCTTTATCTGTTTCACAGAGGAGCATTAAAGGATTACGATGCTATCTTGGTTCAGAAATGCCACAAGAATGTACTGTACTCACACAACACTGCATGTAAAGATGGCGGTGCAGGGTGGTGTTGATTTAGCGTCACAGCCAGCACATTTACACTGGTTCATTTGATCTGGGTCACGATGTTAAGAACTTGATCCTGTGGCTATATGAAGGTTTGCTTGGCTAATTGGTCTCCCAGGCGGTAAAGATACTGTAAGAGAGGACTGTGAGAGGACCCCATCACAATGGATGCAACAAGGCCAGACCTGTTTGAGTCTGTTTGACACAGGGCTTTGAAAAAAATGACGTGACCATGTCTAATATTTGTGGTATGCTGTCATAACAGTCATTATAGTTGGACGTGATGTGTTTGAACCAAAGAAGCAAAAGTTTAAAGCGGAATTCACTCATCTGTCCGTCGTGAAATTGATTATAAAACAGATATTTGTTGCTCTTTTTGAAGAACAGGCATAGAAAGTGACACCACCATATATCTTTCCTCCAGTCTGCTAGCTCGCATCTGTAGTCTAACAGATTTACAATACCCATGTATACGCAATACCCTAACAGATTTTAAACTATCGCACTTGTCTCATTAGGTCCTCATGTCTTCAATAGAAGCCAGGATTCCACATGCAAATAAAGCTTTGATGTGCATAAGAGAGAGGCAAAATAATGGCATCTGTTTCTGTCATGAAAGGAGATAATTGTTTTACGGTGCGGTGTACGCTGAATACGCTGTATTCACAAGCCAGCATGGCTGCTTGCCCAAGAGGAAAACATTAATAACCACAGAAAGAAGAGTTTTAGCAGAGGTATACAAACAAAATCCTGTACATGCAGAGAAATGTTACTTGAGCATGATACTTTTTTAGTTTTAGTGATTGGTTTGGTGATTCAGAACATGTATTGTCTAACATGATGTGAAGTCACAGAAATTGGATTTTTGTTCATGACCTTTCTCTCTCTCTCTCTCTCTTTCTAGTCATCAGACAGTGAGGTAAGGAGGCTGTCGGAGCAGCTTTTTCAGAAAGAGGAGGTGGTGCAGAAGCTCCAGAAGGAGAAAGAGCATCTGGTGGAGCTCAGCCAGGTGAGAGCACAGCGAGCGTTGTTAAGGTTATGGGTGGGGTGTTGCTGTATGGTATGCAGCGATACAGTATTAAAAGAAGCAGCAGAGATATCCTGACTTTTAGTCTCTAGTGTGGGTCAAGATATAAAAACACTGGATCCTACTTTTCCCATGATGCAAGCA
Organism: Maccullochella peelii; assembly: GCA_002120245.1. Lineage (NCBI taxonomy): Eukaryota > Metazoa > Chordata > Actinopteri > Centrarchiformes > Percichthyidae > Maccullochella > Maccullochella peelii. The sequence goes on from LKNJ01000536.1 coordinate 213,134, forward strand.
ATAGCATCTTTGTGCTTGATAAATGGCAGCGTCTTTAAACTCTGCGCCTGCATCTTGTAACAGACCAGAAATGTGTAGTTAGCAAGCCCAAGCTGAGATAACCCTGATGACATTATGAGGGTTATTTATGAGTTTATACTTTTTGGAGAGATGACAGGAAGTGAGGGGAGAGAGATGAGGAGCGAAATGCAACAAACTGGGGATCTTGGGGTTCATGAGGGTTATTTTCTCAGACATCCACAGAAGACATTATACAACTGTTTTCACAGACTCAGTCAGGGCCAGGAAATATATGGAATCAGAGGTGTCCTGCGGAGTTTTCTTATAAACTTATAAACAACCAAAGTATGTGTGTGCATGCACATTAACAAAACAAACAGCCCTACTGTTACAGTACTACTAGTGGTCAGAAACTTTCACAAGGTATCTTTAATTCCATTAATTCTAACTCTTATTTTTGCAGAATATGTAACTTGAAGAGTGACAAAAAATTATTATTTTCAGTCAAAAAGTTACGTAAATGATAGCTGGCTACATTAGCTTTCTTGAGTCACGGCAGTTCCATAAACCTTGACATGAATGGTTTATGTCCATCCAGTCTACATCCACTTTAAGGGACTTAATATCTAACAACCATATCTAATTGCACATGTATGTCTTAAGAGTTCCATACTTAATGTAGATATCCGTGGCAAGAGCAACTCTATCCGCTGATGAAGACCGTGAGATGCGGTTGAAAGATCTGGAAACAGCTAGTAGTAGTAGTAGTACTGTTTCCAAAGTCAAGAATGAACTTTGGCGATTTACTTCTGTAAATGTATACCACATAGTCAGATTTGATTGAGATATACTGTATGTCATGCTCAGCGCAAACTATGTAAACTACACCAGTACTTACACAGCATGTCATGCTGTTTGGCTTTATTTGTGATTGTTTATTAGTGTAATCGATAGCCTTGTCCCATTTATCGGAATAGAGAGAAATACCTCACTTGCTGCTTGACTGAGAATGAAACATAACGTTAGGAAAGTAGAACCATATGGCCTGTGGACCTGCCAAAAGTGGCACTCATGATAAATGTGCTCCCCATCAGACACACAGCACTCCCGACGTTGTAAGGAAGAGCAGATGCTTTGAAATCTAAAGAAAACTTAACCCTCAACAACCTCATCATACTCTATGGCAGCTATAAGAGGCCCCATTCACTAATTTCTCCCAGATGCTTTGGCCAACAGTAGCAGTCTGCACCATTGTGTAACCTGTGGGAACAATTTAGCATCAGGCCTCATTATCTTCCTACTGTTTGTTGAACATGTGTTAGATTATGGATTTAGTCTGGAACACAAAAAGAAACTTGTGAAAAAAAAACACAAGATGATTTGACTTGGCATTACAGGAGCTGTTCCAGTGAGTTTAGGTACAGAGTCAGTGAGTTTGATGTTCCAACACTATTGTTCCCAGTTGATGGAAAGAAAGAGAGAAAATCTGATTCGGCAGATCAAACCGGAGATGACTTCCGACATTTTCCTTGCAACCAAACAAACTCCTATCTTTCCGAGCGCCAATGTGGCAGACAGATGGATGTGAGGCAATGCTATGGTTGATCAGTGATTTAGGGACACATGTGCAGCCCAGGCTGAGAAATCTTGTTTCACCCTAACAGCAGGCAATTGAGGACCTGCAGGGCGAAGAGGAGAAGGTGAACCTGCTGACCAAAGAGAAAACCAAGCTACAGATGCAAGCTGAAGAAGTAAGTTCATATTCTGGCATCTTATTCACCCTTTTAAGTTGATATAGCTAATGCGTTAGCAAACAGTTGCTTATTTACACACCCAGCAGACACGGAGCAATATTGGAGCATCACTTGGAGTGGTAATTCTGGCCACATTAGAAATGTAGGTTCATATTCACGCTTCTTTTAGTTCTGTTTTGCTCTTCACCAACTCCCGAGAAAAATTTCTGGCTCTTTAGTCGCTAAATGCTCCACTATGTTCACCAGCTAGTTGCTAACTTTGTCTGTCTGCTGTTTGGTGCAGGACAGGTAGCTTACAGTTAGTTTATCAGAGCTTTTTTGCTGAAAACAGCTGCCTGCTGCGGTTTGAAACAGTGACTACGTTTACATGCACACCAATCTTCCAGTATTCAGGGTTCCCGCACATTTTTACAAATGAATTTTCAAAACTTTTCCATAATATTTTACCCCATTTCCACAACTTTATTTAAATAATATTTACTATTACTATTTATTTATAGACTATTTATAGTTGAATATTTACTATTACTATTTATACTCGGTTTTGGTGAGTTTTATTTTGTTTCTGTCGAGTTTGAAGTGTATTTTATGATCTGCAAGGTAAAATTAGTGTTTTTGACAATGGGGTTTGGTGGCTTTTTATGGTTAGGGGGAGGTATGGCCAACGCACAGATATGTTTTGGTCTAAGATGCTGGTGCTAGTGCGACATCTTGTGGCAGCGAATATCGTATATAGACCATTTAAATATAAACCTTTAAATAATAGCCAAAACAATGAATATTCAAAACTTCTCCAAAACATTCTGTTCACTCATTCATTTCCAGGCCTGCAAAACAGTTTTCCTAATTTCATAACATTTCCAGGAATTTTATGACCGTGGGAATCCTGACTATTATTCTGAATATAACTATATTTCAAATTTGATATGGGTAATGTAAACAGTATATTCCGTTATGATTTTCCGAATTAGGCCTTATTCCGAATGTAGCATTTTCCGATTAAGACGTGGAATATGCTGATATTATTTGGGTTTTTGGAGTATTCTTTGGACATGTATACAACGCATTCAGAATATGCGCCTCAATTAGGGGTTTTGCAGCAGTTTGCAACACATGGCCTCTTGCCTGTTTACGATCAGCTCTGTGCGCTGTAAACAAACCAACTAGCCAACAGTTTGCAAGGCAGTTTGGGGTAGAGATGCATGTACAAAAGAAAAGCCCACATTTCTGGTGGGAAGGACAAACACAGTTACATTTAAACATTATGAAAGACTTGGATATCAACAGGTTTTTGGATATGTGCAAATATCACAGCGCCAACCTTTTCAAGAAGGTGGTTGCATGAATGAAAGAGGGAGGCTGAGTTTGCATGATCGAACAAGGCTGCATGTAAACGGGAATATTAGTGCAATATTAATTTTCATTAGCCATGTAAACAGCTTAGTGGGAATATTGTCTTTTTTGGAATAAGGGCAAAAACCGGTATATTGTGTGCATGTAAACGTAGTCAATGCTGAGAGTGGTGGGACTGAACCAAAACAGTAAAGTTGTGGGCTGTAAATCCAAAAACAATGAGCTGAAAGAAGCTAAAACGCTCCATAGAGCTGCAGAGTTTAATGATAATTTTTCATACATTTAGTCATTTGATTCATACAAAAATGTTGATTAGTGCAGCTTTAAAGCCATAAATTAGAATTTGAAACAGTTGATTTAAAGCGCCGGATAGAAACAGTAAAAAGTTCTTAAACAGCTAGTGTAGTGTTTACTGTATACATTCTACAATAAATAAGAATTTGATTAAACTTCCTCATATATTATCAGAAGTAGACTACACTGACTGGACCATATCTGATGTTTAATTAAAGGTCAGTATAAGACTAGTTGGTCTAACCTCTGTATCCAACAGAAGGACACATGCTGCACACATTAAATACCGTAGCAATATTAAGGTCATGAACCGACTATTTGACAGTAATATGAGGAATGGAAACTTAAGGTTATTTGACTTAATTGTAACCCTGTTAGCCAATAGGCCTTGGCAAATCTGGGCGAACACTGAATACATGTAATTTTGTGTATAAAAAATGGTCAAATGTAATAAATGGTCAACATAAAAGATATTGATTACTGGCACAAAATATTTAGCTGTTGGCAATTATTGTTAATAAAATATCAGTACCAGTTTTATCCTTCAAAAACACAGTTGAACCCTACTTTCAGTACCTTTTACAGCTGTATTACACTGTGATCATTATGTATTTTATGTCTTGTCCTTCCTGTTGCGATGTTTCTGTTCAGTTGGAGTACCAGCTGGAGCAAGAGCGCCGTCAGCACGGCGAGCTAGAGAAGAGCCGGAGGAAGCTGGAGGGTGGCAGCAGATCCACACAGGAGAGTCTGGGAGAGATGGAGCAGAACAGGAGCGGCCTGGAAGACCTCCTCAAAAGGTCAAAGACACGTGCGCTCGTTTCATAGATTTTACAGTATGTGACAAATTCTAAGTGTCGTTAACAGCTTTGCATAACAAAATGGAGCAGCAAAAGAGAAGAGCATCACATCCAGCCAAACTACTATTCGGGCTTACACTGCAAAAATATTGCTCTGAAGCCCAAATTAAATTCTGGTGTTGGTCAATGTTAAATCTATTTTTATCTAGCGGTATGGCTCTAGGGATATCGGTCTGTCGGTCCAACAACTATTGGAGGGATTCCCATGGAATTTTGTGCAGACATCTGTGGTTTCCAGAAGATAAATCCTAATGACTTTGCTGACCCCCTGACTTTTCATCTAGCGCCACCAACTGGTCAAAGTTTTTGCTTATTCAGTGAAATATAACATCTACGTCATGGATTGGCACAAACTTTTGTACAGACATTGATGGTTCCCTTTGTTTATCCTCTGACTTTTTATATTTTATATTTTTTGGTTTTAGTAAAATATTATTGCCATGAAATTTGGTACGGACATCCATGTCCCCCTCAGGACGATTTTGTAGTAATGTTAGTGCTTCCTTAACTTTTCATCTAGCGCCATCATCAGGTCACAATACCTGCAAAACTAATGACATTCCCAACAGCCTCAACTGCACTTTGTGTTTAGTGCTAACTAGCAAATGTTAGCATGCTAACACACCAAACTAAGATAGTGAAAATGGTAAACATTATACCTGCCAAACACCAGCATGTCATTTAACTGTAAGTATGTTAGCATGCTGATGTTAGCATTAAGCTAAAAGCACAGTTTTGCCCAAGTACAGCCTCACAGAGCTGCTGCATGGCTGTAGACTCTGTAGTTATGTTTTGCTCCCTTTTCTCTTTAATATTCTTTGCTATTAAATGATAACAGATTCGTTTTGTAAACATGAGCATGCTGTGTACAGTTTACTGAGCCACATTACAGGATTTTTTTTTCTTTTTGAAGTTCAGCTCATCATTATTCTGTGGAATTTGCTATAACTTGTAATCAGTCATGAAAAAAAAAAAGACGAGTAAACCATACCCTCCCGTCGGTGATCATAAGGGGGAAACACCAACATAAACATGGACATTTTCAGAAAGTATACATTTATGTCAACTATGATATAGGCTTTAAAGTTACCTCATAAACATTTATATCCTACAAAAAAAGTAAAGAAAAAACCCCCACAGCAAAATGATTTTGATGAGATTGAGTCTACACTTTACTCCTGCCTGTAGTCCTAGAAGTCATGCATGTGACAACAGGTCTTATCCACAGCCGTCTATCGATGTTCCATTGAAATGAGAGCTGCTGTGATCATATCTTATTAACCCCAGGAAAGAGACAAAATGGGTGGAAGTTCTCATGATTCTCCTGTCCTGGGGCGGAAGAGCTTGGACTGTGAGGCTATAATACGTAATATACCTGCTCTACAGTCCAGTTATATCCCCCCTCCTCCCCCACCGCCCCCCAGGCATTCACTAACATCCCAACATGTTGCTATCTGCCCCCAGTAATATGAGAGCGAATGGAATCACTCACTGTACTTTTACCTCGCAGCAGCAATTAAGTGATGACAAGAACAAACTGTCAGAAAACACACACACACACATACTGAACACACCGATCGCTGAGCAGTAATATTTCCATTAAGAACTTAAAACTTGTTCTGTCTGGCATCAGTAATTGTGTGACCCTCTTTCACTGTGAACATTAATAAAGTGAGTCACTGCCCTTGTTACTAAGGTGCTGTGTTTTCCAAACAGTCCCACATATTAGATAATATGAAATCTGTCACTCTGTTTGACTCAGCTCTAAACTCAATGAATCTTTATTGGCATGATGTTTTTTTTATCCAAAGAACATGTCGCCAAAGCATATACAGTATATTAAGAAAATAACGCATGCAAGGAATAGATACATCTAGATTGTATGTACAATCTGAGAAATCTGGTGCTGAACTATAAATCAAAACCTACGCCAAAGGATTAAATATTGGACTAGCTGATTAGTTTTTTCTAGTGGTTCAAGTAACGTAGTGTTTAATATCTGTTTCTCCCTGAAGGAAGGACCTGGAGATCAGCAGTACCAGCTCCAAGCTAGAAGCAGAAGAGGCCCTCAACATTGGACTACAGAGGAAGAGCAAGGAGCTGCAGGTCAGACCCTTTTCATCTGTGTACACATACAGTGTGTCATGATATGGATTCGTTGTCTGGTTTCGTGTTTTATTTTGTAGTATGGTTTCTTTGGTTGTCTTGTTTTCCTGCCTTCATGGTTTCTCTGGTCCTGATTGTTTTCACCTGTAGTTTGTTGCGCACCTGCCTCTGATTCCCTCGTTTGCTCTCCCCTATTTGTACTGGTCCTTTTCCTTTGTTCCCTGTCAGGTCATTGCCCTATGTTACGTGTGTTCAGTGTTGCGTGGCTTATGTTGGATGTGTTCTGTGCTCCTGTGGGAGATTCTCTCGGTCCTATGTTAGGACATTTGTGTTGTGCTTTTGTGATTTGCTTAATCTGGACTTGCCTACCTGCGTGTACCAGCAAGTAAACCTACAATAAATGTTTGAAACCTTCTTCGAGCTTCCTCCGCTGTCTGCGCTTGGGTCGTCTTCCTAAGATGGCACATAACACATTGTAGTACAGCAAACATAGCACGCATCATGTGTGTATTACTCACACTGCAGGGACAAAAATACATTCACACAGCCACATTGCGGAGACTAACCTCAAATCTGGGGGGAAAAAAAGCCTGTCCTAATTAATTTTATACATGGCTTTTGGTTAAGGTTGGGGTTAGTCTCCAGGGCATTAATGTAAGCCAATTTGTGGAGGTTAATGGGGATCAACATAAAGAATAAATGCAATGTCCTTCTAAGTGACAAAAACAAGTTTTTGGGGGGATGTTTGTGATTGGTCCATGGCTTAGACTTTGAAAGTGGCACAGTACTATTATTCAGTCAAGAGTGCAATTTTGATTAAATTTAGTTAATGGTTGCTCTCCAAGCCACTGGTGTAAGGCAATTTTTTCTGTTTTTGAATTTTGTTAATTAAATCCAAGTAAGGACCATAAAAGACCAAAGCCAGTGATCTGATAGATCTGATCTGAACTCGGCGCCGACTCCTACTTAAGATGTACATTATCAAAAAAGAGGTAAAATATGCACAGTTTCAGTTTTTATAAGGGCTCTGTAATTTCTTAAAACAGCTGGGCGCTGTAGTTTTTTAACAAAAGGTCAAAGACAAAACAGGAGGAAATAGTGCATTTGTTACGGACTATTTTCAGCAGTGGATTAATACACATTTGGTGCTTTAGTCTAGTGAGTATTTCCAGCTGCAGGTCGGTATATGTGGGATTGAGTCAAAATAAACTACGGTGTGTGTGTTCATAGTAATGAAGGAAGGTGTCACTCAGTGCAACAGTGTGGCTCAATGATGTGTTTTTAATAGTTTTTGGACAACAATGGAGATCTTTGGCACAGAGGAAGAAACTGAAACTGTTAGAATGCACAAAGTCCTTCCCTTTTTGGTTGATCGTCATCTACCAAGCATCAGGACTGGTATGTGCCTTCCATCTGCAGCCTCTAATTTGACAGATGTGGTGAAAGTTTTCAAAGAGCTGCGCAGTGACGCACATCCAACATGGGTATCTTGATGAAATCTTCCCCAAACTGCAGCTGGCTTTCAAGATGAATCAGTGCAAATCATCAGGAGCACAGGATCACTTATAGTTACGTTTTACATTTAGGTTTTGAAAAAGTAACAAAAGTAACACATACATTGCAAGAGAAAGGAGGAACTCAGTAATTATAATTGGATAATATTTAGTTGGAATGACAACCTGTGGTGTTAATTGGCATATGGCAGGAGATTGGTTTCCTAAAAAGACATGCAGGGAGCTCAGCTGTAGCTTACAGAAGAGTGGTGAGATACATTCCTGCCTTTCAACAGAGCTGCTGGGCTCTGCTCCGTGATTGGAGCAGTCACTTCACAGCTCCATGCCTGTCAGGAGACGGTTAAAACACACCGCCTACATCCAAAGTTTGTGTGTGTGTGTGTGTGTTCATGTATTAGCTATGTGTCTGGAGTAGGGTAGGTTCTTGTGTTCTTTTGTCTCTTTTTGTTTATTTCTGGTTCTTGCATCTTGTGAACATTTAATAAAACTGTGGTTTTGATATTGGAAACAACACGTCTTTGACTTTCATTAATGAATGTGCTCTTTATTGGGTTAGTGTATGTCTAATATTGTGAAATTGTGAGTATTTCCCAGGGTGGAAATGGCGTAGTCAGGCTATTGAGTGAAAATATGTGCACGTGATAAGGTGCGCATGATTAAGCCCAGGGGCCAAGGCATCAAAATCTCACTCAAGCCAGGTACCCAAAGTTGGCAACCCTGCTTTAAAAATGTTTCACTTTTACACGAGCAAAGTCTATGAGGATGTATATCTCAAGCAAACTTCACCAAATGCAGTACAGAGCAGGACAGAGCTGCTAACTTTACCCTTAACACTGAGATATTAGCATATTGGACTAGTGTTACGCTTTTTGCAGTGGATGTGTCGAGTTTTTTTTCTAACGTAACCATTAACCTCACAAAATACTGTAGTTAGCTAAGTATATGCTAACTCTTAGCCTTAGAAGTAACACTAGCTACTGTTGGTGGTAAGCTAGTTAGCCAGGCATGCTAGCATTAGCAGCTTACGTTAGAGCCAGAACACTATTCCTTAGACACTCATACTCATGTGTGTTTGGTTTTGGAAAGGTTTTTTAAAAAAAAGACAGGACCCTCAACGCTCTGAGTATCACTCTCACTAGAGCCCCAATTACAAATGCTTCAACATGTGGAGAAATCCAAAGCTTGACAGAGCTATCAGTGACTGTTACTGGTATATTCACCAAAACCACTGTGGCCTTTACAGTGGAACAAAAGCGTGCCACCTAACTGAACCTCAAATCCCAACAAAACTAAGGAAAAAGTTATTCCTGTAGTGGCCACACAGATTATTAAGATTATTAAGTCATTTTTGGTGAGTGCCCTGGAAAATCACCATAGCAATGGCCACCAAAGATGTTGCCATTTAAAACGCCATCTTCAGGATTACACTTCTGAAAGGCCTTGCAGCACATAATCATTGTATAATTAAGATTAGAACAGCATTATTTGTTTGGATTATATTGGTTTTAGTGCACTATTTACTCTGGACAGAGACCTAAAAAGACAGTGAAGTTTATACTGAGGCTTTTTCTGTGAATCTTACTGTGTCATCCAGATATTATCAAGCAAGTCTGGGAGCTTTTATCTGTGTCACTGGTGCATGTTGCAGATTATGTGTTTTGTCTGTGTCTGTCCCTTTGATGGAGTGAATGAGATGAGAGGCGGCTGAGTGGGAGAGGGAAAGAAAGAGTGAGCGAGAAACTTTGGGAGGCAGCGATTTCAAAGTTCAGGTGGTGCTTCTTCGCTCTGCCAATTGCCTCTGGGAGCCTGATGTTTCATCCAGAGGTTTGTAAGAAGAAAAATAAAGAGCGCCTTTGTCTCTGATTGGAGGAGTGAAAGGCGATCCGTGTGTCTTTGAGGGCGGGCATGTTTTCACATTTACTGTAGCTCTGGCATTCTCCCTATCTTACAATGAGGCCATTATATATGTGTGCCTGCATGTGTGTGGACTTTTCTGCTCCTCCTACTGATAAAGACGCAGGTGGATAGGCACCCCAGCCGACTGCACGGCCCATCTCTTCTGTCGCCCACTCACATCTGGTTTTGACGTGAAGGTCACATGAATACGTCCAGAAACTTGAGTGGAATCAAAGAGATAGCTTTGTCTATCTTTACTGACGAAGCCGCCTCTCCCTCTCTATTGTGCTGTAATTTAAAGCAGTTGGCTTGAAGGGGGGTGTAATGGGGGTCGAAGGCCTGCAGCCCCCATGCTCTTAGTGGCTTTGTTACATGGTCGTAAAGCAGTTATACTCAGCCACAGTGCTGTGGGGGTCATCACAGTCTGAGAAGATAAAGCTCAGTGCTGCCCTGCAGTCAGTGGTTTATACCAGATGTTTTGCTGGAGGTGTCACATCAGATGGTGCCACATGGTGATGATAGTCACATCCAGGTGATGCTTTTCATATTATATCTAAAGTGCCTTTAGTGATATCTAGGTATGCAAATGGTTTTGGTTTTACTTGTCCAGATTTTGAGATATCCGTCGCTGAGACTTGCAAACAAATGGAGGCGATAATCCACGGCGTGAACAGTTTTTATAGTGACTATTTCTTTAATAGAAACTTTTTTTAAATCTGTTTTTATTTTTTGTAATTTGGATGAATTGACTCTTTAAAGCTGCATGAATTGATTTGGTTTTTCTATTTAGGATTGGCGCAACAAGCTGTAAACACAACGCTGACATTGCGGCACACAAAATCTCTACAAAAGTGTTCTTTATTTTGTACACAAGTAAAATTTTATTCAGCAAACAGTGCGGTTTTACGTTGTTTATCCTGCACTTAAGCACCACCCTACAATAAAAATCTCCCAACTGTGTAGGGACTGAATTTTTTCAGTTAAAAGGACAGTTCAACATTTTGGGAAATACTCTTATTCCGAGAGTGATATGAGAAGATCTATATCAGGTCTGTGAGTGGTTAGCCTAGCTTAGCATAATGACTGGAAGCAGGGGGAAACTGCTAGCCTGGCTCTGTCTAAAGTGAAAAATACAACTACCAATACCTGTAAGCTCACTAATGAACACTTCCATACACAAACAGAAATGTAACAACAACAACTTTTGGTTTTAGGGCGAGCTACATGCTGGAATTCTTGGTGAATAAACTGTTGTTCATCGAGAAATAGTTGCACATCCTCCCTCTAAAGCCATTTTTCCATTTCTGTTGTGCACAATGAAACAAACGAGACACAACATGCTAGTTAGTGAACTGTAGAGGTAAAAGAAAACTACCAGTCTTTATGCTACGCTAAGCTAACTGCCTCCTAACTGCAGCGGCGTCACAGCTCGCGTTTCTCATTCGTGTAAATGCGAAGCGTATTTTTACACTTCAAGTCTATTTTCTTCCATTTGCCGTGCATTATTACAGTGATTGTGTGTTGGGCTCTGAGCACTGCCAAAACGCAGGTGCCCTACACTCAATACTGTACCTGAACGCATCCTGTGTAGACAAGGAGCGCTGAAGCTGCTGCTGCTGCTGCTCTGCTCACGTGCTGCTCATGCTACGCCTCCTGTGAAGACACGGTGTAGCTCTAAGAAAGAAAGTGAATGAGCAAATTTCCCCAAAATATTGAACTATTCCGATGCGTTAATTAAATTTGTGTCCACACAGAACTGGACAGCTCGTCTGATGGTTAACCAGCAGAGAGGAACTTTTCAGAGTGGTGTGTTAGGATGAATACAAACAGGTCTGGAGTGGGAGTTATTCTTTAGTGAGACAGAGACCAACTAAAAGTACACTCCCTGTCACTAAATGAGTAAACGTCCTCCCTGCTCTTGCTGTTTTTAAACGCAACTGTGTGCAATGCACTACAGTGACCTGGGAGAAAACTTTTGGGATTTAAGGGTCAGTACTGGGATCTGTAACAAATCAGGGAGTGTATTGTAATTGTATTTCCTGCAGTTGGTCTGAAACTGTATATATTTGACCATACACTTGTATAGTAAAAACTCAAATTCTTATGCTGCAAGGTCGTTTGTATGTCATTGAATGTCTTTGTCTCTTTTTTTCAATGTGCACCTGTGCTGAGCAGGCATCACGTCATTCCTAATACCACTGATTTGACCTGCGTCATCACCTGCCATACAAGGCTTTGACCAGGTCAACAGCACCTGTCATCACCCAGCCAATCAAACAACCATGTTTTTTTGCTGTTGAAAGCTGTACACTGCCATCTGAAGGCGTTTAAAAGAACAAAGCAGATTCCAGCCCAATCTCAGGGACCTGAATTATGTGAGCATGTGTGGACAGTATGGTGGACTGACATCAGCAGGGGGCCTGAAATGCTCTGTTTCTGGTGCAGAGGCAGGACTTCAAATTGTTTTGAGTTGTTTTCCCCTCCGACTAACATGGGGGGGGGTATAACTCACAGGATATAACTGCCCACGCCGCTGAATATCCCTCAGACACAAGCGTGGAGACATCGGCTATGAGGCCACATCTGATTACAATTTATGGACAATTATTATGGTTTCAGAGTGCAGGGGGAAAAAAAGAAGGCTAAAACTTTAAGCACATACAATTACGGAGATCAAACCCTGCAACCATTCTCAGCAGTGATGGGCTAATTTTGTTATTTCCCCACAATGACTCCAAGAGTGCTCGTAAGTAGAGAAGCTGGTGTGGGATCATTTAGACTAGAATAAATTTCATTTAGAAAAGTGCACAAAATCAATGTATAAACTCTTCCTGCCATAGATAAGTAGTCCAAATTGCGTTTATCCATGCCGTCTGGCTCAGACATCTTAACACTGTTAGTACACTATGTTTTCTACAATTGTATTAGAGCCACAATATTTATTTTGAGGCTGGTTTGAGGCTGTGGAAAGTAGGAATTTAACAAGAAACAGATATGTGAGTGGGGAGCTGTGAGAGACAGAAAAAGGCTGTGCATGCACAAGGGGGTGTGGACAGTAAAATGCCGGAGGGGATCAACAGTGAAGCTGTGTGTGTGTGTGTGTGTGTGTGTGTGTTTGAGTGTGTGGGACAGTCAGTCAGTCAGTCAGTTGGGCTGCTGCTGCCTCACCATGGCTGTTCTCTCTGCAGATGTCCTACGCTGGCATGTGAGTTTTTATTTAACTCTTTCTGTTGATGCTTTTAACTTTTAAAGAATACTGCTGAAAAAAGTAGGCCAAGTTAGTGTATTAATGTGTTATTTTTGGTATTAGGCTTTGATATGTCTGACCCCACTTTTGGGACATTGCTATGGAACTGAGACACATTCCCCTTGCATTAATAGTGAAACAAAGATGCTACAACTGCAAGGCGATTCCCTGTCCACGTGTGTTAATCTTGCGCTAAAGTATCTGGTACTGTCAATGTTTGGGGAGCTTTGGGTGCCGTGTAGCCGGTGAGTGGCTTTCACCACATCAGTGAGTGTGTACTGTAGGTGTTGCTGTGAATGGCCCGGGGCTACATGCCATGTCAGACACACTTCCTGACACTGGGACATAGATAGTACCTGGAGATAGCGCAGAACATGACACAACTTGGAAGGATGCGGCCACGTTGGGAAACTAGCAATACATTTTTATCAGCAGTACAAAGCTCGGCTTTGGCACGAGATTAGTGGAACAGAAATGTGCTGCGAGTGATTTATTCATGTTAGATCATTCTGATTGTTTTGACTGTTGGAACAGAATCCGATAAAATAACATTAGGAGCATTAAGTCACACTTAAAGTGCACACAAATGTTTATACGAGCATTGGAACCAGTGGAGGAGGAAGTATAGTAGTATATGTTACTTATGCATTCATGTGTAAGTAGCATTTTACTGTTGTAGTTAGTCTCCATGGAGCTCATTTTAACTACTTTACTTTATCATGTTGGGTAGTTTAATCTATAGCATATTTTAAAAACTGATCATATATTTTGTATGTAAAATCTTATTTTGTAAAGTAACAAGCTTACTATAACTGTCAAATAAATGTAGTAGCACATTACTAAGTAAATGTACTTAGTTACATCCCACCTCTGATTGTAACCAGTAACCAGTGTGTTTTTGTTACCTAGAGACAAAATAACAAAATCACTCGCTTTTTTTCATCAAAATTTGGTAGATTTGCAAGCCTGAGAAGAACAAATTTCTCATTTGGTTTTGGGTTTACAAAAATATTGGTAACGCTTTATTATAATCCAACTGTTACTTTAACTGTGAAGCGTCTGTTATTGTGTATAAACAGTTAATAACACATTAATAACATCGTAATAACTCATTGTAGTTGGTATCATGCATAATATGTCTTCAGGTTTAAACACATTTATAAAAAGTTTCAAACAAGTGTTAATGAATTGTTTCCATTATAAAATTTTGTGTTACTAAAATAATGTAATTTAACCTTTTTGATGTTGAAAATCTGTAATATATATAACTTTATTTAACCAGGATATGGCCTCACTGAGATATAACGCAGACTTAGTAGATAATTAGATAAAATGATAAATAAAATAATTTTAACGACTGCACTGTATTTTCAGTCCTTGATGCTGCCTGGGGAAAAGCGTCACTGACCTCCAGCCAGGACTGTGAAACCAAGAGAAAGCGAAAACATTAAACAAATTCCTAGAATGTCATGAAAATGGCACAGATGCGTTTTCGTCCCGCTGACCGGACGTCGCAGACCCAGCCCTGGGTCAGAATACAGATAATGATGGTGACTACAGACATTCTTGCTCTAAATTGCTACCTGAGGAAAAAGCCAGAGGCGTGCCAAATCCCCAGAGAAGGCAGCGTGTATGAAACGGCCTCACCACACACACAAGTGCTGCCCTGAAATAGCAAACAATCTGCGGAGGTGACGCCCCATTGGTTCTCTGTCAGGCACTCTGAAACCAGAGGATAACAGCTTCGACTTCAGATATCCCAGTCATATTTTATATTTTAGTGAAAGCAGACTGTTATTCTTTTAGCCATTTCACTGAAATCCATTTAAACTTTTTTCTCTCTTTAGGCTCGCATTGAGGAGCTGGAGGAGGAGCTGGAGGCAGAGCGGGCCATGAGAGCCAAGGTAATGGTACACACAACTATAAGGCACTGTATAACATCTCCCCTCTGAGCCCTGAATCTGTCTGTGGGGCTGCAGCGCAGATAAGAAGATGCCAAGCAGCTCGGGGATGAGCTTGGCTCTGCTGTAACATTCAGGCCTGTGGTGTCGAGAGCTGTTTGTGGATTGGAGGGAGCATTAAAAGAAAAAAAGATTGCTGATCTGTTGGCAGCTGGTGGGGTATGTGTGTTGGTGCTGCGCCTCTGGTCACCCCAAACTATCTGCACCTGTGATAATAAACTCGGGGGGGGGCGGACCTTGTGTTTCTGATTAACATACAGGGTAACCCCAGAGGCGTAGAGGGACCCCAACATCCTTTTTCCTCTTTCTTATTTCTTATATTTCCCAATCTTTCTCCATCCCTCACACACACACACACACACACACACACACACACACACACACACACACACACACATCAGTGCACCTTCTGTTTCTTGTAATCCCCTTGCCTTGCTCCTAGAAGCAAATCGGAAGAACAGGACGTTTTTTTCTACCTTCCTTTTTCACCGCAGTAAAGTTTCCAAGACATCTTCTTTGTAATGTAAAAGGGGTTTCAAAGCAGCACGCTTGGATCATATGAAGATAATCTACCAAGGTGGGCGCTTTAAGTGCTTGTTGTTTCAAACAAGACGCTCTTAATACGGGTGTGTATTTAAGCCACAGAACCTGGTTGCCCCTCTTAAGACCAGACTGCAGTTTCCATGTTACAGTAGGTAAAGGCAGAAATGCAAAAGTACATATTTCACCCTGAGTGTTGAATAGAGCGACAGCAGGCCCGAGGGCATGTTTTGCACACTTCTCCCCACTCTGGGTGGTATTCCTAATGGTGCTTGCTGGGTCTCCCCACCCCACCAGTCTCCAAAGCCACAGAGCGGTGAAAGAGGCAGGCAGAGACATGCAGGTCTTTATCTGTTCCACAGCCTGCGTCTTCAATACAACATACCTCTGCAGCAGACAGGCTCGCTATTGTTAGGCTCTGCTCCTCAGGTCGCACAGGGGAGATATCATCAGGAGATATAGGCTGACAGACAGCGCTGTTTTTCCATGGGATCGTCTCCCAACTGGAATGCAAACCAACCTCACACACACTCATTCCGAAACACACATACACACATACTGTAAAAAGCACACATAGCATTCAACTAGTATGTAATCTTTAAGACAACTACAGATATGACAATTAAAAATCAATTAGTTGACACTAAAACTCTCAAATGGCTATGTGTACTGTGACAGGGGTCACTAGTAGTGACAAACCCACAGAGAAATATCACCCAACTCTGCAGTTCCCCTCAGCTCTACTGAGCTTTTTAGCTTCTTAGCTCATTGTTTTGGGTTTAACCGCCTAAATCTAAACCACTTATTTAGAGGTGAAAAAGTCACACAAACCTTTCGAACTTTTCGTCGTACACCATCATTAGATTTAGATCTACTGTACTATATTTACAGTACTGTAGTTGTGCGTACATGCAGCTTAAATGGAAACTCCGGTATTTTTAAACCTGGGCCCTATTGCTTTGACCGTTTTGTTAAAGAGTAAGATCATTTCGTCTTCCTGCAACTCAACATCTTGTGAGGTTTTTTCCTTGAGCGAGACTTTCTGTTTCTGGTTAAACAAAAAAGATCTTACTCTTTAACAAAACGGTCTGTCTCTGTAGGAATCCTTTCCAAAATGTTGAGCCAATCTGAGCCAGAGTCAGTGGCAAAAACAAGCACTTTTAGGCAGAGGCGATCTGCTGGACCAGTTCCAAAACTTTTGGTACCTATTTGTCATTTAGACCCCAAAATTTGTAAAAATAGTTTCCCTTTAATGGACAATTGTCATGGACATTGCTGGTACCAGCAGTACACCTTCACATTCATGTCAGGGTACCTCACCCCACCTTATTAATGGTAAACATACCTGGGTGATAGCATTAAGGAACTCCATCACACTGGAGGCCGAGGACATGGATGGATGCTACAGAGCACATATGCAAACACACACTGGCACGTATGCACTGACTGAACAGAGACACACTCCTACTCCTTCATGCTCTTGTGCAAACGAAGATGAAACTCCGTTCTCCAGCAGGAGCCTTTGGGAGCACTGACCCTCTATTAGCATGTGAATGGGAGAGAGCGGGTGGCGCTGATCCAGAGGAGCTGTTGACTCAGTCAGTAGTGCGGAGGAGAGCGACGAGTGAGCCGAGTGCCCGGTGTTAACCAGGTTGTAGGCACAGAGGGCTGGGCTGGGAGTGGGGATGAGCTGGTGGGCCACAGAGACTGAGTTGAGTGTGAAAGAGGAGAGTATCATCTGTTTTCCCTTGTTCTGCCTGAGGTGTGTTGACGCATGTGGCTCGCTGCTGCTGTCAGGGAGGCCTGGGACTCCAGCTTTTACAGACCAGCCTCAACATCCACGGCTGTCTTTAAAGCAGCTGTAAAAGAGCGGCATAAAAACAACAAGTGCTTTTAACTACAGAGTGCTGGCTGTTTGTGCGTGTAATGGCCCATCATTATAAACTCTCTCCATGTGTGCTGTACCATGTTTGAGCGTGAGAAGGCTCTCTCTCTGACGACTTTGCTGAGGAGTTTATCATTCAGAATTTCTGAAGCTTTATATATTTTATTTGTTTTGCATTTCCAAGCAACACATGTATTTTGTATTTCTTTTGATGTAAGATATCAAGTTTTATTATACTGCGTATTATACTTGTCACATTGCGGGTTCTGGCAGTCGTTGGAGTAGGACCCAAACGCAGACATACAGAGGTGGAAGTGATTTACAGGTTTATTGATCCTTACTTGTAGTGACGGCAGGTTGACAAGAAAGGGAACACAAGTAAGTCCAAAACATAGAAACAGTCCATCTGAAACAGTGTTGTGTTCATGAGATACCAAAACTGATGACTTTAGTGTTATATTGACAATTAATATGTTATAAATAAAGCACATATTTAACATGTTCTTACCTCTCCCTTTGAAGTTAAAGCTGCACTAAGCAATATTTTTATATTAACAATGTACCAAATGACTTTGTGTAATGTGAAAGGGGTCGAATGTAGTGACAAACCTACAGAGAATTATCACCCGACTCTGCAGTTAGCTTTGTAGCATCTTTCAGCCAACGGTTTTTGTCTTACGGCGCGCAGCTTTAATGTTTTGTTCATTCTCGCCTCTCTGATCAACCTTGTTTCCAGCAGGAGCAGCAAAAAGTGTTGATAAACCAACGGTACACTGCCTGCAGACATTCATCAGGCGGCCAGAAACACGCCGTCGAATGAATGCAATCTGTCTTTGCTAGCATGTTAGCCTAAGTGTCTTAATAAGGTGATAATATGTCAATGTGGTGTTTACAGCTTGTTCAGCTGCCCAATTAATGCAGTCGTAAGGTCCTTTAACAGCTTGCTACATCCTCTATGTAAAATAGATCAAAATCTAGCATCAACAAAAGCAAGAGTGAAAGTGGCTTAGCTTTGTAGGATGTTTAGCATTAGATAAGTGAGACAGGAAACAAGAGTTCATAGTTAATATTTTGACTGTGTGACAGCAGCTAACCCCTGTGTCGCTCGGATTGGATACCAGCTACTCCCTTGACTTCTGACCTCAGGAAAGATCACTTCCCCTTGTGGGCTGTCAATCATACTGATCTCCTGGTGGTTAAATATCCTGTCCTAGGAGGTGGGACTGCTTTAGGGCCAGAAAAAGTCTTCTGAAATAAAATTCTGATCATGTATAGGCTTACTGAACACTGCACCATGACAGAAAAATGGTTTAGCCTGGCGTAATACGCAATCATAATGAAATGATTTTGAAGTTGTACACTTAATGTTTATTACTGTTCTTGAACTGCTCTGTTTTTGGCAGGTTGAGAAGCAGAGAGCAGATCTGACCAGAGAACTGGATGATCTCACTGACCGACTGGAGGAAGCAGGAGGGGTCACCGCCTCACAGGTAAACTATATACGGTACATTCTACCTGACATACACACACACTTCGTACCATTACATTTTTTAAGGCTGCACTAGATTTAGATTATATGCTTTACGCTTTCTTATCGAAGTTTGCTTGTTTGGCACCAAAACTCTGTGCAGCCTTCAATACAGAACTTTACATACAGCCTGTGTGTGATTGACAGATGGAGGTGAACAAGAAGCGAGAGGCTGAGCTGCAGCGTCTGAGGCGAGACCTGGAGGAGTCCACGGTCCAGTCAGAAGCGCTGGCTGTGTCTCTGAGGAAACGGCACAGCGACGCCATGGCAGAGCTGAGCGAGCAGTGTGAGGCTCTGCAGCGGGTCAGGGCCAAGCTGGAGAAGGAGAAGCAGAACCTGAGGATGGAGGTGGACGAGCTGGCCGCGTCTCTGGACAGTCTGCAGAAAGCCAAGGTCAGGATGTTAGGGCACATGCACCACAATTTACATGAATTGCTTTCACTGCCACAACGTCAGGCTTATGTGAGTGTAACATAATGTGTGCTGGTGTGTGTGTGTTGTGCTGCAGACGTCCTCAGAAAGCCAGATGAAGAAGATGGAGGAGCAGCTGTCAGACGCCAACAGGAGAGGAGACGACCTGCAGAGGGCCCTAACTGAGCTCAGCGTGGCCAAGAACAGACTCACAGGTACTGTGCACCTGTTAGATGTTCATCTCTCGTCCTTGTCACGGGGGTGAGTGCGAGGCAGCAAAGGATAAGACCCAAATGCAGACAATTGAGCAGACAAGAGCAGCTCAAGGACTTAATGACAAAATGGAGGGACAGGCAGGCAATGTTCAAAACCAGGAAGGCAGTCCGAACAGGCAAACTTATCCAAAGGGGTTAGGCAAAGAATAAGTCTGTGGATCAGGCAGGCAGGTACAGGTAACTGAACAAGAAGACGGCAAGCCAGCAAACATAGATGGAAACAATGCACGATTTAAAACATAACTTCTACTTTGCAAAGGTTTTATGGGGAAGCAAATGTATTCAACACTTTTGTTGGGCCCCCAAGAATACACACAATGTGTTTTGGTGAGAAACACTGAATATTAAACATAACGTTTGTTTGTTTACAAGACAACTCCACATGGCACTTTAAAATCAGCAAACAGAATAACATGATTTCTACCTTGTTTATTTATTCACCACAGAGCAATGCAGCAGACACAGATATGATCGGAATTTACTGGCAGATGAGTCCCTGACGCTCCATTTAGTCCTTGTTATTTTATACTTTATATCTTTCTCACTTCATGACGTCATCCATATCTGCTGTTGCACCCACACAGAGATAATGACAATCACAAGACCAACAAAAAAGATCACATGTTCGGTATCGCTACAGAACCTGGTGTTTAACACCTGCTGTGTGCGACAGTGTGTCGATAATCAGCGCTCTTGTGTGTCCTGTCAGCTGATAACGCAGACGTGGGTCGACAAATGGAGGAGGCGGAGAGCAGAGCCAGCCAGCTGAGCCGCTCCAAGACTCTGCTCCAATCCCAACTGGAAGACCTGAAGAAACAGCTGGACGAGGAGGTCAAGGTCAGTGTGTGTTGTGTGTGTGTGTGTGTGTGTGTTTTGAACTCAGAATGGAAGTGTAAATGTCTTAGATAGTCTTAGATCTTTTTGCATTGCTGGAGGGTGCCCGAGATAAAAGAATTTAATCGCCAGCGACTGCTTTATTGTAATTGTTGTGAATATGACAAATAATAAAGAACTTGAGAACTTCAAAAATAAAATATCCAGTATGCAAATAAATGAAAAAGATAAATCCTGTGTCTGTAATGTGCTTGCTCTCCCACTCACATGTGTCTCTCTGGTGTGGCTGCCAGTGTAAGCAGGCGGTCAGCAGCAGTCTGAGCTCAGTGCGGCAGGAGTGCGAGGTGCTGAAGGAGCAGCTGGAGGAGGAGCAGGAGAGCAAGCAGGAGCTGCAGCGTCTCGTCTCCAAACTCAACAGCGAGGTGACGCACTGGAGGGCCAAACACGAGTCCGACACCATCCAGCACACCGACGAGCTGGAGGACACCAAGTGCGTTGTGTTGATGCTGGCAGTCAACGGTCACATTTGACTCTTTGAATGTATCTCAGCGGTCCAACTAATGTGTGTGTCACAGGAAGAAGCTGGCAACCAGGCTTCAGGAGGCCGAGGAGGCTGTGGAAGCCACCCAAGCTAAATGTTCTTCACTGGAGAAAACCAAGCAGAGGTTGCAGGGAGAGGTGGAGGAGCTCTGCATGGACCTGGAGAAGGTAGAGCAGGGGACACGTTGTATGAGTGCAGTGCCTTGAACTTCTTTGATGTTATCTTTGAGCATTATGTTCCCTGTCCCAGGCCAGCGGCTGCGGTCAGGCTCTGGATAAGAAGCAGCGGATCTTGGAGAAGCAGCTCGGAGACTGGAAGCAGAAGTGCGAGGAGCTGGTAGCCGAGGTGGAGGGCTGCCAGAAGGAGAGCAGGCAACATGCCAGCGAGCTCTTCAAACTCAAGACAGCCCATGAAGAGTCTCTGGAGCAGCTGGAGGGCCTACGCAGGGAGAACAAGGCCTACCAGGGTATGAGAGTACAAATGAGGGGGAGGGCTGACGCAGGTTTTACGGAATAGTTTGACATTTTGGGAAATATGCTTATTTGTGTTCTTGCTGAGAGTCAGACAAGAAAATTACCACTTTCATATGTTTGTTAAGTACTTAGTTTAGCATAAAGACTGGAAGCAGGGGGTAACAGCTAGCCTGACTCTGTCCAAAGTTTAAACTACTAACACCTTTAAAGCTCACTAATTGATATCTCATTTGTTTAAACAGGGAAACAAACACAAATGTGGAGAAATAATTGCAACAGAATTGTTGTTTTTACATTTCTGTTTGTACAGATTAAAAAATGTGTGAGATGTTCTCATTAGTGAGCTTTAGAGGTGTTGGCAGGTGTGTTTCTGAACCAGGCTAGCTGTCTCCCCCTGTTTCCAGCCTTTATGCTAAGCTAGGCTAATGGCTTCATGGCTCTAGCTTCGTGCTTAAACACACAGACATGAGAGTGGCTTTCAGCAACAAAAACCTAACCTTCCTGAAATGTCAAACTTTTTCTCCTTTAAGAGACTGTCAGTCATAGGAGCTAAAAAATAACCATTGTTTGATAAGACTTGTATCTGGCTTTTCTTTGTCTGACAGAGGAGATAGCTGACCTCACAGACCAGCTCTCAGATGGAGGTAAAAGTGTCCATGAGCTCCAGAAAGCAAAGAAGAAGATTGAGATGGAGAAAGAAGAGTTACAGGCTTCACTGGAAGAGTCTGAGGCAGCCTTGGAGGTACATAGCTTCAGCAAATCTGCCTATTATCTATGATATTTGGAGACTATTGTGTTGTCAATATGCGTTATATGCTTATTCTTATGTTATAGTTTAATATAGTTAGGATAACTCTCCACACAAATCTCCCTTGCCTTTCTGTCTTCCTTCCTTCCAGGTTGAGGAGACCAAGGTGCTGAGGCTGCAGCTGGAGTTGTCTCAGGCCAAAGGAGACCTGGAGCGCAGACTTCAGGAGAAGGAGGAAGAGACAGAAGCCGCAAGGTACCTCAGCTTCCTCTCAATCCTTCATTTTTTCTCATCCCTAAGACATATCATCCGCCACCACATCTTTCAAATGCTACACAGAGTATACACATTTATACCTCTGATTCAAACCTACCTCACTGCATCGCCGCTTAAAAGACTAGATGTCCTATATAACTTTTTAAAATGGAATTCTGACAAGACAGAGGTCCTGATCATCTGCCCTGAACCACTATAAAATGTGGGTGTAGTCTGGTGCTGCATACAAAGAAAAAGTCCAGTCATGTTTTTATCAACTGAGGAATATCTCCAAAAAGAGATCAATGATATCATTTTAGCAACACAGAGAGAATTGTATATGTTTTTATATGCCTGGATTAATGTATTGCCTTATTTACTACAGACCAAAGAAAAGCAATTCTTCACTGCACTCGCTGCCATTCTCTTTTAAAATTAAATTGAAATTACTTTTAATCACATCCAAGGCCTTGCATGGTCTGGCACCAGAGTATATAACTAAACTTCTAACCGCTTCCGAGTCCAAGTAAAAAAATGAAGGATGATCAAGCTTTTGCTGTATTGGGTCATTGGCTCCGAAACAGCCTTCCACTTCGCATGAGGTCAGCGGAAACTCGCTTTGAAATCTTGTCTTAAAGGAAAAGCTCGACATTTTGGGAAATACATTTATTGACTTTCTTGCCTAGAGTTAGATGAGAAGATTGATCTCACTCTCATGTTTTTCCATTCAATATGAATCTACAGCCAGCAGCTGATTATCTTAGCTTAGCATGAAAACGGAAACAGGGTGAAACAGCTAGCCTGCTAACAAAATCCACCTTCAAACACCTCTATAACTCCCTAATTAACATTTCAACAGCAAACTCGTTTGTTTCATCCATACAAAAGCTGACGTGTAAAAACCACAAGTTGTGTTTTTCAAGGGGGATTTTTGTGGGACTATTTCTTGGCGAGGTGGAATTACTTTCTAGAATCTGCTGGTTGCCTGTCAACCTCACAAACTTCAGGAAATCACTGCACCGAGCCAAGAAAGAGTCCTGCACAGATCCAACAAACGAGATATAACATGTTAATTAGTGAGCTTTAGAGGTGCTGGTAGTCAGATTTTGTTACTTTGTTTTGTTAGCTGTTTCCAGTCTCTATGCTAAGCTAAGCTAACCTGGCTGCTGGCTGTAACCTTACATTTATCTATTCCTTTAAAACCAGAATGGCATTTCTTAATAACGAATACACTTTCTTTGACAGTAAGATGGCCTTTTATTTAGCTTATATCTGTATTTATGTTTGGTTTTTTTAATATGAGTTTACTTATTTTTATTTTTCTCTACTCGGTGGTATAATTGTTTACTGCTTTTTACCGCATGTGCTTGTTTTACTGCTGCTAACGCCCTGTCATTGTCTTATTTTCCTAACTCTGGAAAGCATTTTGTGTGTCTTGCTTGGAAAGTTCTCTATAAATAAACTATTATTAATATTACCTACAGCACTAATGCTCTGTAATTCTCTAACTCTAATTGGTTTTCATCCTGTCCTTTACCTCCCTTTATTCCTTCAACAAAGTCATAGTACATTATCTTTAGAGGTAAGGCCTGTCGCATTAAACTCTTCTTCTTTTTAAACCCTGCTTTACTGTCACTGCAGCGATACAGAACATGCACAGTTCATCTTTGTAAAACCTCTTTTTTTCAATCCATCCCTCACTTCCTCTGTCAGAAAAAGCCACCAGAGGGCGCTGGAGTCCCTGCAAGCCAGTCTGGACGTGGAGGTGAAAGGCAAAGCAGAGGGACTGAAGCTGAAGAAGAAACTGGAGGCTGACATCAATGAGATGGAGCTGCAGGTGGACCTGCTCACCAAGAGCAATGCAGAGCTCAGCAAGAACAGCAAGAAGATGCAGCAACAGATTAAGGTCTGATGATGAGATACCATATGTTGTTTGTTTTTTTGTACAGCAGGGGTTTGAAATGGTCTGCTTTCATATGAGACTTATACAGAATTACTGTCCCCTCTCCCAGGAGCTGCAGGCTCAGTTGGAGGAGGAGGCACGGAGCCATGAGGAGCGCAGGGAGGAGCAGGCGGCCGTGGAACGACGCTGCGCCCTATTGGTCAGCGAGGGGCAGGAGACCCGCGTAGCTCTGGAGAGCGCAGAGAGGGCCCGCAAGGCCCTGGAGACTGAGCTGCAGGAGACCAACGAGAAATACAGCGACCTCAACAACCAGGTGATTCTAGTGTCTCTTTGCTTTGGGGTCCTGCAGAGGCATTTATCTGAAAGTCCAACGTTCACTCATGACTTTCTCAATGTTTTCTCTGCGTGTTCAGTTCCAGTCGGCTCTGAGCGGGAGGAGGAAGCTGGAGGTGGATCTCCAGACTCTGCAGCAGGAGCATGAGGAGCTGCAAGGAGAGCTGAGAGGACTCACAGACAGGTCCAAGAAGGCCAGCTGTGAGGTAAAAGACAAATGGAGCGACTCGAGCTGCACTGCTATACACGCGTGACATGCCTCCCTCTCCACAACCATCTACCAAACACACCCTCTCAATTTGGCGGTCTATTTAAGCTGCAAAAATTTCCCATCTCTCCCTCTGCCTGTCAATGCCACTGCTGCCCTGCATCAGTATTGCTGCCTGTTCTTTCAGCCCCGGCATCCACCTGCAGGCTCCGGCTACGGGGTTTAAGATATTTGCTCCCAAATATCTCTACGTAAAAATATCTGCGGGGAGTGATGAGTTCGAAACCTAGACGCCAAACTCTTAACTAACAAATTGAGATATTGTTGCAGTAGAGATTTAACACACGTTCAGTTATTTGATATAATGTATTCTAAATGGATGGCGCAATTCTTTCAGTTGGCGCGAGTTGGGGAGGAGCTGCGTCTGGAGCAGGAGCACACACTCCACCTGGAGAGAGTGAAGAAAGGTCTGGAGGCTCAGATCAAAGACATGAGCAGCCGGCTGGACGAGGCCGAGCAGATGGCTCTGAAAGGAGGCAAGAAGATCATTCAGAAGTTGGAGGGAAAGGTACGGAGTCACAGAGATGTCAGTCTGTCTGGTTTGTCAACACTTTGGTCCAGAGCACGACATTTTGACATCTACAGGCCTGATTGGCATGAAACCTGGTATGAATATTCATGATGTTGTTGACCCCTGTGACCTTTCCTGTCGCACCACTATTAGGCCAAACTCTCCACTTATACACACAAATATCAAAATCTAGAAAAGGAAAATACATTTGTTTCTCCTTTACTGAATTTTAGCTGTGCACTCTAGTAAGAGTACTAAAAAGATTACTATACATTTATAACACTAAAACAAGTGCTTTTCTGATAAAAAAACAAACAACCCACAACATAAGTCGTCATGAATGTAAACCCCTCTTACACACATTAAGTAACATGTGTTTGACCAACCAGAGGTAAAGTCACTGCTGCGTGTTGTGTGCAGGTGAAGGAGCTGGAGCTGGAGCTGGACTCGGAGCAGAAGAGGCACGCTGAGACGGTGAAGACACTGCGGAAGAACGAGCGGCGGCTGAAGGAGCTGCTGTTTCAGTCAGAGGAGGACCAGAAGAACCAGCAGAGGATGCAGGAGCTGGTGGAGAGGCTGCAGAACAAGATGAAGGCCTACAAGAGACAAGTGGAGGAGGCTGTATGTCACCTCGTCCTCTTACTTACCCAAAACCTGATCTGACGTATACAGCACGCCACTTGATGATTATTCTTGTCTGTTTTGATCACAAACACACACACTGTTGTTACTGCAGGAGGAGCAAGCTAACATGAACTTGGCGAAGTACAGGAAGACCGTCCATGAGCTGGATGACGCTGAGGAGCGAGCGGACATTGCGGAGTCAGCACTCACCAAGATCAGGACCAAGAACAGAGGCAGCTTCGGCAAAGGATACTCCTCTGTAAGTATCTACTTACCGGCACAAAACATCCATCAACCAGACCATCAGCTTGAAATAAGATGTCATCTGCTTCAGAATTTGTTGTGATATGGTCTCTAGTTGTTTTTTGTTATTAATCAGAGTTAGAGTTTAATGCTAAGTTCAGCACTGTAGCTGCATCCCACATACTGTAATATATTAAAGTTTAAAGGAAAGTCACGCATACCCCAAAAGTAAACTGGTACATTTTATATTATACATTATAGTTTTAGAGTCACAAAACTGTATTGATGTAGAGTTGAACATTTATTTCCTGATATAAAGTAGAATCAAGCCACAGTAAATTCATGTGCATCTCTGAGCCACATCTTTTTATGTACTTTGGTGATCCTGCGTTAACTTTGAGACATATGTTTTTACAGTAGAAAAAAAGAGCATAAGCAGTATGTGACTGTGTATTGTACTGTGCTTTCTATGTCAGGAAGTGATTGTTTAATAATGGCAGGTAGTTCACAAATAACATTTCTGTGTCTGATCACTCCCGCTTTAGAAAAATAGTTAAATTTATTTAATTTTTTTTTGCAGTTTTACTCCAAAATCAACTAAAATTACACTGTAATTTTTGGAAAACAAAGAAATATGGTTTGATGACTACTGACTGTGACGTATGTCTGTGCTCCACCAGGGTTACAGCACCCCGTACCCCGGCCTGGTCAGGTCACCCAGCTCTGTGGGCTCAGAGGGCAGAGGAGAGAAGATCCTCAACGACGACGACGAGTCTGTCAGCTCCCTCATCCCAGCGTACCTCGACTCCCTCAAGAAGCTCATGATTGACTAGAAACACAGCTGTGGCAGCTCCGACTCTCTCCAGGTGCTACGTCATCCTTGCTCTGATGTCTTCTGAAGAAGTAAAGCATGGTACAGTATGAAGTCTGAAACATCAGAGAGGCTGAACTGCAGTTTCACAACACATTCAGGTCATAAACAAACCATTCAATCTGTGCCACCTGTTTGTGTATACTGTACATTCCCATTGAAATTATCTACAGTGTACTCATTCCTTCCTCTCTTTATGACTGCAGTCTGTAAGAGCACAGCTTTAAGAACACACTCCTGCTTTAATCCAACACACTTTTATATCCACCTCTTCATAATGTAATATCTGTATGTAAACACAGATTGAATATGGAAAAGTGTACTGTAAGTTTTCCAAAATCCCTCTTAAAGGTAACACTTTGTTACAACGACCGGTTAGAAGTCATTTATAAGCCATCAGTTACAGTAATTATGAACAGCATTAACAAATCATTTATTTGCATTTGTAAATGACACAAAATAATTATAGATCATTCATCTATTGGTAGTCGTTACAGAAATATTTGAAGCTGTTAATCTAAAGTATAAACTATTCTGGTATACTGGTTCAAACCAGCTCAAACTGGGGAAGCTTGCAGTCTACATTACATATAAATTCAATAATTTACATATATATAAATGATTAGTTCATCATTAATTAATGGCTTATAAATGACTTATAACCAATCATTATTATAAAGTCTTACCAAGTAATATATGCAACAAGGTGCCATCAAGACATGAGTTATTTCAGGTCAATAATAAGAAATACAATGTCAATGTATTTTACATAAACTAACTGATAAAGTCCAAGTGTATCTCTGTCTGAACTTTTAACCACATCTTTATTATCACTGCCGAAACCTGTAACAAGGCTTGGCCAAACCATTTTATTGTTGAATGTGAAATTTTTGTTTAGGAAATAAAATACTTTTTTTCATTTATTATACGTTTTCTTCTGCCTTTTTCCATTTTGTGCTCATAATAAACACGGAAGGCAAAAACAAACCAGGAAGGAGCACATGTTATGTCACAAGATACATATTTTCATTTTATTAATGAAAAATGCCAACCTTTTAGCTGTTAATGTACAAAAGCATCTTAATCCTTTTCTCTCAGTAGTCAAGTAATACTAAGCAGTAATACTGGACATGGTGGTAAAACAGCATTTTGTACAACATTTAGCTTCTGCAGGCAGCAGCACTGACACTAAATCCAACCGAAACAACTGATTTATATTTCCGAAACGGTAGAATACTGAAGAGAGCTGTTATTTCTATTGCATATAAAACACTGTGTATGTTTCAAATATTATCAGTACCAAATTTCTGTATGCCATATGTCTTTGTGTAAGACTATTTACTGTATTTTACATCCTCCACTCTACTGCCTCCTTTCATTGCAAATCACACATCCCATTTACACCAGGCTTGCCGTGAACATAACCACAACACTCCCAACTTCAGTTATAAAATGTGTAACAAGTAAGTTCTCTTTAGAATAATTTTCATATGAACAGCATCTTACAGTATATTTATTAAAAATCATTTGGGTATAAAGTGCAATTGGCTGATTTTTTATTAGTTTTAGGAATGTAGTAAAACACAAGTGGAGTGTTGAGCTGTAGATTTCTGATTTTTGTTTTTCAGAAATATGAAGAAGTGTGGCCAGATTTTTTGGATTTTTGTCCTCAGCAATTGACCGTTCGCTAAAACCCCGACCCCGAACAAAGAATGTCCGTTTCTGATAATCATAGGCACGGCAGGCCTGTCAAGCTTTGGACTTCTCCATGTCCATGGGGCTCTAATAAGAGCGATACTCCATATCTAAACAGTTTGGAGGGTGGTGTCTTTTCTCAAGAACCAAAAACAGTGTAAGGAATGGATTAAACAGTGCGTTTACATCTGCTCTAATGTAAGATGCTAACGTTAGCATGTTACATAACATTTTTTCAACAACACTTTATTTCCACGTCTTCTGCATGGATCATCAGCTAGTGAGGATGCTACCTTTTCGTCTGGGACCTGTTAGCTTTAGCCTCAGTCTTTCAACATCATGTATGTAGCCTGTTTTTAATTGAAGACCGTTTTACAGGCTTCTCATTTTAAAGCAAAATGGAAACGTTTAAAAAGTCAGCTGGAGACAGAATTTTAGCATTGGCTTATGCTAGCTGATTACAGCCAATAAAGTCTGCTAGCGACAGTCATCATTTCAGCCAACACAATCCAGAAATTAGAAGCTTAACTCCATATGTGGCGTGCAAGAACAGTATGCTTGACAGGCGTAGCAACAGTAACAGAGGGGTGTGAGGCTTAGCAAACAGTCAATACCTGCACATGGTGGATTTTAGTATTAAAATACTATATTATTCTGGTACACAGTAATGTAACACTCTCAGGTCAGAATGCATTTTGCTTAGCAGCATCTGTTAAGTCACGTGTGTATCGATACACAAGTGAACCAGAGAATTACCTCAGAGAGCAAAAGCACATACAAACTGCAGCATCACACTGCTGCTTGACATAAAGCTATTCAACATTTACAGGTGTTAAATGTTCATTGTTGGTGCTTCTTGATCATTCGCACCTTTCGCCTCACAATTTACACTCACGGCTCCCCTTTTCCTGCGCCATCTCAGCTGGGCATCAGCTTGCATAACAGAAAACTACAACCTGTCACTATATATGAGATCTTCATCCATCACTTCTTAGGGTTCTCACTAAACTCCCCAAATACTGACATCCTCCTCAGCAGGTTGCTGAGGAGCCAGTGAGTGCTCACTGATCATCCCTCAGTCTGTTAGGAGTCACATGTGGATCAGTGAGTCAGTCCTCAGGCGTGTAGCCTCTGCTTCTGAGTGAGTCTGAGTGTGAGCTTGGGGGTAAAAGCGTGCATGTGCAGAGACGTCAGACAGCACTGAGGTCAGATCTCTATGTCCACTGGCCTGATCTCCCCGGTCTTATTCTCCCGCACCCACAGCTCTCTGTCTTTGGCCGGGTCCACACACTGCAGGAGCTGGTCCACCGGCTCCATCGTCTGGACAAAGAAAGAACAGCAGTCAGTCGAAGCGCCACAAAACACACTCAAATGTCTTTTTTGCTTGCCTCGGCTCAGGCGATACCTAATGTTTAAATCGCTCAGGGGGCTTGTAAAGTGGCGCCCTCTGCTGGTGTAGGTGAAGTAATGATGGGATTGATTCAATTTTATAATCACAATCAGAATAAAGTTTATTGCCAAGTAGGTTTTGACATACAAGAAATTTGCCTTGGTGTATTGGTGCATAACAATAAACATAGTAAGTAGAAAATATAAAGAAAGATAAAACAAGTACTGCAAGTCAAGAAGCATAAATATAAAATATGAAATTGACAATAAAATGTGAAAAAATATTATAAAAATATGTACAATATGACTTATTTAAAGGAAAGAATGTATATATTGTATATATCTTTTTTAATGTCACCTCTTTGTCTCTTTTTTAATGTCATTCAAATAGTTCTTTATCTATTTTCTTGCCTCTTGGCCTGTTTATGTGCTGCTGTAAAGTCTTGCCTCCCAAAAATCAGGTCAAAGCCTGCACTTAGTAAAAGTGAAATCTCCCCCCTTTTTTTTTTTACATTGACTTGCAAACTTACAAATAAAAGTTATTTATCAAAATTTCTTTTGACTCAACAATACTCCAGAGGTGTGTTGAGGTGGTTAAGAGGTAGTTAGATGTCTGCAGTACAGAGACTCCCAGAACACCCTGTCAGACCTGGCTGCATGTCACCATTTTAATGTGTCTTTTACACCATAGATGAATGATATACATGTTAGTGATGAAGCTGAAGAGCTGAAGCTGTACTTACACCTTGGTTGAACATGTCTGTCTCGTGCCGAAGGGTGGTGTACTGACACAGATGCTGTCTGATCATCTCCACCCGCTCCACCTCCAGCCGCTCCAGCTCCTGAGGAGAAGAGCACTTTGTAACGAGTCATAGAGAAATCTGGCCCACGATGCTAAATGGGACTTAGAAATGACTGAACAAGAATAGTTTGTTAAAATGACCTTTAAAGTGCCCCAAAAAGTTTGAGTGACTGAATATATAGACTGTACGTGGTCGCGTATAGAAAGGTGTAATAAATCTGTATGTGTGAAATATAATGGTTAATATAAGGTATATTCTCCTAATTTATTTTCACAAGATTTTTCGCTTTTTTCTTTATTTTTACTTTGTTTTGTTAATTATGTGTTCATTATTTGGCACTTGTGTTATCCTCTGCACCTGCCAGAAAAAATGAATGTAGTATTTTACAATTACAATTGCTCAGTTTAAATTAGCAAAACTCTTAACACAAAATGCTACACTTCAAAGTCATTTCGCAAAATGAAAAGATTTTAGGTTATATATCATTCAGCAAGTCAGTTTGGCTATTTACATTATGAGTTTTGCACATTGAAAGTGTTGTAAAAATGAGCCGGAGCTATCGTAAAAAACTGTAAGGCGTTCTTATAAACCTGATGAAAACCTAAAGACAAAAAACCTACGGCAGCAGCTTCCTCTCACACACCAAACTACACTCATTAAACACATGATTTCTTACTAGACTCGTGGTGACCATCTCCTCAAACCATTTGGACTGGGACTGGTTATAAAGGTCGACACAGCGCATCAGATCGTCTCCTGTTAGGGGGAATAAAGAGAAAACCATGAAAAACTTTTTAAAGTGGAAATAACAAAATGTCTCTCTGGGTGTGCTGTGCATTAAAATGTATGGCGCATCTCTTCACTAGGTGGTGCTACTACCCAAATATTCTCTCACAGCTGATGTGTTACTACAACACACAGTGTTTGTTCCACCTCACTCAGCTGATAGGATTATCCCAAACAGTGCAGACAATCTGGACTGATAATAGATTTCATTATGATACCATAAACAAGGATAAAGGGAAAGGTCTAATCTGTCCCTTCATTAATGTTACTGCCTGTATCCTGCTGACAACAACAACAAACTCTAATCAGCTGTGAGATTAAATCAGAGAGGAAATGATGCTGGATGTTCTGTTCTTCAGCAGGTCACTCTCAATCTTCTGCAGTCAGCGTCTGCTGGCATATCTGCTACTTTATATTCACATTAACACTGTATTCTTCTTTTAAATATGTGACTGCTGAACAGCTCACAGACAGTGTAGGACAGTGTTTCTCAAAGTGGAGTCTGGGGACCAATAGGGGCCCTTCAGGGGGTTCCAACAGGTCAACAGAAAAATGACTTTTTTCACTGTTCCCTGCCATATAACTCTCAAGTCATGTCTTGCGGCAAATTACCAAGGCTTATAGTTTGTAGCTTGGTTCCTGGCCTCTCAATCATCACGCACAACTCTGATTTGTTCAGCTATTTAAATTAGGGCGGGTGTTGTACCCATGTGTGTCCCTGGTTGGAAAAACAGTCTACCAATCAGACCAACCAGTTTGTGGGCAGGATTAAGGAGGGAAACGTTGGCTGTGGTCGAATAGCCAAAAAAATGGTGTCCTATGTCTTTTCCTAAACACTTTTCCTTAACGGCGATGGAAAACGTCATGAGGTCATGGAAAGATGTCAAGAAGAATTCATAAGGACAACCGCGGTGCTACTGCACTTACACTAGGCTACGTGATTGTGCGATGGTGGGTGTTATTGACGTGGGTCTGCCATGGTCGCTTTAAATGTTGCTGCCGCAAGGAATTGTGGGACGGCGTTATCTCCTTTCCTTAGGTAAAGGATGGTCCGGTGTACCCTATGCTAAAGAAGATAGGAAAGGAAGCATTGAAGCGCCTTTCCTTAGCATTTAGAGAATTCGACCAGCTCTTATCATGGCCGCCACTTAGATACTTCCGGGTCATTTCACTTAATTAGGAACCTTCCTAAACAAAAAAGACCATTTGACCTAGCCGTTAGCTAGCTAGCTACCTAGCTACATCCATGAAAAATAGCAAGTGACAAATTGCCACGAATATAGTGATAAGCGTGGATGAGATGGACGCAGCTGTGCAGGATATTGTAAGTCGATTTACAGGAATAACAGCTCTTAAATCGGCATATTTCTTTGATACAAATATTGTGAAAAATAAATAATACAGCAGCTTTAGGTAGCTTTAAGTTAAAAAACATCTCATACCAGTCTGTCTAACAGTACTATATATATTCTGTATCAGCTCTGGGCATCTTTCCATCAAATGGAAATATTCTAGATGTCTTGTGCATCATTTTACACATATTTCCCCAAAATTCAGCCTGACATATGTGGTATATTTGGAAACTTTGAGTTCCCCACTAGAATAAAAAAAAAAGGTTTGTGGGTTTGAACAACAATGTTTGGCCATACAGCTTGAGTTTATAATGACAGACCAGACATCTGGGGGATTTAAGAGG
The DNA here is from genome assembly GCA_002120245.1 of Maccullochella peelii. Taxonomy (NCBI): domain Eukaryota; kingdom Metazoa; phylum Chordata; class Actinopteri; order Centrarchiformes; family Percichthyidae; genus Maccullochella; species Maccullochella peelii. Next base: position 246,728 of record LKNJ01000536.1, read on the forward strand.
TTACTTCATGTATATAAAGTAGTACTTTAACCCTTCAAAATGTATTACTTTGTACTAATTGTCTTTGTTTACATTCTGCAGGACACTTGTGTGTTATTGGTCATTGTTTTCATATATATAAACCTATTTTTCACCTATTTGTATGCACATAATAGTTCTATGATTATTTTTTACCTATCTTTGTTCAGCTTTGTTGTTTTTAGCTGTATGTCTATTTCTGTCTTCCTGTAAATTGTTCTTGCAACTTAATACCGAAGTGAAATTCCATTTATGTGTACACTGTCATGATCTGTAGTCTTGGTTTTGGTTTCCTGTGTGTTCCTGCCCTTGTGTCATTACCCTTGATTGTCTTCACCTGTTCCCCATTGCTCACCTGCCCCTGGTTACCTCGTTAGTCTCGTCTTTATTTATACTGGTCCTTTTCCTTTGTTCCCTGGTGGTTCATTGTCATTGTGACTGTGTCAGATGTATTTCTTGTGTTCTTGTGGCCTCTCATATCTGGTCTGACCTGCTTGTTTGTTTGCTTGTCTGTCTGTAACTACAAGTGAGCCTTCATTAAAATCATTGAAACTGTTTGAGCCTCCTCAGCTGTCTGCATTGGGGTCCTTCTCCTGCCGCTTCTGGCTACACATCCTTGACGTACACATACTTGGCCAATAATGAATGATTCTGATTCTGATTAAAGGAAACAGATCTATTTAAATTGATTTTTAATGTGAATTATCTTTGAGCGCATCAAAAAGTTGTAGTGTTTTCTGTTGTAGCCCAGTTTACAGTACACAGGGTCTTCAGGTAAGCTGAGAATATGCTTCTATAAATAGAAAGTGAAGAAAAATGGGAAGAAAGTGAAAAAGCGCTGCAGATAAGCCCATCACATCAGCCCTCCAACCCCATAAATTCCCTCCTTGTACAATAAAAACCAAAAATAGTGAGCTTCATAAAAGGCTGATCATGGCCTTAGGTGGTTGATGTTAGGAAATCCCTGATATAATTCGACATAAATGAGTGAATGCTGTGTGTAATCCAATGCAGTGAGAGCACGAAGCGATAATGAGTCTTTGTTATGAGCAGACAGATGCCGTGCTTTAGTTGTTTTGGCATCAGTCTCCTGTCCGCTTCCCTCTCACTGTAGTCATCATCACTGGCAGCCAGACGCCATGAGCACCGTCAACAACTGCTGCTGTTTTTCTCCCTGGTTGCATAAGCAGCACGGAGGAGGGATGACTCTGTGTGTGTGTGTGTGAGAAGAGAGCCAGTTTGGATGGAGGACTTGTACTCGTGTGTGACAGCATGTGGTCATGCCTGGTTGAGCCATGACATCACGCTCCAGCAGAGAGTCTACATCTGTTTGCTCTTAGCCAGTCACTTTCCTCAGGTCGCACACCTATTAAAAACTTTTACAAACCAGCCCGGCTGCTGCTAATGCTACTTTTCCACCCCGCCTCTTTTTCCCCGCGCACCCTTCTAACATGCATACTATGTGCGTTTCATTGTTTGTTTTTTACAGCCGATGAGAGTGCCGATCATGTGTTGCAAGTGAGACAATCACAGTTCGTGCAGCTTTTTAAGAATAAAATTTAAGCACTTTTCAAGCACTTTCAATGTACCTAAACCAATAATTTCCAGACTCTTGAAGCCTTTATCATCACATCTAAACGATTACTATAAATGCCAGGAGACAAACAACAAATATGACGACAGTATTGTTTCATTTGAAATATGAAACGATTTTTGGTTTACATGAGCGATTGTGTCGCTGATGAAACACCAGATTATGTTTAAATCAAGCATTTTTCAAGGACTATATTCAAATTCAAGCAACGGTTAAAATGAAGCATTTTCAAAACGTTCAAGACTTTGAACGAACCCTGGACAATGATATGCCATTCCTTGTTCATGTTAGCTGTTTTCTGTTAGTGAGGGGGGGGGGGTTATTGTGATCCAAACCAATCAGTACTGACTGACGAATCTGTCCCATCGAGGCACTGTCAGTCGACATGCAGGCTGTGGTAGTGGGTGATAGGAGCACTTAAAGGGTAATTCCAGTATTTTTAAACCTGAGCCCTGTTTTTACAATCTTTGGGGTCTAAACTAAGTTTGGGAACTACCTCATCCAGCAGCTGCGAACGGGCTGCAACGTAATCCTTATGGGCAACTGCCAGTCAAAAGTACGTCCAGTAAAAGTTCTTCTTTTGCTACTGACAGGCTCAGATTGTTATTTGAAGTGTCTGAGAACTTTATACTGGGAAAGGATCCCTACAGAGACAGACCTTTGTGTTAAAGAGTAAGATCTTTTCGTCTTCCTGCAACAACTCAACCTTTCGCGAGATTTCAGAGCGAGACTTTTCCTTGAGCGAGACTTCTGTTTATGGTTAAACAAAAAGAATCTTATTTGGTAACTATGTAGTCATTTAGACCCCAAATTGTGTATACCGGAATTAGCCTTTAAAGTTTATCATGTCAACTAAATGTAGGCAGTGATTCTGAGGTCTGGAATCAGGTTAGGGAAAGTATGTAAGTATGTAACAAGCTTATACAGGGCAGAGCAATAGGTCAAAAAGTTGTAATCTCGGGTTTTTTTTTCATATCAATCAATATTGCAATTCTTCAATTGCAACTTTTGTTGGACTGCAGTGCTACGTCATCTGGCAAGGAGCTGCAGCGGCCAGTCAAATACATGCAAGCACTAATTCCTTAGATCACTTTGTAACATGAACACCGAATTTCTATAGTTTACAATTATTGCCATCGTCGTGACAAAAGATAAAATAGTTGTCGTGATAATGCCCCAGAGTTGTATTATAGACTACTGTGCATTGTTTTGACATTTGATAAGCCACCAAACTCATGAATGTATTACTCAAACAGGACTTCCTGGATCATATTTCATGTCTCACTGGTACCTAAACAACACACCCGCATCAACACAGCCCTGTGATGTTGAAATGCAGGGCTGTTTTCTGGTCTGAACGCCCGCTAAGAGTGCAGCAGAAAAAACCCTGAGTGTACTGAATTGAGCACAGATGTGTTTTATTGCTTATGAATTCAACTTTATGTTTGTAAGAGGATGATTGTGCTTTTCCTTCTGTCTTATGGTGTCACTTTAAAAAGCATTTTAGTCTCATATCCAGTCTTAAAATATTTGGGAAAGTCCTCGTTTCCAGTGGAAAAAAATCTTGAAATCTTTTCACTAATTTAAAGAAAAACTACTTTTTTACTCTTTAATCTCTATAATAGATGAAATAACTTTGTGGGATGAATAATTTTTATGCAGTCAGATTAGTATGTGCGTGTGTGTATGTGCGTGTGTGTGTGTGTGTGTGTGTGTGTGTGTGTGTGTGTGTGTTTATCTCCCCCGAGGACTATGCGGCTAGTCCACGCCCACACCTCTCTGTCAGTCTGGTGTGAACACAGACCAGTCGAGTGGAGAATGTTTCTGACCCCCCTTCTTCCCTCCTCTCCAATCCCTCTATTGAAAAACAAACTCTGTCTGGCCTTGAAGTGCCGATAAAGCTCATGACTCATGTAAAAAGACAAACACAGCGTCTCGGTTCACAGCTGATCTCAAGCGACCGCTCCGGTGAAGGGCTAAAGAAACACTGGAGGAGGATACGGAGTTATGTCCAGTAAGTTAACCATTTACTAAACAGTACAGGTTCTGCTGTCAGTGGAGTTGGATTTGCAGCTCTACTGAGAGCAGCGCTGACACAAACCACTGCTGAGCCTCCTCAAATGATCTCTGATAAGGGAGAATCCTACATCTGAAGGGGAAGGACTGTTATAGGCTGAATGATGAAATCCAGATCCACATATCTGCTATGCAGAGTACTGTCGCGTTCCAAACTGTATTTTCTTTGCACATTTTAGTTAGTCATTCAGATTAACTTAATGTTTGTGCAAAGTGATTTAGAGGCAAGGCCAAACAAAGGTCTGTCGGACTTTGGTGTGAGGATGTACTCTTTTCATTTTGAACACTCGATAAGCTTTTCTCTAGTGCTACCGTCAGACAAAAATCTACTCGAAATGTCTAATAATCCAATACACAGAATGCCATGAAATTAAATAAGCACATTCATGTTCCACAGAGGATGAAACCTTTTTGTTTTATTGACCCCATAACCTCTAGCGCCTCCCTCTGGAACCATCATCAGTATGTTTTTTTATGTCCAAAACTTGCTCATTGTGGGGTGTAATAAACACTGCAGCCTCTAAGAGTCACTAGCAGGGCTTATGGGCTTAAGTTATTTCGCACATCCACGTGTAATAGCCGGTGCTAGTTTGGTGATGTAGTGACTACTCGCAGGGTGAGTTGGTGAACTATTGTAGCTGGCGAGCCAACAGCCATCACGCTAGCCCACTGGAAACATGCTAGTGCTAGTCAGTCACAATCGTGCTCACAATAGCTTTCCAAACTAGGTAGTTTGCTAATTCAGTCAGTTAGAAAACTCCTTAGCTGGGTCGCTAAAGGGACACAAGTCACACAGTTCAGTTTTAAAACACATATTTGTACCACCGACTCCTGTCTCGTAACTTTATAAAAACCACACCTCTTTTTGTAGCAGTTTATACACTGACAGAGGAGAGTTAAATAAAAGTGGATGGTGCAACACAGCTAAACTAGAATAGCTTCCTCCATTTTGGACTCTCCAGCTCTCCGTTCACTCAAGGGACAGCACCGTAAAAACGGTTTGCTATTGATCACTGCCGTTCGCATGTCACCAAGTTGAACATGACGCAGAAGATTTGTGCAGATTTACTTCACCTCCACATGCAAATCCACTTATTACTCAGTTGAAATGAAAAGATTTTGCTTTGCTGCAAAAGGTTTTAAATGCTGGTGTGACTCAGCCTTTAGACTTCTAGTATGGCTCATTTAGTGGCTGAAATATATAATGAAGTGTCTTTGCCAAGTACTTTTGTTCACAGGACACTGGTAACCTCACAGAATATGATTACATTCTGGGTTTCACTGTGCAGAAGTACAGTTTTAGTGTTTTTAAGAGCCTTTTCCTTCTGTAGAAAAAATCTGGGAAAACACATTTTTTGGCATTACTATTTCAAAAATAGAAATTACAGGCACTACTATGTTTGACTCCCACAGATATATGAGAGCTTGCTATGCTCCCTCCTAACAACAAACACCTGAGTGAGACTGTGACCCCCACAGTGACCCTGCAGTTTGACCTTTGACCCCTGGCTCTGACCTGCTTGCGTGGATTTTCTGCGGGCCTTCTTGATGTCTTCTTCAATCTTGTTGCTGAGTTTGATCTCCAGCTGCTGAGTCTTCAACTCCAGCTCTTTCTGTCGGTCAGACAGAGCTTTACGGGCCTGCAGGAGATAAGGGACTGAAGTCAGAGACTCACAGCAGCCCGTATAGAAAACCTTTTATCCTAAAGCAAGACACCCTCATATTATCCTAATTTTAGTAAATGGTCTGCTTTTAAGTTGCTTCTCTTAAACAAATGTGTAGTGTCCTGGAAACAAACATCATTCATCATGCAACTAATTAAATGTTACAGTCTGCTTCAATTCATCACAGTGATAATGCAGTCTGCTACAAACATTCTCAGTATTCATCCATCATCCAGTGTTAAAGCTGTCTTCTGACAGCCAACATGGCCAGTATCTTATTTCCTGTCCTGCTTTAAATGCTCAACTGTCCGTCAGATGAGTTTATCAGAGAGAAACTGTTTGGTCCCTTCTTCGAGCGAACACTGCTCAGATGACAGATGATGTGAGACAGATTTGCAGTTGCCTTCAGGCTTCAGCCAATTTCTTTTCATTGTACATATGCAAAAAGCAGGAAACATTCCAGGGACGGGAAACAGCCTTCTGCTTATGGAAGAGATGTGGAATTTTAATCACCAGCGAGATGATTCCTGAAACTCTGCTGCTGCCGAGCAGAAGGACAGATCTGTGTTACATTAGAGCTGCTGTGCTAGTTCTTGTATCTGTGTGCGTTTGTGTGTACCTTCTCCACCGCTGCATAGCGACCAACCAGCTGCTTCCGAAGGTCGGCGATGTGATGGTCGAACCTCTTCATGTCCTTCTTAAAGTTCTCCCTGAAGGTCAGAAAGGGCTTCTCCACTTCACTCTGGAGCTGTTCAAACCAAAAACAACCAACAATTCAACACTGAGCAGCCAAAGAAAACGAAAGGCTAGTTTTCTAAGTGTCATAACTGGAGACCTCCTTCCTGGTGACCTTGGTTCTGCGATTTTGGTGAACTTCCTTCCTGTGTGCCTAAACACACACAGAAATTAAAAAATGGTTTACTACCGAGGTCTTTTTAAATCTTCCATGCTCAGAATGAGAAGGTAACATTACTGTAACGTTGGGGGCGCAATATCACCTTATGCAACAAGCTAATCTTTAAAGTCATGTTGCCAAAGTTACGTTAGCAATGATAAGTTTAGTGTTAAGTTGGACATCACTTGATTTTTTTGCACCTTGCTCAAGTTAAAATGAGCAAATACTTAGCATAGCATATTTTTTCACATCAAAGTTACGGTGGCGTTACCTTCTTATCCTGAGCTAAAACAGCTAAAGTAAACCTATACTGCCATGGGAGCAAAGGAAGTGACACCTCACTCTGGGTTGAGAAGGCAATTTTGGTGTAGTGGCCACAGTTGGAATTATATGTCACGTGTCGTACACTGGTCCAACAATACTTTTTGTATGCAGTCATTACAAAAGAAATGGCTGTAAAACTTTTCTTTTTTTTAAGCCACAAACACTCCAAAATAGCTCTTTGTATAATCACTATTTGAGCCATAGGTCCAATAAAAATGTAAAAAAACCTTTTACACGTTTGCTCCCAGTGAGAAACTTGGGCTGCCATCTTGGAACACAATATCCAGTTCTTTTAATGCAGCCATGCTTCACTCCGGAGACTGGAGACCCTATGCTCTTACCATTGGCTTGTGGGCCTTCTGTCCTCAAGAATGAGGTCTGCAAATTGGACTCTCTTGGCAAATGTAGACCAAAGCTTTGCAGTCTGAGGCAAAAACATCTGACAGGCTCACACTGGTGCTGAAATAAAGTAGGCCGGGGCTGTATTCGGCTCATCAGCTTCTCACATTCAGTTGAACAGTGTCATGTGAGGACAGCCAGTTTGCAAAAGGACAAATATAGAAAAGAAAAGCCTCGGAAAAGTCATTTCCATTCAAATCTATTGCGTTTCCCAACACCAGGCTGTGGCATACAGTTGAATTTCAATTTGGTGTCACTCATTGGTGGTGACACATTGTGTTGCATGCACAACTTTTGATTAGTTTCAGATTCCTGATAACTGAAAAGAATAAATCTGTCAGGCACCTTTAAGTGTCGAATGACAATATAAATCCAGACACAGATACAGTAATTCTTCATGCATACAAAGTGGTGTTGAAGGAAAATTACTTCTTTTCCCAGCAGCAAGTCATGAAAAGAATTATACTATTTAAATTTCGGTAATGATAAAGTTATCTATCAAAAAGGGAAATCACTTTAATTCCCCCTCTTTATATCTGATTTAATTATCCAAAAAAAACATAATTGGCTCCATTCCCTGTAGTCGCTTTCAACATTATGTCATCATCCTCTCACACTGAGCTAGTTTAGATGAGAAAAGGTTTGATTTTAGGAGCAAAACAACAACCAGAACATTAGATATCAACATGGCCTAGCTTCCTTCTCAGATGTTTCCAGATTTCTAAAGGTAAAGGAAAGGTGAATCACACACAGCATGAAAACTTGCTGCTCCAAGAATGTGACAAGATAATATTATTTTTGAAATGAAATGCCTGTGAGTAGTAAGCCCGTCACTGGTTATTTGATCCTAATCAGCAATGAGGCAGTCAGTGATGAATGAGATCTACAGTTCACACTGGAAGCCATCATTCAAAGTTAATTTCCACTCAGATCCTTCCTTCTCCTCCAAGAACCTGGAACTGTGCCGCACATCTGCGCATCTCTGGAGGATAACATCACCGACTCCATTTCCTCCATCAGTCCAGCTGTAATCCTGGCCTCTATCTTTTCCTCTTCCCTCTCTTAACTCCCAAGACGAACCCATCTAGCACTTGCACTAAACAATCCTAAAATTAAGAGCATTTCCCCTCAAAGCCAGTGGTGGAACTTGACGTCCTTGGCTGAGCACGTCTCACTCAAGATGAAACTGCGAGACTGAACATACAGTCTTCCCACGTTAAGAGGAAGTCACAACTGACATAAAAAGTTGCGGGTGATTAATGGTGATTCAAAGCCTCAGTGTCATATACATGTGCTTGAGCCCACAGAGCCATCAGGAAGCCCTTTTACTGTATGTAATTTCATCTGAAGGCAGTCTGTCTGCCTCCTGAGTCACATGTGCAAATCAATTCACTTAAGTATTGTGATTCCCTTTTTTTTGTTTTGATTTTTAATTCCTGAATCAATGTTATTTTATTATATA
>LKNJ01000537.1:0-119173 GCA_002120245.1 Maccullochella peelii
TGTGAATGCTGAATCAGCATTCCTACTAAATATGAAGCTCCAGCAGTGTTAAATTCCACAATTCAAGTAATTACCTTCCAGGTTTTTTAGTATGAAAGTCCGTATTTCAGTGGATAATGTTTGTTTGCTGAGCCGCAGTAGAAGGATGGTAACATCAGGAGGAAATTACTAAAAAGACAAGATACTGGAAGATACTAAATTGATCTTTCTAGCTCAGACTGCTGAAATCTGCTTTTGCTGAACTTCAGAAGGCATTTTTACACAGAATGAGGACTGTGGATCTTGTCACTGATCAATGAAATTGCTTTAAGAAAGGATCTTTGTGGCCAGTACAACAGGAACAAATACAATGAACAATGTACATATGGGCCTGTGAGTACTTTATAAAAATACTTAATCTGAGGGCACATTATCATACATTTCTCAGAATTAAATGGTGTAAATATAGGGCACTACATAAAAAGTGACAGCCTACATTTGTCGACATAGAATTTACAAATTTATTAAAAACTAAGTAGTACTGTTCTATATAAGCCATGAAAGAATCGCATCGGAAAGTGAAAACTTCTGAAGGTTTCGCCTCTAACTGAAGTGTGTTGAATTTTGTTGCTCTACCATACATTTCAAATTATACAACCTTAACAGTGGCCTTTCTGGTCTATTTAATATTGATACTGTGACAATTTGAGTGAAAACACCTGCAGATCTTTCTCTTAAAGAATACTGTCATATATAGTCACTTTGGCTTTAACAAGAGGTCACCTTCCCCCATGCTGATATAGCGAGGTTTTAACTCCCAAGTGATTTAGTGCTGTTATTTAGTGGATAGGTGATAAATAAAACCATGGTTTACCTCAATGGCAGTGCCTCAGATTGATTTGTCGGTCTGAAACATAGCATCAGTATTAACTCCTGTCAAGGTAAGAAAAGGAACTTTTAGGTGAAACAGTATCGAATTTGCAGTTACAATAAAAAGCTTCCCACATAAGGATGGATTCACCTTTTTTTATTTACAAGTGCTGAAAAAAATGACATGGGGGGGCAACAAGTGCAAAATCTGTACATAAATTCAGTTGCAGGTTTCTTATATACATGAGTACTAAACAAGAACGTGAATACACTCTTTCTGTCATGCATGTAACAGAGTTCACAACACAGCAAGAGACATGGTGTAAAGCTGTCTGATTTAGTTGTAGTCCGTGATGCTCGGGGCTGCTCATTCTCCCAGGGAAAGGTAGGATGATCACACTGGAGCGCAGACAAACTGCCTTGTGAAAACAAACTGACAGAAAAGATGAGTAGCACAACAGAAGAGGACCCATGACTACACCCTCCAAGACATTTAACATGATTAGTCATGGGGAGTTATTACAGCAAGTTAGAACACACCAGAGTTTTTGGGTAATGGCCCACAAGTCCATACTGACAAAACATCAAGGCAAGATTCAGCACATTTCCCCTGATGGACTGGAAAAGGGGGAAAGGATAAAAAAAAATTCCTTTCTATGAAGGGAAATTGAAGGTAAAGTGCATAAAAGCTTAAAATCAAAAAGGTGGGGGTGCCCAAAAATTAAGAGGTACTCCACTAAAACTTGCAGCACACACAGCTTAACAATGGAGAGAGCAGCTATCAGGATTGTCATGTCAACTGTCTCTCCAGCTTTGTTCTACGATGGCAGACACACGCTTCTCGTACTCCCGCTTGTTCTCCTGGTACAGCTGAGCTGCCTGACTGTTGGCTGGACTGTTGGGGTTTGGTTCATCAAGCAGGGACTGGGGGAAGGAAGATAAATACTGATGGTGAGAATGTTTTAGTGGATAAATTAACCAGCCTGCATCAACTCATTCATCTACTTAGTCACATGCCTTCACAAATGGTTTTAAGTACATCCATTTTAAACAGCTTCAGATTACTTGGACAGTAACACCAGAAACTTTCAATTTGTCATCGGACTTTTGCAATCACCAAAATATCTGACTTGGTGAAGATATTTTCTAAAATTATACAGCACATTTTTTTAACTATCGCCATTATTGTTGCCACTAAATTAATAAAACAGTGCACAAAACAACCATTAAATATAAATGGATACACAGAGTTATTTATTTACTTACTATTTTTTTACACCTTAGTAGCGATGATTGGCCTATAGGTTCATTAATCAATTAGTCGATCGACAGAACATTAGTCTGCAATGTTCTGTCAATGTTATTATTTTCTTGTTTCCTTGGTCTTCCATAATTGTAACTGAATAGTTGGGTCTGATGAAACAAGACATTTGAAGATGTCACCTTGGGCTCTGGGAACTTTCACCATTTTAGACACCAAACAATTAATTGAGAGAATAATCCTCTAACCCTAACTAATAAATGAATCGATACCGAAGATAATCGCTAGTTGCAGCCCTTGGCATCAAATTCAAACCTAGATTTTTCCATTTCCCAGATGACTCATTTTGTACAATTTGTGTGTATTACTTAATCAATTAGCGATTTGTAGTCTAACAACAGAACATTTTATAACAATTCTGATATAAAATTAATGATTTCAGTCATATCTAGTAAAAACACCAAATATGTGGTGGTTGCAGCTTCCTAATGTTGAAGATAGGGTTTGCTTTAAATCTTTTTTATATCACTAAACTCAATACATTTGTTTTTTTCACTTCTGGTTTAAAGTAAAATAAGGCGTTCCTGCATTTATAACATCTATTATTGTATTGTTGTTTATTGCCAATTCCTACCTGGATAGATGTAAGAATAGAGGAGACATCGTAAGTGGGACTCCAACGATTCTGTAGGATGTCCAAACATATACTGCCATCTGCATAGACTGTGGATAAAAACACAATTATACACTACCCACAAATATCAACACTATAATGTGCCAGAAGATAAGACAATATTCCTACCATTTGGATGAAACATCTTTGACACAAATCGTACTGTGGGGGGTTTGTTTGGGTATTCTTCTGTGAACTCTACAATGAGTTTAAATGTACCTGGAACAAAGACAAGACACAAAAAAAAAACATATTAATGAGACAATAAACCTGCCTGTGTGTTTGTGGTGAAGAATGTTTCAAGGCAGAAAGAATGTGTTGTAACAGTGACTTCTCTTGACCTGAACAAAACACTTACTCTATCAACATGAAAAGTTGTATGTTACTTGTATGCTTTAACAACTGTAGAAAAAGTACTGAGGAATAATCTTCAACACGGAAAGAAAAAACAGTTTGGCTTTGTACAGGACGGTGGCTGTTGAGAAATACTTACTAAAATACTTTCTTGATTTGCAAAACTTACTTGATAATAACATTGGGTATAAAAATAAGTTTCATAGTTTTACATTTTGTTGTAGAAATCCAGAAAAACAAATGATGAATGGGTTATTTGGCAACTGGCATCTATGTAAACATACTCTAAATAGTGGGGTTTGGGTGTTACATGCAGTATAGTGACAATATAGCGTAGTACACAAAATCATACGTCATGAACACAGTGAAATGCTTACCGTCCTCAAAGGGAGTTCCTTCAGGGCTATGAGGTTAGAGAAAAAATATATTTCGTCAATCATTCCGCACAAAAATGTACAAGATCTGTATTTAGGAGAAACCTTTCCATATACATTATGGCTGTGCATCAATGTCTTACCCAAATATGACTGCATTCCACACCATGATGTTGTTTTCAGATGGGGCACCACTGACACCAGCTGGAGGATCCTCTTGTAGCCTTCATAGCAAAAAAAGAGAAAGAAAAAAGATTATAGAAAGAAACTAGATTTATTCAACCAGACAACAGAGTCAAGAGAATCCCATAATCCAATGGCGTCTTTCCTCTTTCAACATTAAGCCACAGCCAAATTTAATATTTCAAATAAATATAACTCCACCTGCCAACATGGCTTGTGGAAGGTTCAGCGGACTAATAGGGATTTTTATTTTGTTTTCATGATTAACTTTCCTCTACAGTCAAACATCTCATCGGTATTTAAGTACTAGAAATTAAGCTTCAGCATTGTATAGTGAGTGGTACAATATAATACAATAAACATTGGCCCTAGCAAATTTGGACCACTGTTGTTAAAGGTCAAAACTAAAATGTTAATCTCTTACACCCTTTGCAATAAACCTTGGGACACTTATCTGTTTAATTTTAATACTGTCAATTGCACAATCACAACAGGATTATACAAGCTTGTGAAAGGTTTCAATAGCTTACTTAGAAACACGTATCATGACTTCAAAAAGTAGTTCCAAACAGTAATCATTTTCCCATTCCCTCACTGTCTTAAACCAGAGGTCATGTCTATAGCTGCACTCCACACCACTCCCAATACCAATACCTGGAAAGACATGTACAAATCCCTGCAGGTCAACGAGTCCGGTCAGAATTTACAAGACAAAAGCTAGAGCTGCTGAAATTAACAGTGAGACGAAAACATGTTGGAGAACCCTGAAGTAACCAGGCTCATTTAAAGTGGTTTACGGAGGAAAGTATTTACTCATATAGGCACCCGGTGCCGCTTTTTCGTGAACAAAGTGTTCTGTTACTGTTTGATGCCGACTTCAGAAAATGCAGCCCGAGTATACATTGTGGCTTCCGCTATGGCTTATGTGCCCATAAGTACTTACCCAACACCTTCTAAAGTTTGATTTTTTACATAGCTAATGTTGGTTAGCAACGTACACTGTCTACCGCTAGTTAACGTTAATGTTAAAGAAATGACAGGCTTAAATTCACGGAGCACTAACGTTAGACACGTTGCATTAATGTGTTTTGCCCAAGGAAAAAATGGCCAACCGGTCACTTGTCATGGACATTTAAATGCTAGCTAGTTTAAAGAGATAGCTAGCAGCCGTAAACTGTGACAGTAACCATAGCCAACTAACCTGTTAGCATGCCATGTATCAGCACTGTTAGCTTCTAGTTATGGGGGGAACGTTTCTACAAAATTAATGTTATTTCACTGAAGTGTTTCAGGTTCGAAAAAACACGAGATAAACCACATAGTGTTTGCGTTACGTTCGTATTTTACTGTGGAGATTAGTGAATCACTAGGTTTAATTAAAAAATACTGGTTAGCTATGCCAAGCTAACGAAAGCTAGGCTAATGTTAGCTGTTTTTGACATATCATAGCTAACTAACTAATATTATCGGCATCGGTATATTTCTGACCATCAACTCACCGTTTAAAATCTCTCATAAGTCTTCTTCTAGCCGGGGTTGACATGGTTTAACTTTCAGAACACGTACTGACAACACTGATACGTTAACAGGAGCTTCTTTTATAAAAACGTTATATTGTATTTAATAGCTATTGTACACCTTCACAGTAGCCCGACGCTTTCCGGCGCTCTCGATAATCCTGCCTCTCTGGTTAGCCCAGCTAGCTTTACAGGACGATACCACATCATGGAAAGAGGAGGTGACAATTTTGAGTGCCAAGTTCAACTGAATTTACTGGCATTGGGATATCAGTATCGACATCCGATGCCGTTAATAATATATCATGTAGAATACATTATGCTATACGCCGGCAAGATATATGTACATACTATATTGTTTTATTTAACAGCATGTTTTTCTCCCCATTCTCATCGAGGGCTTCGTCTGTCACGGGGCGTGGTCACAGTGACGTGGCGTTTGTGTAGCTCAGCTATGGTGAAGGTCGCTCCTGGTGACAGGTGAATGTTAGCACAATGAATACACCACTATAGTTGTGGCCCTACATTTGAGTCTGGAGTGGGGTAGCCTCGTCTGCTCCACTTAGAGCACTATTCTAGATAAAACGGACTAACCGTGCAGTGCAGTTAGGTCATAAATACACATTAAAACCAACACAAAAACAGCCCCCTAAACATGAAGCAGAGAAAGTGTTAAGACTTGTCGTTTGAAAATATATCAAATACCACGATTTTCTATGTAGCCAACAAAATTAATACAGATGATTTATTATTGGCTAACATGGCATCTTTGTTATCTATACTTGTGAAGCAGACCAAAAATAAACTGAAGAATGATCAAACTTCAACTTTTGCAAAACCTTTTTTTAATTATTAAGGAGTAACATGGGAGTTGTTGTAGTTGTACTGTTTTTATTAACATCAAGTGTGAGGGATCACCCCACTTCTACTCGAGACAGAAACAAAATTTAAGTATTGGCAGTGGTTCAGTACAGATGCTTACTTTAGTGTATATCAGAGCAAGGCTATTTACAGCTTAATCAAACTTTAATAATAAGCTAAACAAACATTCTCTTTAACAACACAAACACTTCTTAATCAACTTTATCAATTACACAAGTCATTCCATCCTCAACATTAGGCCGGACCGTTCCAAAAATGAATAATAATTTCAATGAATAACTGGACCACTCAATGGCTTTAAGGCAAATGAATGCTTGTTTAGGCTTATATAACATTCAGGCAAAAATGACGACCTGTCAGCTAGATCTTTTGTACTTTAGGATCCGTGGTAAAGAAGCATGGTGCTGAAGAGGGCATGGTCATACAACTGCTCTGCTTTCACAGACTTCTGGTGCTCCACTGCAGTGCTGTTGTTCTCAGGTGAGTCACTGTAGATGAGTTGGCCATTAAGGGTTTCTGCTGCCGGGTCACACCCAAAGGGAAGCTGTTGTTGACTGTGACCATTTGAGGAAAAATCCTCACAGTGTCTCTCACCTGCCACTGGAAATGAGACAAATAGTCAAAGGGCATATACATTATGAATTTGTGACCATATTCCCGCTTCTTTAAACAACAAGAGAGGCAGGGAAAACAAAAACAAAACCAAACACTGGATTGATTTTGTTTCACACAATTATTAATAGGGGGCTTGTTTTGAGCAGCCAACTACAAAGAAGTTTAGAAGCCACCGCATGACTGCATTTCAACACACTAGAGAAAAAAAGTTTTTTGGCTTTGGATTACTCACAAAAAATTGATCAATAAATTGCAACATACATTCCAGAGCCTTATCTAACCACACAAGTATTGATGTGAGACCTTGTTTTAAATAGGTCACATCCTGATCTGTGGTTGCTTTGACTTACAGTTAGTGCTGTATGACACAGTGACCTAGTTCTGTCTCCACAGTGGTATTTAAGCAACTGCGTCAACTCAAGGAAATATTAAATCTTCCAGACATGTTGGCAAGCTATAATCCAAAACCCAACATAACAAGCAGATGTGATTTAAATTACAGAAGTTTAGTCTAGTGAAATTAGTTTCACGTTTATAACCCTTCCTTTGTATTAATCTGAAAATGATTCAACTTTTTTTTGCAGGCCAGCAAAAATGCCATAGGGACAGGATTTGACAGATGCATCAGAATACATCAAGAAAACAAAAGCCCACCACAATTATAAAATTTATCAACATTTAATGATTTCACACAATCAAGTACAAAGCTAAACCTGCTCAGTACTAAGCAATGGTTGTTCCAAATTGAATGACTATACACTAAACCTTCTGGCATGTAAAACAAAATAAACAGACACCACCTGCAACATGGAATAGTACTACAAAATACAGAAAGAATTTCCCATACCAGTATCTATAAAAGTTGAAAATAATGTACATTAAGTTATTGTTCAACTATTCAATACAGCTCAAGAAATAAGGCTTTTTGCAAATACATGCAAACTTTCTTGAGCAGTACTGTTTATTCATATCATACTATTGATTGTAAAATGGCCAATTACCAATTTCAAAATCAGACTGGGTATTATTATATAACATTCAGATGTGCAAGCCCTGCTTGTTGCCTAAAAAACTTTGCTAACACGCACACAATAAATGTTCACCATACTTGAGAATCAAATAAGCACACAGCCAAAATTAACACAAAGCAAAAACTGAGGAATAACCAAACTCCAAGCGCATGGACCACTATGTCTTAGTACATGACATCTACAAACTACAAAAAAGCTGCACAGTGAATCGTTTCTACTTTACGAGCTACATTCATGTTGGGATATGCTTTGGCATAAGGTCATTCTTGAGTACAAAATATCGTCAGCTAATGTGTGGTAGGAGTTAACAGTGTATATTAAAAAGAGTGTTTAGGGACTTTTACATAAATGTCATCCTTAAGCATTATTAAAAAAAATCCAATCACCTTTTAGATATTACACTTGATGTGTATACTAATCACGCTCTTTTTTAGCCATTTCTCTGAATAGAATTGTAAAGAAACACTTTTTGTGTACTATTTGGGATGAGCATAAAACCATTTTAGCTATTCCATATGTTCCCAGCACAAGGCCAATAAAAACATCTTCAGGTGACCAAGTAGCCCCTCTTCCTATTATGCAACAATGCATAATTTGACAAACAATAATTTAGACCGATTTGAAACGTGACCAAGAGTCAATTTTTCCATTAAGCCAATATGACCTACATTTGCACTGGTCGAGGGAGTGCCAATCATTTTATCTAGGATGTTGTTGTATTAATTGTGCAAAACAAAACAGACCTTTTCATTAAAAACCTAAAAAAATATGGATTACACAATTATCTATATAACTGGACGGATGCATTATATAACTATAACAAATAAGTCTGAATACTTTTATCCATCCCAGTATAATCGGGTACATGGAAAAGTAGAAAATACAGCACACACACTGCTATACATCTTTCAAATGTAGCTTACCACCAGATCAAAACAAATGTATTCCTTTATGCATGTATTGTGCAAAAATACATAGCCAAACGATACCAAAAAGATATACTGCACAAATTTGAACATTAGCGTGTGCCACCACACACACACGCACGCACACAAGCTCTCTACAGGTAGGCATAAGAGTTGGTGCAGCGACAAGGCGTCTGCATTGATGCCACAGTGATGACCTCCAGCTCTTTAGTTGCAGGGCTCGGCCTGTCCTGTCCCCCCTGGTCCTCACACTGATCCATGGCCCCTGGCCCTTGTGGTGGTGCAAACCCATTCAGCCCAAATGCAAAGGGTCCTGGCCCACCTGATGTTACAGTCGCTGCCAACTCCATGTTCATGCTTTCCATCTGGGCCTCTCCAGCACCACCCAGTGGCCCGTTCCCATTCAGCAATTCTGTTGGCATGCTCAGACCTATGAGAAAGAGATGCATACAAAAATGATGCTAAGAATAATACGTGAAAATTTTTTTTTTTTTTTTTTTTTTTTTTTTTTTACTTCAAACATGACAAACACTAGGCCATGATATAAGGCTCCAGTTGAATGTCTTGTTGTTCCTGCATCCATTTTGAAGGCATTGTTGCCTTTAGAAATTAGCCCTACACTGGATTTGTTTCTACTGGCTAAAATAAAAATCTGCATTACATTTCTTACAGAACCATAACTATTTAGTGTTACAGAACCATAACCATTTAAAGTCAAAGCTCCAAAAATCCCTTTCCTAAGTTTCTTGTCATCTACTTTTTGTTGTCAGTCTTTTGAGAATTGAGTAATTGAGAATTTGTACGCAAAAGACACTTGTACTTAAGACATAATTTTGTCCCCATGACTGCATGTGCAGCAGTGTAAGCTATTAGTAGATGTTCAAGGTGGAGCATACTGATGCTATTTTTCCTGTCAAAGAAACCTAGAAACAAAATGTAAATCTAAAAGTAACTAGAAACAGATTTGATGAGCTTAGTGACCTACCGTTAGGTCTAGCCTTCTTCACTGGGTTTGCTTCCATGCCATCGAACGACCTCTTTCTGTTGGGCACGCCATTCGAGAAGATGCGCCCCTGGATAGTGGGGTGAGCGTGGCCCCCATTCTGGGTCATGCCATTCAGAAAAGCCCCGTTATGGGACTGAGCCATGTTTTGTTGGAAGTTCTGGGCATTGGAGAGAATCTCAGCGCACTCCCGGAATCCCTGGGCGTGGGCCAGGTCAGCAGCAGTCAGCCCACTGGCATTCCTCATACTGCACAACGGGAAGGAGGAGTGTTAGAGACACTCACTGTACGTTTGGATTTACACAAAAAAACAAACAAAATAAGACACGCCCAAGCGCACGCACGCGCACACACACACACACACACACACACACACAGGCACACACATACAGACTCATTAAACAAGTATTCGCACACACAGACAGACAGACACACAGATGAATAGAAATAGCCTGTACTGCTCTATCCTCTCACATCTTCTTCGTCATCTTCATGAAAGATGACGACTGATCCTTTTGGATCATTTGCATCTTCCATAGAACTTAAATCTGGACACAGTTTCCAAATAATTAGGGAAACATGTCTGCTGCAAAAGGACATGATTAAGACAACCGAAGGTATGCACCACTTTATTTGAATGAGAAACTGTAATAATCTGACAAACCGGACAGGATGATTAAGATATTTCTATCAAATGATCCACTGATTCCAAAGGAGACTTTCTGTAGGTGATGTAAAGAGCTTGGTTTTGTCTTCAGGACAAATGTGACATCAAGGAGGATTTTGCATAAGGTGAAAGGCCGCCGTCATCTCAATTTTCCACCAGTGATTACTTCTGAAGGATTTCTGCAATGCCGCATCCAAATTCCAGTCAATGATGTAGCCAAATCTCACATTTAAGCTGCAAAAAAAACCAAACACCTGGAGAGGTGCGCATGTCCGAAAGAATGTACACTGTATATAATGGGTGTGTGTGTGTAAAGTGGGAAGCTAATAATGGAAAAGCTGTATTCCCGAAAACAAAAGTGCAACAGAGACTGGCAAAGCAAGACTGTAGAATTCTTCCAAGACAAGTACAAGATTCAGAAGTACATCATCCACAGGAGGCCAGGATGTAACATAGTTGTATCTTCAGAGGAAACTCCACAGAGTCAGTGGTTCGGAGGGAGAATGAAACAAGGACAAACTGCAACCTTCAACCATTAGAAATCCAGACGTCTTGGGAAGGTAAAACTATAGAGACCTAGTCTTCATCGCGTTTCAAGAAAGATGAACAAGAGAATGGAACAAAAGGAGAAACAGCTGTACTCCTCTAAGAGGCGCTTGTATAACCATTCATAAGTCAGAACAGTCTTTGCACTACATACAGTTGTGTTAATCATGTCCCCTTGCAGCAGGAATAAGGTGATTTTCTGAGTGCGATAATGAATGAGCAAACAGTGCCGTGCCATAGGTTTTCAATTTTCAGACTTGCACATGAGTATGGAAGCAATTTCACTGGAAAATAAAACCTTGACAGATAAGTAGTCTTATCAATGCAATTAAATAATACTACGTAAATTAAGAAAAACTTTTATCTGTATGTTGTTGCTGCAGTTATTTGTCAATATTCTCCTGCTGATGTGAAATTAACGTGTAGGAACAGATGTCTGCCAGTCTACCCCTAACCAATAGAGGCCTTTTAGCTTAATGAGAATTTCTCTCCTCTCCATTGGCCAATTACACAACAATACTGCACTGTCTAAATGTCATTGCACTGCAAAATGAGTTCTCTAAACAAACAGCCATGTCTTTGTCAAAAAATGGGGACTCTGGCTCACATCCAAGCATGTACTTACAATTTAAAATGTGACAGAAAAAATTAAAACTCCACCATCTGCAGGCTATTTTATATACATGCACCAGAGAGTATGTAATGCATACTTGGTAGCTGCTTTAGGAACTGTATGATTGAGTGTTTTCTTCTATTTTTATTTACGGTTAAGTTAAAACCAAGTGACACCGACTTCCACACAATGAGGCAGAATTTAAAGTACACTGCAACTGTTTGGTCATTCATTGTGTTTAGAAATTGTTCTTTCTCTGCATTTTTATCTGAACAGTTGTACAAAAAAAGAAACATTTCAAGAGCTAGTGCACATGAAAAACATTTTATAAAGAATTTAAGATTGAAAAAACAAAAAAATTAAAATCACACAATAACTTGTTGCACATTACCCGTCCCCTTCAAAATTAACGCTTCCAAAGGATTATTCCAAGAGACTACATTTATATCGAAAATCACTTTGAGGTAAGGTAGATGGATTGGTCTCACTCTAAGGAATAGAAATTTTACTATTTAAATGTCATTAGTTGCTGTTTTTAACCCTCAGTCAATTCAACAATTTAGCACTGTAAAACACTAAGTTTCACTCTGAACAGAAAAGGTTTCTCTAAACAAATCTACTTACTGTAAGCAAAATACATTTTAAAGGAATTCACTGAATTATTTTATCCTTTAAGCAATAATCAGATACTGTTAACTACATTTATTGTAATTCTTTCCATGTTAAATGATACACAAAGTATTTGTCATACTGAGGAAGACCAGTAATTGTCTGTGGCCTCTGGAGCCACATGTGTGCTGACCTCAGATCAAATCCCACTAAACCTTCCCATCTCTCCATCTCTGGCTTCCCCAGTTTTTTACACTTAAAATATTTGATACTGTGGCTGATAAGACCATTAAGACCATTTTAGGCAGGGTGCAAGATTAACTTTTTTGTCCACCAGCCAAATGGCTAGTGAGTGTTCAAATTTTACCAGCCATTCAATAGATTACCATTGTTTTTTTGGCTGGTGAGTGAAGCAAATCTACCAGCCACTTGCATATATTACTAGCATTTATCTGGTGGCTGGTGCTAATTTTGTGCCCTGATTTTAAGGGGAATAAAATATTTCGTTTTATTTATTTACAACACAATTGTAGAAACTCCAACAGATTTTGTGCTCATCACAGCCAAAAAGAAGCAATGAGGGTTTCAAGTGCTGTAGTGTTACAACAGCAGACGTTTTCTCTGATATACAAGAAGACGAGCTAGATGATCTGAAATAGGTCACAAAGTGTCAAACTGACTGTTACAGTCAAATTCTGTTCAAATCAGATCTGGAAAAAATACATACTTTTTTTTTCCTGATGAACTCACTGTTGCAAATTTCTCATTACTCACTACAATTCTTTAGTAAATCCCCAACTCTCTCACTGAGGCTTATTCTATTCTGCATCTTAACTTCCAACATTATTTCTACTTCCACCTTGGATTAGTCAATAATCCCTTATAATATCCTAAAAACAGTATTCCTTTAGTGAGACCTGATATCTACTGTAAGCACTGATCCAAAAAAATGGATGACAGAGTATACTAATTAACTCAGGTTTGGTGTGGGAATTGAAAAAGGAAGCGTTAATTCTTTGTAAATGCCTGGTATGCTTTGCTTTTCCGTCCTAAGCACACAATATATGTATCTTCTCTAACTATCGTCTAACCTTCCAGAAGCAGCCTATTATCATGCTACATGTTGACATGGGACTCACGTGATTAAACCTGTCCATATAAAAAGGGCTCCTATGGTTAGTTCACAAAATCAAAAACAAATCATAAAATAAAAAATAAAAAAGACTAGATACAGGAACAATCATGGATAATAAGCAAAGCATGCAGGTCTAAAACTTTAGTTTTGATTCATAAAAACCTAGCATTAAAACCAATCACCGCAAGAAATACCTCAACAGTTTGCCAGTGTGTAGATAGGAAGCGATAGTGAGAACACTCAATGCCACAACAGTGCGGCTATCCCAGGGAACGGGGCAGACTCAGCAGTGTCTATTCTCCCCCTTTCTAGGATTACTTGAAAAAACCAAGTCATTTCCAATTCAATGGCTGCAAAACATTAAGACGTACGGTTCTGTTTCTGTTAACAGTATAGAAAACTTTTTTTGTAACTTATTGTCACTTTCATAAAGGAAAAGGTGACAAAGATTAGATGTCAAAACAGACTACGATATTGTATAGGGTTAATACTGTGACACACAAAATAAAACATTTCTGTGTATAAAAGTAAAATATTTGGTACAGTGAAATGACAGTGAATAACCATTGCAACAGGATGATTGTTAGCATTACACAGTTCAGTACATGATGCTATGCAAATCCAACCCATTTCACTCAGCTGCTCTAAGCCTCTGTCTCTGCACTACTCTCATCACTGGCAGCCTCTAAACACTTTCCTACCTGCTGCTAGCTTGCTAATGGACCACCTTAACACTTTGAGGCTCATGACAAATAATAAAAACCTCTTTTTTAATGATGGAACTTGTTCTAGGTCTTTGATGTTTTAATATCTAAGATACATGGATAGACATCTATGGACATTAAAGATATCAAAATTATCACAGCATGTTTAGACATCACTTTTATTAAATGTTTGAGATTGAAAAATTTTAAATCACACAAATGGATTTTAATAATATTTTTTATGTTTTATCCAGGAAAAATCTCCTTTAATGAAAATATGTTAAGTCTCATGTTGTAATATTTAATTTAGACACAATAACCATGAACACTGATTTTAACATGAGAATTTTGTCCAATTAGGATTAAATGGAGAGACGATAAGAGGAAGAGGGCAACAAGACCAGTCTCTTCATTAAGGCTGGGTATGACCACAAGACTGTTCCAGCCTTACAGAACTGAAACAATTCAGATATAGTACTTGCTGTCCCAATGGAATGTTCTTCTCACTTTGTATTGGGACAAAGATAAACATCACACGAGGATGAGCACACTTCCCTCTTCTGTCATCTAAATAGATTTATCTCTTCGATCGGAACCAGGGCTCTCCAGTGCAAGGAAAAATTCCTGTGTGAATATGTAAATATAAGGATTCCCACCAGTGGTATCATGGTTGGATGTATAGTAAAAAACCCCAAGTTCCAGTTCTGCATGGCCAACGTTTCATGAAAATGTTGTAAAAGCCTCTGAGGGTGACAGGTTTACAGCTTTAGTTCATATTTTGGACAATGAAATGCATCCAAATATTTTAAAACAGATCAGACATATCAGGCCCTCGACTCAAACCACCAGTCAGCAATCGGATGCTGATCATCTGTGGCCTGTAGTTTTTGGTGTCTGGAACCACAATCAGACTCTTGGCAGCCGTTTCAGCCAACTGAGTGTTATGTATCAGTGGTGAGGGCAGATGGTGAGAGAGCTCTCTGAAATGCAGTTCCACCTAATGAGTCAGATATGGATCCATTTAGTTTTGTTTCTCCTCACTGTTTACCTTTGCCTCTTCTTCTTCAACAAGCAAAAAGGCTGACATCACCAGTGCAAAAAAAGAGCAGGAAATGTCACAGCTGCAAAGTGGTCTAAAATATATTCCAAGCAGTTAGACCATTTAGGAATACAGACTACTGACAGACTAATTATTTCCTCTAATGAGGCACGGGCCAGCTGGCCAGTTGTAGTCTTTGAGATGTATTCAAGAGCAACAGAAGATGTGAGGTGATGCAACACGTTTGATCAGAAGGCGAGGGCCCTTTACTCAAGAACCTTTGCAAAGAAACTCAACAAGATGAGCAGTTAGCAAAGGAGGTTTCCAGCAAGACAACTCTGTCATAATGGCAAGGATTCAAATATTACTAACAAAATGTTCTGTGTCCATATCATTAATGTGATGCAGCAAATCCTGTTGGTATGAAGCAATAAATATAGTCATCACTGTTTAAGTATTTGGAGGCATTCATTACTATTAATGTTGATGTGGACATCTTATGGATGGGTCTGCAAGTTTCAATAAACAACAAATGATTAAACCCCACTTAATAGATCTATAACTACAAATGGAAATACTTCACTGGAGTTTATCTTCTGAAATACAGGACAAAACAGACCCCATTAAAGTGCATTTGTCATTGAGTCAGCCAGTGTTAGCCAGAATGCTTTTTGCAGCGGGTTTCACTGTAGACTGTTCATTGGCGTTTCAATTTTGTTGTGGATGTCAGGAAAGAGGCACTTCTTCTTAAATATGTGACAATGGGGTGCTTAAAGCTATCTTCAAGGATGAAAGAAACCACCACACACGTATGGCCGCGAAAATGACAGATCTTGGAGGGAAGATTGAGAGCATGTAATGTATCCACTAAAATGTTCATGTTACCATTAAAAAGAACATTCATAAAATCCATTAAAATTAAAGTTCAATGTAATTGGGATGGCCCTGGAACTGGGTTATTTACAGGAAAATATTTACTGTAATTTATTATGTATATTGTTGATTTGCAGAAATATTACTGCAATTCTTGAAATAAAAATGGGTTATAGCTGAAAATGTAATTTTATAGCCCAGTTTATACATGATTACCTAGCTAATTTTCTACATTTGTCTTGCACTTATGCTACTACAGAAAAACAAAACAAAAAAACAGGATGTAATGAGACCTGTATTTATGATTGACTATGTGAATATAGCAATTTGCACGCAAAATTAATCAAATTATATTCCACAGTATTTTTTGACTGTGCCACACAACATAATGTAGGTCATGCAAGCAATAAAATATTATTTATCCAAATGACATATTGATTAACTGGATTTTTTTTGCATATGAAAGTGTTTCTGTTTAATCCTGTGTCTTATGTGTATATATGTTCATAGACTATATTATATGTATGCATAGGGATTATTTGGCTTTCAAATGGCTTTTTGGTAATTTTTTTTTATTTTATTTTTTTAGCTAGACCCCTTATTTATATTATTAAAAAGAAAATATAAGTGAAAAATGTTAATGTTATTGGTAACAGACATTTGACACCAAATTCATTTTCATGTTTTAGTCAAAAGTTATTTTGTCATGAGCCTCATTCCCACCTAGTGTGACTTTGTTTTCCTCCCAGTTGTGCCCCACTACATTTCTGGGTCATAAGTAAAATAAAATAAAAAAGAAACAACTTAATAAACTAAACTAAATGTAATATCTGTGATCTGCAGGGGGGAAAAAAATCACATATCATTTTCATCATAAACATAACATACTCATCAGCTGATAACCAAATGCACATTACAAGACCTCAACAAGAAATTAAGCATGTATTAAACATGTCTGCATTTAATCATTTAAATTAAATTTGTTGAACCACCAAATCAACCTGGGGTTTCATATGCCATGAAAAATGAAGGTTCAACTAAGAGAATAAAACAAATCACCTTAATGTTTCACAGTCTGATTAATAAAAATCAATGTGTCTCCGTTGTCAAAATATACATTTTTGCAATTCTTTTATTTTTAGTTGTTTAGTTTTTATGTCACTAGAGCCATGTAGTCCAATAAAAAACTCCAAGGAAGAAATTATACATTTGGGTTTCAACAACCCTTAAAAAAAGATTGATTCCTTATTCTAGAGGCCCAAGGTCAGCAGAACTAGTATCAAACTTCATTCAATAATGTCAAATATAAATGCATTCTCTACTCATTCTAACAAGGGCCTAATAAATAGAGACAGTACTATGGTATCTGATTAACTTTTTTTACTGACATTATTTGCTGAGCTCAGAGTTATAAAGACCACATGATGACCATTTTCAAAACATACAAAAGCTACACACAATAAACTGGGCATCTATAAACTCCCTGGTTGTTTTGGGTCTCAGGGCAAAAATGGTATCAGAAAAAGAGGCATACATCTTGTTGCAAGAAAACAAAAATACAAGTAAAACAATAGTTTAGCTGAGAAAGAAAAACTGACGAATTTACCATTTAAAATATTTAAAAATGAATCTTTGATTAAAATATGCTTCAACTTTTAATGTTTGCTTCCTAGAATATTATATATTCTGCTTCAAATGCTGACTTACACACACACACACACACACACACACACACACTTGTTACTCTAGACATACAAAACATGAACTGCTTTGTGAAACTGTGATAAGAGCATGAGTAACAAGCAGCTCAAAAAGTAAAGTTTGCATACTTGTTTAAAATCTGATTCTGGCAGTAGGTAAATTAACTGCTTAGTTCATTCAGCTGAGGGACCTACATGACCGTGCAAAGTAAAAACAAGAGTAACACAATCATTTGGAATTGTTTTATCTCCCTACAGGTCTTGGGTCTAAATGTAAGAAACAGGAAAGATGGGCTGTGTCTCGTATGCCTTTGTTCATGTTTCACGTGCACCAACAATAATAGAACGTATTCTATAAATAGAAAAGCACAAAAGCAGCTGCCAATTAAAAGGGTGTGGCTAAGTAATACAACTGAGGTAGATTATTTATACACTTCCTAAAATACCACAACAGGGTGGCCTGGGCTGGTTAAATTCATATGGTAAAATTCATTATCTTATAAAACGCATTTTATTTTGATTTTTTTATCTTGTCAGTACCAAAGCATTCTTTTTTTGTATCCTTTAAAATACAAAAAGTAGATATGACACCAGCCAAAATAATCAAAACTATAGGAACTCTGATCTTGCAGTTCTTGTGCAGTCTCCTAAAAATGTAAAGTATGCAACCTATTATGTATGGTCTATGCATTTTCATTCTATGCAACAGAAATATAGCCTTTTCATACTGACAGTAAAAAGTGCTTCAAAAAAGAGGCAATGTGCATTTGGTCATCTAGTCAAGCTGTGTATATATAAGACACTAACCAAAACAAGTGTTAACAAAGAAAACCACACTCTAGACTTAACAAAGATCATGCAATATGGCCTACTAGGCTAAGAACAGTTTATCAACCTTTACATTAAGTTGCCCTCATGTTCGTGTAATAATTGTGCTGGATTTACAAAGCTGTTAGTTACTATCAAAGGCACTGTGCCGGGTTAATGATCTGCTTTTATTGAAAATGCTGCTCTTCCTGAAATCACAAAGGTAATATTAAAAGTGTCTGCTACATGTAGATGAAAGGCACTTGTAAATAATTCTCTAAAAACCCAATATGTATTTGCTAATGTTATTACACAAAGAGGGCAACTTAATGTGAATTGTTGCAATGATAAACAACAATTTCAAGGATTAACAAAATGTG
The DNA here is from genome assembly GCA_002120245.1 of Maccullochella peelii. Classification (NCBI taxonomy): domain Eukaryota; kingdom Metazoa; phylum Chordata; class Actinopteri; order Centrarchiformes; family Percichthyidae; genus Maccullochella; species Maccullochella peelii. The sequence goes on from LKNJ01000537.1 coordinate 18,742, forward strand.
TCACATTTTCAAGGGAGCGCCACCAATTTTTATTAATATTTATCAAAGCATCTCATGATCAAGCTGTTTGAAGCTGGAGTGGTTAGTGTATTTTGTCTTGCAAACTTTAGCATTCTGCAACAAAAAAAGTTTAAGCTAACTAAAAGTCAACTCTTATGTTAAAATGCCTTGCAATTTAATAAACTGCACCACAATCATTCTGCTGGAGGAAGAGATGGAAATGTTTCACCAGGGTTTGACATTAACCATGACCCTATGGCCCGTGGCCACTAAAAGTTATTTTGTGGCCACCAAATGCTCCATGTAGGTGACCCCCTGTGGCCACAAAGTTTTATCGCTATACTGCGAGCCTTCGCCAAAGCATTATTACAGTTCCACAAACATCCCGATTCCGTCACACCTTTTAGTTCAACATTCTATCAGCATGAGGAAGCGAGACTGTGAACTAAGAGACTGTGAGAGAATATATGCACCATATGTTTACAAAGAACTTCAGTTTTCAATTTAAATGAATTATTATAAAAATATATTTTCATTCTGTTCATGTATTTTCTTTTATTGAAGTGTCACAGTTAAGGTAGGCTGTGTTAAGTTGCATTAAGTTGCCTTTTCGGTGTTGTTTTTACATAACTTTACATTTCAGCCAACAAAAATGTACTTTGGCCACCAAATTTGGGGGCTTGGTGGCCCGTGGAGCTAGTGCTTAAAAATATTAGCATCTATCCCTGTTTCACACAATTCTTTGGTGTACAATTTTAACACCAGAATTTAACACATATTAGGAAAACAAGGTGGTGTTTAACTGAATGGATCTTTAAAAAGACTACTTCTGCACTCAGTTTGATCTTCTCTTGAAAGGCATGCTCAAGTTTACTGTATCACTGCTCTGATTTGAGTTTGGTGGCGATCCCTTGTAAAGCTGTAACTGAGATGTTGGATAGTACAGAGGAAAAGAAATGAAGACACAGATCTGATCACAGGACTTACTCAGCTTTCGCTCCCTGAATCAAGAGAGCGTTGATACACTCCAGGCTGCCCGCACGAGCAGCCTTGTGGATGGGTGTCTCGCCCACATAGTCCTGAGTGATGGCAAAAGACTGCAGTTACACACAGAAAAGCACGACTGCAGAAGTAGGAAACACTTCGCATACTAAATATATATACGAGTACGTTTTTAATCAAACTTACCCTTCCTAACTGCCTCTTTCTACATTTCCAAGGTTAAAAGACAGAATCAGGGCAGAGCCTGAACTTTTCACCCAGACTTCACCACCGCCCACGCACATTTACAGTTGCACATTAGTAAGAGTGCAGATGGAAGAGAGAAAAAAAAAGCATTCACCAGAAGGCTGTCTCTAACCACAATGTAATGTGGGACGTGCTCAAATACTGAGCTATTCTGCTGTACAAAACCAGCCAAGTCAAAATATTATGAATCCAAAGGAGGGAAGGTCACAAATACTAGAATTTCCCCAGGTGTTTATTTCAACATATGCTGAGCAAATTTAAAGCCAATTGTTAGAAATGTGTTTCGTGATGACGGTAACACGTTATGTCATCGTGACCTACTAATCTGATTTCTCTCAGCAGCGCAGCAGAGCATTAAATATAGCCCCAGTCCATGAAGTCTGTGCATGAAAATACATGGAGTGGAAAAGACATGACGAGTGGAACGCATAACAGTCTGAGAGCAAATGCACTGTCAGAAAATGTGATAGATAAACTGCGAGGGTTGTGACCCCACTTTAGAGTGATCCTCCTTGATGGGATCAGTCTGAGCTCAATCTCTCACACTGCCCTACTATTTTTCCCTCACGCATGTATACCTCTGCCAGTATTTTTTTGTGAAAGATCATGTTTACATGCATCTCTTGAGGAAATGCCAACAAGGAAAATTCCTGTAAACTTATTTAAGAAGTTGGGTGATTTTCAAAGTACCAAACTGAACAGTTTCATTCCCTGGTGTACAGAGTGCAGGCACGTGTTGAGTATGCATCTGATGTTGTACCTGTCTGTTAATATCTGCACCAGCTTGCAGTAGCCATACCAAGCACTCAGGGTGGCCCCCAAATGCAGCAATGTGAGTGGGCGTCTGTGCAAACCTGGAGGTCACCGCATTCACACCACAGCCCACCTGAACCAGACGCATCACACACTCCAACTGTGGGGAGACAAGGGCAATGCATAGACACAGATTATAGGGTATGGGCAGTGATTCATTCATTGCTTTCGACGTTGGACAGGCATAGACAAGTGTAGGAACGTAAAGTAGCTGGCTAGAGGAAAAAATGCAACAGTATTGTGTGGCCTGGCCCAGTCTCTGAGTCTTTTATAGCTCTTGCTGTGGGCATGCCTCCAATTGCTGTGCAAACTGAGAGCCTGCCCTTCCCAATGTGTAGTTACAGTAAAACAAATCTCAGCACAAGTGTAAGGAGAGGTCAATACACTGTTCGTTAGAAATTAGTCATTAACGTTGAAAGCTGACTTGGAAGTTGCTTTCAACCACTCACACGTGTAATAAGTATACACAGGTAAAGCTTTTAGAAAAATATTACATAAGTAAATGGAAAATTAACTACTTACCATTTGTTACAGTTTTGTGCTCAGATAACACATAGTTTATTTATTTTTAACGTCAGATGTTTTGGTAATATGAGTTAGTTAGCTAGCGTTAGTTAAGCTAACATTAACTAACGTTCGTAACGGTTCTTATTCAGCGTCTCATCCAACGGCCATTAAGTTAATGATAATATTGTTCCCGCTCAACGTAACGTTAAGCTTTTTCCTTGCAAAACCTTGCTTATATACAAACGTAACGTTGCCTAAAATGTAATGGATACCCGTACACTTTATGAAAAATTCGTTAGCTAATAGAGCTGTATCAATTTCACGTTTATAGCCCATTGTCTTCCTCCAGTTAACGATGGCTGCTTTTTACTCTCATCAGCCAATAGTTAAGGCAAACATCAGGAAATGGCCGAGACGAGGCTCATGTTGGAGAGCATTCTGGACAACGTTTCACCAAAATGTTCATTAAGAGAAAACCTGGTCCGTCAAAACACTCAGCTGGCGAGCTACCTTTCCGAAATGAGCGCCCCAGTGTATGGGCGTCCAGCCGTAGAAGGTGTCCTCCACCGCGAGGTCAGACGGGTTTGAGGTGCACTGAAGCAGGGAGCACAAGGCACCGACATCTCCATCCCTGCATGCCCGATGGAGAGGGAAGCGGCTGTTTAAGACCTCCTCGCTCGAGAATCCAGACTCCACTCCCACCGACATTGTCGCAAAATGATAACTAACAGACAACAAAATGACTAGCTAATCTCTTATTCTGGTCGCTGATGGGGTGCCTGTGTATCAGGGCACACGCCACCCTAGCTGCTGTGTCTGTCTTTCTGCCTGACAACACAAAGCAGAAAGGGCAGAGCCACGCGCCGAAGTGAAACTTGAGAAACGCCGAGTAAGCTGCAAACTGTGGGCTGGATTTCGCATTCCTGACGTTTGCTCTTCTTCTTCTTCGTCTTCTTCTTTGAGGTTTAACGGAAGCTGGTATTGTTAGTGTCGCATTACTGCCATCTTACTCATACAATGTCCAGTTTCCTAAATATTTTCTGCCTTGTCCACTTCCACCAAACTCCAATATGATCTTTAATCATGCTCCTGTTAGCCATAATCTTCTTCCATTATGCCCTTTCTCTCTTAGCTGCTTCCCTATCATGTGCACTGTGCCATCCAGGTAACTGTGTCCTATCCTTTATCTAGTCAGTATTACTGACTAATTATGATTTTCTTCTGTACAATACCATTTTCTTCAGATTTTCTAACATTATTCACCTCATGGGGTTTTTGGTTGGTTAGCAAACAGCTTTTAGAAGCATTACCGCCACCTTCTGGACAGGAGTGTGTGTCGGAATGGACTACTCGACTGAGTTTTAAAGATGCAATAATGGTTTTCATGGGCACAACGAGGGAGCAGAAGAACTTCAAAAACAAGCTGATAGACACAGCACAGACAAGATGGTTTACCAACTTGTCATAGTCGGTTCCTTATGTCAGAATACTGAAATATCCTGACATAAGGGCCTTAAAAGTGTCTTAAAAGAATAATCACATGCACATATGTACACTGACAGCCCTGTTGTTCACTTTAATTGTTTTTCCTGTCCATACTAGCCCCAAAAAGATCCCTTCTCGAAGCAATTTCAGTGAAAGTGATGGGGGACAAAATCCTATTTCTGTGCAAAAATGAATCCTGAAGTTCAACCAAAGCTAATATGAGGCTTCAGCAATCTAAGTTTGACAAATCAAGTAGCTATCTTCCAAAGTTAGTCTTTTTAGCACAAAATGCCATCTTTATTTTACTATCTGTCTGCTGCGGCTCAGCAAGGAAACACAAAGAGAAAATCTGGTACTAAAAAGACTGTAACTTTGGAAGATGTCCATTTAATTGTCAGATTGTGAAAGTCTCATATTAGCTGCAGCTGAAGTCATTTTTACGCAAAACAAGGACTGTTTTTTTCTTCCTCATCTTTTACATTTAAATCGCTGCCAGAAAGTCAATGTCATCCGAAGCCCATACTCCATTTACAGTTTCCCTCTTACAGCCAGACTCATCTAGCGCCACTGAGAAAGAATATTTACCATTGCCTTACTGTAAATCTCACTGAGGAAATCTAATATTTAAGTGTTATGTTTCTTCTTTACCACAAGATGGGACTATACAACAAGAAATGGACAACCACAAGGGAGGTGCTGACACAGCTTCTTACACAAGTAGTGATACCAGAATATGTGCTTTTTTAATGTTATTATCATTATTTTTGTTGTTTTTACATTAGTTTTATTTTTTGTATACAAATAATACTGACATAAGCGATCTACAGTGCATGACAAACTATATTGGCAGCCATAACTGTTTATAAGTATTATTTCTGTACACTAGAGGGAGATATTGACCACAGTAGGTCACCTTTACTGCATGACGTAGGCTAGTGTTGATTTTCCTCCTGAGCCATAAGAAGCCAGTTACGGTTCAATAACCAATCAATATCATTGTAGTTCAGACCAGGCGCCGTCTTACATGTAGTTCTGACATAATATGAAACCATGTATTTGTAGTTTCCTATTTCAGTGTCACTATTAACGGGTTGAGCTACATGGATGAAGAAAGGAGACATAATTATAATTATAATCATTGTCATCATTATTATTAGCAGCAGCAGTGGTAGTATTATCATCATATAGTCCTGTTTGTTACTCCAAAGTGCCAACCGTCCATTCATCCATTTTTCTAATCCAGTTTAACCTGTGGGGGGTTGCGGTGGGCTGGAGACTATCCCAGCATGCACTGGGAGAGCTCCAGAGCTTTTTTTCTGTTAAAGGAGGAAGGCGCTGGAATGAAGGGGATGTTAATGAACATCAGTGAAGTGCGTCATACTGATATCACTGCGATGATGTCATGCTCCACTTCATTGGTCAGCCGTTTAACATGGTCTGGTAGGCTTCATCACCCAGCTGCTTCACCTCTCTTCAAGGAGTGACATCTAGGTGGTCATGTTTATGGTTCTGGACACTCATTAGTACAAGATAACAGCAGTATGCAGAGATGCTTTGAGGAGCAGGGGTCTTTTTTTCTTTTTTTTTTAAACTGTACCCCTCCCCTTTACACTGCATTGTCCTCATCCTAATCATATGAAATAATGTGCATAACACACACACACTTTAATGAATATGAATGAAAAAATGAACAGATGTTACAAATATAGAACACAGTATGTCACTTAGAAAAACATTTTCCACTTATATTTTGTAAAAAAAAATGCACCCAGTTTACCATAGGCTATGCTAGGCTATATTAAACTGAATATTATTATTATTACAGTCCATAAAAACATGTTTAAGTTCAACTTTAACAAAAGATACTTAATGAAGATAAGTATTTAGAGATTCCTCTGATTTTATATATGTATAACAACAGGAAGAAGGAGCAAGGTGGAGAATTACTAAGACAGACCGTTGGTTAAAGAGTAAGATCCTTTTGTTTAACCAGAAACAGAAAGTCTCGGTCAAGGAAAAGTCTTGCTCTGAAAACTTGCGAGAGGTTGGGTAAAATTATTGAAAAACAGAGCTTTTATCTGTTATCTATTATGTGACACTGTATGGCCTTTAGAAAGGGGGAGGGTGGTGTGTTAGCTCACCATAGAAAAAAAAGGAAAGAGTTGTTTATAGATTGCAGAAGAAGTAGAAGTTAAAGCTCAATCAATAATGCATTTTTGTGGGTGAATCACATTCAGTTCTGTTGAGTGTCAAGTGATTCTAATGAGTTATCTTTCTGTTTCTTCGTGCGTCACTCCAGTGTGAATTTATGGACCTGCTGCCAGTTCCTGTGTCTTGATCTCTGTCCCCAACCTTGATTACACATCTGCACAGGAATGTCCGCTGATAGCTTATCAGCCTGGGTCCCACCTGACTACTATCTGTTTGCGCAGATCAGAAAGACTGACCCGAAACACGGTCAGTCCCCTTAGTCCTGCCTTTACATCAAGACTGATCACACTGCTGAGTTGAGGGAAGCTCTGCCTAGATTAGACTACTGTATGTGACAAGTTTAAAGAGTTTGCCATCTAAGAGGTACCGCATATACCATTTGGCATGCCTACAGACATGCTCTTCCAGTCTTCCTGTTACATGTTTCTTCTCCAGTGTTACAAGAATACAAAGGATTGTTTGCTGATGTCTGAAAGTACACCACTGAGTCAGATCCACACAGATGAAAGAGGAATGACGCAAAGGTGTTGGGTATCACTTTGGTAAACAGCAGGAATGTTGGTGGGTTATAGATGATGGACTTCCATGAAAATGAGAGATAATTTAACTGAACAGAGAAAAACACACAGGGTTCTACCTCTTTCGCAATCTCAACGTAATATACCTGTTATCAAAACAGACTTTTACAGGTGATTATCTGACATGTGTTCACACATTTGTCATCATGCTGTCATTGTATCAACAAAGTTAGTGTCCAGACTTTCATATGTTAAAATGTGTTAATGAACCTGCACTCTGATGTAGCTCCTTTTTTCAGAATATCAACCTTTTTTTTAAATGCTTCAAAATCTGATGTCTAATCTTTAGAGTAATAAAAGTCCTGTTTCACGGGGTTACATCAGTGAAGACTCTTGAAGTTTGAAGAGTTTCGAATTAATGGTTATTTTTCAGACACTTTTGGTATTTATGGAGAGGTGTCTCATGTTACCCTTTACACAAATTGTAAGATTAGACACAAATAATAAAAGCAAAAAATTAGTGATGAGGAACATAAAATATCTCTGTACGTGGATGATGTATTATTGTATATTTCAGATGTGTATAATTCAGTCCTTTATTTCTTAGGAAGTGAAAAGAACACAGGATGGAAATTTATTAATAGACATTTCCTTTCCCTTAGACAGGTTGGTAAAAATAAGACTAATTGACTAATAAGACTAATTGGAGCATGCTGGGAAAAAGTGTGTTTTGTAACCATGTCCCCAAGCATATTATTTCATAAATAATGTCTTATTACTTAAGAACTATACACACACATTTGTTTAATATCCAAACACAGCAACACAATGTACTGTACTGTCATGTAATTGCACTCTACTGGGTGATTAAAGGAAGTGTATGAAATGAAAACAAATACATATAGACTGAAATTACAGACAAAGACATTTATCCCACCTATTTATTTCAAATATTTATTAGGCCTGTAAGTAATTTGAAAAGTGAGTAGTGTTTGTTGTGGCAAAATGCAACCATAAGCTGTTGTAAACCAATTCCATTTTATTTGTATTTATTCACATTTATTATTATTATTACTATTATTATTATTGTATTTGTTATACTTTGTTGTTGTTGTTTTGTTTTTTATAGGTTTTGTTTCTTACCATTTAGAAGTTATTTTGTGCAACCTTCCTGCATCTCTATGGATAGTTAAAATCTAAATAAACAATCAGTTGAAATGTGTTGTGGTTCTCGTAGTCCTCTGCAAATATCTATTACATCTTGTTTGTGTGTATCAGCCAATTTGTCAAAGTTAAAGCTGTCCTCTTGTCAGCACATTTAAAAATGTCACTAGATTATATTGTGTTGTTAAGCGTGCATGTTTATATTTCTGACATGCACTGTAAGAGAACCCCTGTCTTGTTCATTTCCTCACTACACAAGTAGCTTGCAACATTGATAAAGCATGCAGTATCACAGGGTAATGTGTAGAATATGTGCTGCAACAAGCCCTTGCATTTCCCGAGTATTTTCCTCTTCCTGCCTTTCTCTATCTAGGTCAAAGGTAAAAATCCTTCCCCTAAGACTACAGCTTCCTCCTGTTGTAAATCTTTTCCCAGCCTCACACCAACCAGTATTATACGTCCACATTACAAACAGTTGCACGGCAGACTGACCAGACAAGCTCACAAGTGAACCTGTCATGTCGTGGGTGAGATGGGAGATTAAGTTTAAACAATATTCAGACAGCATCTTATCCACACATTATTCACACCAGTTCAATTCAATTCAATTCAGTTTTATTTATATAGCGCCATATCATAACAAAGGTATCTCAGGGCACTTTTTCATATAGAGCAGGTCTAGACCGACTCTTTATGTTTACAGAGACCCAACAATTCCCACCAAGAGCAAGCACTAAGCGACAGCTGCAAGGAAAAGCTCCCTTTTAACGGGCAGAAACCTCGACCAGAACCAGGCTCTGGGTGAGCGGTCATCTGCCTCACTCTCCAGTGTTGCCAGCGTGAGGTTCAAACATGCCAACAGCCTCTATTTCTGTTATTTATACCTGCACAGGTTGGTGGGCCATCCCCTCACACAAACCAAGTGTCAAAGGTCAGCACTCTGGAATGTGAGAGGAGCTTTTCCCAACAAATCATGCCATTCCTAAGGTGGTCTATAAGGAATAGTATTATTATTAGTATTAAATTAAAACTAATAGTAGACCATTAACAAAAAAAAGCAAAAATACAAAATTCAGCATGACTGCCTGGAATGGGAAGGTCTGTCTACCATTTGGAAGCTGGGAGGAAGCTAAGTTAGGGCTGGATGAGGCGATGAACAAAACAACACTAGAAAAGGAAAGCCACGAGGCCAGCAGTGATGTGATGCAGATGATGGTCTGCTCTTGTACGTAGGGTCGAACACGACTGTCTGACAGATTTACAGTATGAAGATGTTATTGGTTCTCTGATCATCCAAAGCTATTAAACTTTACTAGAAAATGGTCTGTTCACGTCTACGAGTGTTTCTAAGTGCACTGAAACAGTATGTGAATTATTACAGACTTGACTGATGTATCAGATGATTATGTTATTATTATATTAGTTTCTGTAAGATTTTGTTCATTCTTTGACATTTTTAATATTTCTAATGTTTCCCCATGGATTTAAAAGCATTTTGGTAATTGTAGTGTAAAACCCTGAGTATGTCTCAAAAAAAACAACAACATAATTTGCTAATACTTGCCAGTCAAAAACACTGGTGACATTTGTATCACAAAATGCACATAAATACAAATGCATATGATAAACAAATAAACCAGTAAATATAGGAGTGTGGAAGCTTCATTTGTCTTCTGACTACTTGGATGACATTTTTTAAGTGAGGTCAGAATTGCTACAATGTATGAATGAATGAGTATGAATCAGTATAAATACCTTCAGGATTGATAACTAGTCCAGTAATTTAAATAAGTAAAGTTCATTTATACAACATCATTCTAGATCAGATTTCATAAAAAGTTTCACAATATAAGACAAAAGCAAGACATAAAATATGCAGTATATGTGTAAAAATAGAAAATCTCAATGCAGCGGGACTGCAGTGATCCTCAAATTACTTAATATGTCACAGATATGTCAGCTGAACAAAATCCCACACGTTGACAAAAAGAAAATTCTGGAGCTTTCTGTTGCATCCAATGGTATTCCAGTAAACTACATTGTTCACCTGGTACAGATAAAAAACCATCAAATTAAAGTGTCCCGCATTCAAAACTCATAGCAGTCTTTGACACATGAACATTATTTGCATCTATTTATTTACAAAACTTGACTGAAAGTGAATACACTTCCACTGTATTAAGAAAACACATCTTATTTCTTTATTCCCCTCTAACTCGACCTGGAATATTAACAGTCTCGACATTCACGCCCAAAACAAGATAACGCTTCATATTTAGCGATTACACCTGAAATTAAAAGAATGGCTTCTAGTTTCTGTGCTCCAAATACATGGAACAAACCACAAAGCACTTTAAATTGAAACTTGCTGCTGTTGCTCATGAAATTTAACAGCCTGGTGTTTGAGCGTAAATGTGTTTGTTTTTACATTGGTCTGTTCTGTGGCAAGAATATTTTGTTCATTTATAGTCTTTAAATTAAACTGCTATTTTCTTTGTCAGTCTTTATACATCTTTTGTTTATTTAACCCTGATTCACTGCATTTAATTTGATTTGTTTCTATTGAAATTTGACTGTGCTGTCAGCAATAACACATTAGGGACGTTAGGAGTCAGCGAGTACACTCTGATGGGAGGAGTAAAAAAATCTGCCATTAAATATAATAAATGAGTCTTGTAGCTTCCCGGAAGCTTTATACATACATTATACACTATATCTACCCACATGCACCCACATGATTCTGTTAAAGTTTTACATATCTCTAATTTAGTATGATAATGTTAGATTCTCCTCCATCACTCCTTGGTCGTTCATCGGTGTATGTATGATTTCTCCCTTCCTTTTCTCTTCCTTACTGTCTTATCTCAGGGCTGCACATGCTAGCATCAAATCAATAACATGTTCCCAGAGCATTAGAGTGATTCTTCTTCTCTCTGATGATTTTTTACCTCCCCCCACATTGGTTCCTCATACACAGACGTATTGGACTGCATGTGATTGAGGTAAATGCACTGTGCCATTTGTGGTTCTGTGTGATTCATTACGTCAATGCAGAGAGGAAGTATGCTATATTGTCACACACACACACACACACACACACTGTTATACCATCTGTTGTTCAAAGTATTCATCATGCTGTTTCCCTGTAAATTGTTCTTTGTTCTTGCACCACATTGTTAATTTCTCTGCATGGCATGAGTCTTTGTCCACAATAGACTGTAGAGCACTTGGGACTGCAGCATATGCTCATTAGATTACAACACATCAAGCACTGCACCTGTCTCCATCTGTCAAAAAAAAAAAACAAGACTATGGAGATATACCTGTAGGAGGAGGTCATTAGTCACTTATGCATTCAGTGAGGTACCATCCAGGGAGAAGCAAGGCGATGATCAGGCCCAGCAGTGATGCAGTCTTTCTGGGCATGCTGGAGGAGGAGGGGGTGGGGCTGCGTGCAGCTTTGGAGGTGACATCAGTTGCTTCTGACGCCAGCACAGCATCAGCTCTTACACAGAGAGATTATGATTAACAGCTTCTCTTGTCTTTCTTTCTTTTTCCACCTGAAGTCTGTTTACAAGTTGTTTTAATTTAATGAGCTTGAATGCTATGGAAGGCCAATATTCCCTTTGGGGCAATATTCCCACAGCAGTTACATATATACATGCATATTAGTGTCTTTCTTTATGTAAATACATTTATTTTTTCTCTAATTTAATGCCATTTGTATATCCAAAGTTTCTAAAGAGATTTAAATACACATACATTTCTATTGTATCTTTTGCTTTATGTTTGTGGCCACGCTAGCATCTACTTTGGTACAAACTGAAATAAATATCTTCGTTCAGACATTCATGTTCCCCTCAGGATGAAATGTAATAACTTTGGTGATCCCTTAACTTCTCATCTAGCGCCATCATCAGGTCAAAATGTTTATTTTCCAATAATACATAGCTTAGATTTTAAGCTGTTTGGACATTCCCATCAGCCAAAGCTATACTTTGAGTTTAGTGCTAATTATCACATGTCCGCATGCTAACACGTTAAACTAAGATTGTGAACATGGTTAACATTAAACCTGCTAAAAATCAGCATGTTAGTGTTGTCATTGTGAGAGTGTTAGCATGCTGATGTTAGCATTTAGCTTAAAGCATCACTGTACCTCTCTGAGCAGATAGCATGGCTGTAGACTCTTAGTCTTGTTTCAAAACATCATTTCATCTCTTACAACAGACACTTGGTTCAATTATTCCAGTTCGTCATATTTGCAGACATAAACCATAATAATATCTACACTTACACAAAGAGTAGCTGTGCTGGCAGCCACAGTAGAAAGATCTTTTTACAGAATGGTTAAAACTGGTTTCGGAGAGAGTTTGGTTTTGTCAGATAGCCAAATGTATGACATATTGGATGGAGCCAGGACACTGACTTTAATATTTGACATTGAAAATAAAATCTGGCATTGAAAATAAAACCTGAACTGAAAAAGGAAACATTGGCATTGAAATACTTGTTTCTGTGCCAATACAACTTTTTCCAATACAAATGTTTTAATGCCAATGTTTCCCTTTTCAGTTCAGGTTGTGTTTTCAAAGCCAAATTTTATTTTTGATGCCAAATATTAAAGTCATTGTCCTGGCTCCAAAATATTGTAGCTTTTTGAACATGACAAGCTCGTATAAAGAAATAATAATAGCTTTTACAGTCAAGAAAGGAAATTATACTCACCAAAACATTTCCTTATTATTATTGAGATCCATTTGTGCCAAAAATGTGTTTTTGTATACTGTTTTTATCTTCTTACTAAGAGGCGTTTGCATCAGTGTGATGTATCCACCAACTGTTTAATATGAACTGATGTGTCAAATGACAAACTCAAGTGATGTATGAACTCAAATGACAGAAGTGGGTTAGTATGTAAGTATGTAAGCATGTAAGTATCTACAATACAGGGAGGACCAGAAACAGTGGAGACGTAGAGGGAAGGATGGAAGTGGCTACAGTTGTTTATCATGACACACAGTTTTCTACAACTTCAAAGATGGTATGAAAAGTCCTCAAGACCTTCATAAGCTAAAGTTATGCTACGCTCATGTTAAACAACCCACACTTTGTTGTAATTTTGACGTTATTTTATTAATTTGAGCAATAAGCTGCCTTGTTTTCAAAGTCAAAAGATACGGCCTGTGATATTCAGTATTTTTTTTATTGTCAACAAATTCCCTGAAAAACCAACAACAAATTTATCTTAGTAACAAATATTGTCTGTGTAGCCAACGCCTGATATAGCTTATCTTACCTCCAGTGTTAACTGTTAAAAACACATAAATAAGCCACGTTGAAGCAGTGGATGACATGTTCTTTCATCACCATGAACATGGGCACTCTTGTTTATTTTGAGTCAATCCCACCAAATGCATAGTAAATTTGTAAATGTGTACCAAAAATAGCCCCAAACAAATGCACTTTCTCCTCCTGTTTGAGTAATGTTTGCAATACCCTGGTGTTTTTGGAGATTACTTAGCCTTTTTTTTTTTTAAATCAAACAGTGTATATGTTTTTTTAATGAGATTACTAGAAAGGCCAAACTGGCCACAGACAGGGTAGGGAAGCTGGAAAGTACTGAGACACGGACTAACACTAACATTGTTGGTTTTGGTCTTCTCATGGTATTTATTTGTAATAAGAGAAACCACCAGCCTTAAAAGCCTCCATGTCATTTTGCAGCTCATTTACTCTAAACTTTCCGGATTAAAACTGTGCCCTATAAACCTCAGTTAACGTCAAAGGTACACATTTACAGAGCCACAACTGTGCATAACTGTTACTATGCTGTAACCATGCAGAGCTACACACTGCATTCAGAGAGTTTGACCTAGTTAGTAAACAGCTTTTGCTTTGCCTGTCAAAGGCGCACACACACCCACACACACACACACACACACACACACACACACACACACAGATGCCTGCACACGTCAATGACTGACAACAAACAGAGTGTGCTGTAGTCTCTCCTCTTGCATGATTCTAGTTTGACATCAGAGAGAGGAAAGGAAGACAACAGAGAGGAGAGAAATATGAAGTACAGGTGATACAGATTACTTTCTTTATTGTAGAAATGATTGTTTCTCCTGGTGATTTATTTTCCTGTTTAAGCCTGAACGGCTCCAGCACAGTCTGATTTATTCCCTTTTTGTATTTTTCTTCTCGAGTTTCCAGCACTTCTCAAAGTTCCCACAGAATTATGAGTAGGAAGTTAAAACCACAAACAGTAGACGTCACTCTACACACTCCCTAATTAAAACAATAAACGCCATTTATAAGTCTGCAGCCCAGTGATTTGACACCCTCATGCACACACTTGCGTTTAAGACACATGCAGGCTAAAGCCAGCATAATCCTGTCTTAAACATGACATGACACCTGTTATAATCGCTCAGCCATGTGCACTAAAAGCCAAGGAGGATTATAGCATATGTCATGTTATGGATTATGGAAGCTCTATGTATGTACGTGTATGAATTATTCCCTGTCACCTCTGTGGAAATGCCATGGGCTACCACTTTAATCTCATTTGTGTGTCTGTGTATTGTGTGTGCCTATTGTAGAGTGTATCAGCGTGTCCGCAAAAGCAAACATACAGCTCCTTGCAGTGTTTTTCTTTACCAGTCCTGAAGCCTGTCTGGCTCACTCTCATAGTATTGTGTGAGGGGGAGGGATGAACCACAGCTGCTGTCTGACGTAAATGCAGCACAAGCGCTCTGTTTGTGTGGTCACAACCCCTCTGACAGCTCTGACCAGTTAATGGGTTACCTCACACTCCCTTCTTCTCCCTTCCAACTCTCTTCTGCAGTGTCGCTAAACCATGTGATGGATGTTACAGCCAAGTCTGAGCAGATGCTGAGAGCCCTTTGACAATCAGAGTGGAAAACAGTAACAGACTGTCATCTGTCTGTAATGATGCCAATTAAAGCTACTGTGTGCATATAAGCTTGAGATTTACATCAGTATGCATGATGCTGGGCGAAGACACAGCAGGAGCTCAATTAGGGTTACTCCACTGACTTTACAAATGAAGTTCAATTTATTACTTTTGAGTACTAAAACTCAGCCTATGACAACAGTTGTATAATACCTTCTCTTGTATGGCAGTTTCAGTCATCAGTCCATCACGTTGGTTCAGAGTGAATTATTTTGACAACTATGTATAGCCATGAACTTTGTTACAGATATTCAATGTCCCCCAGACAATTTATCCTAACGACTCTGGTGAGTTTCTTCTAGTGCCACCAGTAGCTATTTATCCCGTGAAATGTACAACATGTACTGGATGGACTGGCTAAAAATTGGTACAGACATTCATGGTTCCCAGACAATATGTATCGTGATAATTTTGTTGATCCCTTAACTTTTCATCTAGCCCCACCATCAGGCCAAATATTGCCTTTGTCCAGTATATTGTTTTATGACCAAATTCCTGCCAAACTAATGACATTTCCATCAGCCTCATCTGTACTTTGTGTTTAGTGCTAATTAGCAAATGTTAGCATGCTAACATGCTAAACTGAGTTAGCAATCATGGTAAACATTAATTTCCAAACATCAGGATGTTCGCATTGTCATTGTGAGCATGTTAGCATGCTAATGCTAGCATTTAGCTCAAAGCACAGTCTCACAGAGCTGTTAGCGTGACTGACTCTTGTTAAAGGAAAGCCTGTGATACAAACTGGGGTCTAACAATAGACGCTACTGAGTTGCATTGTGGGAAGTGTTGTGAAGATCCATACTAGGGACTAAAAGTCAGGATATCTCAGCCTCTGCTACTTCAGTTTTGAGTTCTTTTCTTCATGTTGGTTCAATCCCATCCACACTGTTGCATGCTATGAATAAGCATTAGTCCATGCACTCTGTAAGGTAAGCTCACTGAACATGAATAGAGGTGCTCAACATCACCTCCTTGCTCATCCTTGCTGTAACTCAATCCTTGCTGTCAGTTTCTATCCTATCCTATATTTAGAGTTAAGTAATTTGAGTAAAAAGTGAAGAAACCCTGCCTTTTAAACATACTTGTACCTTGATTACAAAATTAACCATAAAATACCCTCTGACTTACCTGCATTGCTGACGTATTCCACCATTACCCTTTGTATCTAAACCTATGCCCTTGCACTGAAGTGGCATAAAGTGTTTATGCCACTTTTAGTCAAGCATAAATGCAAACCACAGTCCAGCTGACTCATTTCACTCGAAACCCAACACATCCAGCAGCACAACAATCTTACATTATCTGTGCCCGTGAACACAATGAATCCTTAACAAGAAGCATTAGAAGTGCACTCTTCTGCAGAAAAATTGTAATGAGGAGGTTTTTTTCCTCCTCAGCAAAAGCCACGACCCACAGGGGGAACTATGATGGATTGGTGCATCTCAGAAAGGATTCAGTCACCTCAAATTGATCAACCAGAAACAAACTGTATAGCAATTTCAAAGGTTACACATTGTTTTTCCCAAGGACTGTGTATGTGTGAGCGTGAGTCCATTTAGTTGAAGGTGCTGCGCATTTGCAGAGTAGCCACACTTCTCTGCTTCTCTATGAAACTGAGGGATTGATCTGGAGGAGGAAATTGACATGCATATACACAGAGATGCACTGCTGGCAGTGCAGATTTGATTAGTGCGCAATGATCTCAATGGATGGCTCGGTTAAGATAAGGGGATTGTAAATGCGCCCCTGAGACTTTGACGCAGGCTGCTGACATCATTACCCATACCTCCTTTTGACCAAGCAGTCTGCTCGCCGCTCACTGCAAAAGAGGAGGAGGAGGGTGGAGGAGAGGGAGAGAAAAGTGAGTGAATAGTGACAGTGAGTCTCATATCTATGAATGAGGAGGCTTGATGTGAAGGATGGGAGATTAAATGAATTATATTGCAGGAGAAGAATATTGAGAAACACATGTGGCCTAGCTCAAAATGACAAAGGAGCATATTATATGGAGGAAGCAATTTGTACTGTGGCTAATTTTAAAAAAAATATATGTGGCATTCAGTCGCCCACCTGACCTGACCTAACCTGCAATCAGGATATTTATACTGTCACTCCTGCAAGGAAATAATCCCACCACCTTCTTCTTCATACCTTCCGAACATAATTAAGGCTGCAGAAATGTCACCATGCACCTGACGCTAATTATACACAGAGAGTATCACACTGAGATAATGATATTTGAGTCATAGTGTGGGAGGCATGGATATCATGAAAAAGAGAAAGAAGCTTTCCTAAAGAGCTGCGTGTGCTGGATATTATCACGCTGACGTCATATATGCTGTAGCTGGAGGTGGTACTTCCCAAAGAGTACAAGTAAAAATGTATGAGACAATATTTCATTTCTTTTTTCATAATAGTTTTAAAGAGCACTAAAAAGAAGGCAGCTTATCTCTTCTGCTATAAATGGTATATGGTCTGACTGTCGATTGTGTGCTTTAAACTGGATGAGTAGATGCTGCTGCAAAGTGTGGCAGGTGACTCCTCTGGCTTCTTCGCTCTCTTGGATATTTATTTTCCTGCCCTAAGTGGCTGACATTTACTAGCTGCAGAGAAGGTAGAGGAAGGAGATAAACTGAGGAAGAAAAAAGGTGGTGTGGGAGGGTGAAAGGAGATGGAAACAAGAGAGGTCTTTGTGCTGCAGTTAATCTGAGGTTAATCATTAAAGTGAGCAATGGGTGGTCTGGTGTTGGATGAAGAGAGCAGGTCAAGTTGGACGAAGAACAGAGGAACTGTGTCAACCTATCTGTGGTCTGCTTTTATCTCTCAACAGCCCTAGCAACAAAATCAAACACAATGTAAAAACAGGGAACTGCTCCAAAGCTTCCTGTCAGTTGAAGTGCCTGACAACATGTTAGACAGCTGCACCAGTGAATGTGCAAATTAGGCAGTAGTAGTATTTTTATGAGTGGACAGTTTCAAATCTTAATTTATCAGCATCCATGCTCCCACTTCATAATGACATTCAAAAAACTCAGCTGTTGAATTAAAATAGAAATACTAACTAGACAAAAGTTTCTCAGACACCTTTAACTGTAACAGGGCTGCACAATAACACACACACACAGACACACACACATTGTGTCCATCCATTGCATTGCATTGACCTAGGTGAAGGTGAATTTTCACTTTGCATCATTCATGCAAATTTGACTGGTGAACTCTCCATGAGCTCAGTTTCCTTCTGTTGTTTCCCTCCACTATTTCTCCTTTTTCCTCTCATCTTTGTACGTTTATGAAGCAGATTCATGAAGTTTGAGGTATGTGCAAATGTTTTTGCTCAAGCTGAAACATTTTCAACCTGCGCAAACACAACTTTGTGTCAGTTTGCATCACCCCGGGCAAATTTGTGTCTAATCATGTCTTTCCATTGACTTTGTATGCAATCATGCCGGGTCTATAATTCACTTCATGCTCTGTCTGAACACACAATTACATTAATTCCCTAGAAACATACTTACCCTAACCATAACCACTACATGCCTAACCCCAACTCTAACCTTAACATCAGACCTAGTCTTAACCCTCAAATTTGATGATTTACATTGTGGGGACTTTGGGGCATTTTGTCCCCAAAAGGGAGGTAGTCCCAACGATGTGACTGTGTAAACTGCCCCGCTAAATGAGTAATACACTTACATGCCTGCTGATGTTTTTAGTACATTGTGTTCTTCCCTATTTGTTCTCTGTAGCATGTGCAGTTTCATACTCAGCACAGCACAGCAAAATGAAGTTTAAAAAAACTGTATCAGAGACTGAATGATCCCATTCTGCAGCTCCACAGGAAGCTGGAACACATTTTTCGGATTTATTGTTCTGGCACGTCAGAATTGCTGGCATACGAGGGAAGACAAACAAACAATATGTTCTGCACTTGCTGTGGTTGTGTGTGTGTGTGTGTGTGTGTGTGTGTGCGCGTGCGCATAAGGGCTTTTGTGCAGAAGACAAGGGAGAAGCTGAAGATGAAAGGTTTGTGATAATGAGTACATCCCTTTCTGTTGAGCTCTTTATCCAAAAGTATTACAAAAAAAAATGACAGATTACCTAATTTAAAGACAAATTAGTCTATAATTTAATTGCCTGTGAATATTATGCTATTGTGCATATCTACATATACATTTGTTTACATCTGATGTTAATTTGTTTACAAGATGTTAACTGGATAGAAAGTAAATTTAGAAGAACTTGTTGTTTTCTTGCACCATCAACAGACCACAATACAACTCATCCTACAAATCATGAGGACTGACCTCTTGACCCCAGCTCTAACTTTCTTTTTTGGCTTTGGTGCAGAAGAGGATCCAGCGCTCACATGGCTGGAGCAGGCGAACACACAGATGTCCTGAATGTCATTTCTGCCTCTCAGACACCCGCCTTCACCCAGCTTAGGTCTCTTAATCCACGCTTAGCTGTACTTTTCTCCGGCAGATATCTCTCAAACTCTCCACCACCGAATCAAAAACACATATGTTTCACTCAGCCTGTTGCCAGTCTGCTCTGAAACAGACAGCTGCGCAGTTAGACAATGGAGGTCAGGTGGAAGAAATTAAGCAAAGAAAATGAGGAAATGAGCAAAGTGACTTAAGACACAACAAGTTTGGGGTAAACAAAGGAATGATAAGTCAATCTGGTGGAATAATATGTGCAAGGACAAGTAATTGATAATGCTTTCCACTCCAACTCTTATCACCACTTATGTATAAGCATCTGTGCTAATATACGCACTGTGGCCTTTCTCTAGCTAATAAGCACTGGATGGCTGCTTCCTTTAACAACCATCATCCACTAACTCTGCCCTGAAGCCCTCTGTACATGTGTTTCCAGCTCTCTCTACACGTCCTTCCCCTCCTTCCTCTGGTGAGTTAAGGACTGTTATCTGGCTTTAGGGGGCCAGCTGAGAGGCCATATGGACATTGAGCAGGAAGATCAGGAGCACAAAATGCAGCAACACCTGGAGGGATAAAACGCGCAACTTTCCTTCCATCTGGACTCTTTGCAATGTTACTTCCAGGTTAAACGTGTTATTGATCTCCTCAGTAAATACATTTTGTTGGAGACAGTGCATAGTATATTTATTTTAACCATGATAGCAGCATGGCTTTGGGATGGCAATGTCAGTTAGGTGGTCCACCACTTCGATCCAGACTGAAATATCCCAACAACTATTGGATGGATCAAGATGGTGGCCACAGAGAACGACTTTGGTGCCCTGACTTTTCCTCTAGCGCCATCATTGGGTCAAAATTTGTATTTGGTTTATGACCAAATACCAGCAAAACTAATAACATTCCCATCAGCCTCAGCTGTACTTTATGTTTGGTGCTAATTAGCAAGTGTTAGAAGCATACTGGCAGCTTCAGCATGCTAACCCGCTAAACTAAGACAGTGAACATGGTAAACATTATACCTGCTAAACATCAGCATGTTAGCTCTTAGTCTTTCTTGTTCACATGAAGTTGTTTGCAAGTTGTTTGTACGTGATTTTAATCAGGTCTTGCCTTTCTACTCATTTTCCACTGTCCCATATATCAAATCCATTTCATCAGAAGCAGCTCAGTTCTGTAAATCCCCTGTTAGTTCAGATTGTGTGGTTTTTGTGACTGTGCACGTTGGTGCCTGCATTTAAAGGCTGTGTTTGTGTGTGTGGGTGGGTGGATTGGAGAAAGAAAGACAAATAAAAGTGACCCAGACTTTAAAAAAAAATTAATTCACTCTCCATGTTTTTGGAGCGGTCGAATAAGAGCATTACATCACTAAATCACTACGAGAGGTGCATCATCCTGCTTCACTCAATGCTGACCTCTTTCTAATGTCTTCCTCGCTGCTCTCTCTGTTTTTGTATACCCTCTCCTCTCCACACCATCTCCCATTTCTTTGTGTAATGCTCTCTTTCACTCCCCATCTTTTATCTTTTGAATTTTATCCACTCACTGAGTCTATCTATCACTGTACTTTATCTACTTTTCATTCCCCTTGTCAAGCTTACTATCACCTTTCTGGGTACTCCACATCCCCTTCCCCTCAGCCCTGGATAATGGGCTGATCCGTGGTATGACGCACATGGCTCCGTCTCCAGAGGGGCTTATGCGCACACAAGCATTCATAAGGCTCTGTGTAGCCTGGTGTGCAGATACAGGCAGTTTACATCTTGAGTTAACTGACACCACAGGAGTACTGTATCAGCCACTCTGCTGATAGTGCATACACTGTGCATTCTTTAGCAGAAAAGACGTTTGTTACTGTTATGAATGGTGATCATAAAAACCGATTATTGTAAAACCTCCAGGTGTCAGGGGTATTGAATGGTGTGGCATATGAAGATCATTTTACTTTTACTTTCGTCCTGAGTTCATGTGACCTGTTTAGTTTGAAGCCAAAAAAACCCCCATAAATTGCATACGCTTAACGCCACTTTCATGTGACGTTGTTCAGAACATAATTATGAGCAGCCAAGTGGGAAAACAAATTCACAGTCCAGTGAATCCGAGATTAATTCAAGAGTCGAACAGCATGTCAGAGAGAATTGAATGGTGTAGAAGTTTTTGGACAGCAGAGATTACAGCTAAAAAGTTGGGAAAAGTACTTTAGAAGAGAGGGAGAGCGTTGGTGAGTTTTATGGATATGGGTGAAACCAAGTTACAATGATGCAAGTACCCACGCTGCCGCACTTATACATTTTCAAGGAAACTGCAGGTTTTGTATGCTCACAAGTAACTGTTGTTTAACTTTGTTAAAATCACATTCTGATTTGTATTAGAAAATGTAAAGTAAACCCAGGAGCACACTTCATATTTTCAGAAAGACAGATGAAACAAATGTTGAAGAGATTGCACTGAGTTACAGTTACTTGTGGAACAAAGACCCGGAGGTGACGTCATGACTTCGACTGTGTGTAGTTTGTCATTTTGTTGTCATTTTGAGAAATGCACTTATTCACCTTCCTGCCATGAGTTAGATGAGATGATCAATAACACTCTCATATTTGTCTGATAAATGTGAAGCTATAGCCAGCAGATGCTTAGCTTAGCTTAGCTTAGTACAAAGACTGGAAACAGGGAAACAGCTACCCTGGCTCTGTCCAAGGTAACAAAACCTGCCTACCAGCAGCTCTGAAGCTCACATATTAACATAATATTGTTTTTTATTCAGTACAAAACCAAAGTGTGAACAAATCTTGGCCAGTCCATACAACTTTGCTAATAACTAGCTTAGTGACTTGGTTTTGGCTGACATTGGTGGACAACAAATAACGTTATAACATAAATATACCTGGCTCTGTTGACTACTGTTGACAGCATGACACTTTGACTTTTGTTTGCTACCTCGCAAGCCATGCAGTTGCCTAGCGGTTCAGTCTTTTTCACCCTTGCTATCAGCTAGCTTGTGGTGCTGGGTCAAAGATAAACCAGAAGGAACAATCTGTGCCAACCTGCCTTTCACTGAGCAGTGTTTCTGTAACACAATGCTTTGTTTGCACATAGCCTGCAATGTAAGAATAACACAAACAATTGCTTTGTTAAAAATGGCATAACTGCTGTCACTAGCCAGTTAGCAGATCATTTTGGCTTATTTGTTGTTTTATTGTAAATTAAAGAAAATCAGCATGTTGTGCTTCCTTCTATGAGTGGAAAAGCTGTGAAAATCATTCACGTCAAAAGTATTTTCCGGCTTTCTGGCTTCCTCGGGGCCTGTACCACTAAACTGCTGCTGTGGAAAAGCATCCAAATGTATTTCCTATATAGTAAATCACGTCCTCTCAGGAGACAAAGTGCATTTCCACAACCATACAATACTGAGCCTATTTTCTGTCAAAAATGGGGTAATTTTCCGGTTCAATCTAAATGAAACACACACATGTTAGAACATCTTAAACCAATGACTTATTGTCACTAATAAACATCAATTATAAGGGAATTAATGCCACTAACCCTTTCGATCAGTGAGAAAAACACGCGTGAGTCTGTGTGAGTGAGACATCTGTAAGGCCCTCATCACTGAAATTGTTTGTTTGAGGAGGGCTGGTGCTTGACCTCCTGGATGATAGCTTGACGCACAAGCTCACGAGGACAGCCCCCGCCTGCCAAAGACAACAAGCGTAGACAGACCAGTGTTAATTACCAAAGAAGAATGGTACCCCTGTCTTCCACAAGATATAATGACACCAAATAATCAGACAAAGGAGCTTTTCACAGACTGTCGGAGGTTGCAAAAGCAAGGAGCAAAATAAATGGATAAATAGAGGTCTGTGAGTGGAACATCAACCCAGGTAGTCAGTCAGTGGTGTGAATGTGAATGATTAATGTGCCTTAAAATGATCATTAGCTGCAAAATGTTTTACAAATATACTGTAAGAATAATCCCAAGTTAAGCATTGATTTTCCCATATTTAATGAGAAAATAAACAAGAAAATAAGAATTGTATGTCTTAAATGAAAGCTTTTCCATAGCAAGCATAGAGTAAAATCTCACACACCTTATACACACCCTATACTCTGCATCATTACCTCACAGCAGACCTGAACTAAACGGCTCTCCACTGTAGGTCTGTGCTGAGAAGTGTTTCTGTGCTGATTATGAAAGCCTGTTCCAGTACAAGCTGTGTCAGAGATTCGACATGGATGCAGGATGCTATTGAAATCCAGTGGAGGGAGCAGAAGGTGAGTGACCTGAGAGAAATTGCAGACAATCAGGACAGCAACAAACAGAGAAATGTTACCTCAGCAGTTCTATATTTGCATGTATATCATGTATTATTTATGCAGCAAATAATAGTGTTTTTAAAGGTGCTTATTTATCTTATCTAGATATCTACGTCAGCTGTTGCAGCAAATGAAGAGCTGTTGTGTTTTGGCTTTAACCTTCTGAAAGATATGCTGGTAGGTTATGCCCACATTTTTACAATAAACAGGGATGGTGACGACATGCATCATTGCAATAGTATGTGTTTGTCTGCACATTTTATAATGTATGCAAGTATACATAGAGTAACAAGACAAAGAGTCTAGAGCCATGCTAGTGGCTCTGCGAGGCTGTATGTGCACAGTGGTGCTTGCTAATGCTAATATTGGCAATGCTAACATGCTCACGTTCAGCAAGTATAATGTTCACCATGTTCACTGTCTTAGATTAGTGTGTTAGCATACCATTATGCTGATTAGCACTAACACAAAGTACAGCTGAGACTGATGGGAATGTCATTTGACAAATTAGATGTACTTTATGTTTAGGGCTATTTAGCAAATGTTAGCATGCTAACACACTAAAGTATGATGGTGAACATGGTAAATGTTATACCTGCTAAACACCAGCATGTCAGTATTGTCATTGTGAGCATGTTAGCATTCTGACATTAGTATTTACCTCTAAACTTTGCTGTGTCTAAGTATGGAGTCATAGGAGTGCCATAAAAAAGAATAAATCTGGGAAAGAATAAGACAATAAATGTGGAAATATAAAGAGAAATATATAAAATTTCCACATTTATTGTTTTATTCTTTCCCAGATTTATTCTTTTTTATGGCACTCCTATGACTCCATATCTCAGTACAGCCTCACAGAGCTGCTTGCATGACTGTAGAATCTTAGTCTTGTTATCATCTTATTATCCGCAGTTATTACATGTGTGCAGTTATTACACAAAGTATTATATATAAAATATAATCAAACATTATAGAAATTTAAGGCTGAGACAATATCAACAGCCAGCCAGTTGCAGTGGTGCGCTCTGGAGATAATTCAGGATTCAGCAGAGCCAGGCTAACTCTTTGGTAAGACAAGGTCAGGTTCAACAGATGTTCTGGAGAGCACACTCGATCACACTTGGAGTTGCAATGTACAACACAGAGCTCACTGCGGTCAGTGGTGAGGGGTCTTTGAGAGGACAGTTTATATGAAAAGTAAAGTCATACATAAGCAACTATGAGTAAATGAAAGCAGTGATACCACTGTGGAGGTTAACAGTAACATTCCAAGAATTGTTTAATAAGGGCTTTCAGTCACAGCTAGATGTATAGATAGTTTCTGTATTTAAAAGTATGGGATTTGTTTTCTCCCAGTGTCAGGTTTAATCTTGTTTTGTAGATGCACATCTTACCATCAAAGAATTTTCTGCCGTCTTGTGATCCTGAGGGACCTTGATATGTACTGTCTGAAAAGAGCAGCCAGCGGACATTTGAATTTAATTAGATCTGGTAGATAGACATAATTACATGACACCAGATTAACAGAAGTGAATGTTTGATCTCCACTTTGAAGGAATCACATCTTTGTTTCTCTTTGAAGCTTGCATTCCTGCAATTATTGACATTTTCAGTAATGTAGACAGCAATTTGTTTGAGTGCTGTATATAATCGATGCAACATAAATACCTCAGCATGCTTACTTATGCAAACAGCAAGTCCACAGGTAAAAAGCGTGACTCATTACATCCTGTCATACACCCCCACTCCCCCACCCCCACCCCCACCCCCCATTTACTGTCAGTCCGCACAGGAAAGTATGATTCAGTTTTACATACCTGTTAAAAGAGGCTAAAATACCCCTTGAGTTGACCTTTGTGCATTCACAATTGACAAAGGGGTACCAAAAGCACACGAAAAACAGACCAAAGATGTGGCTTATTCCTTGTGGTAGCAAACTGAATGTGCAGTGAAACGTGACCGATAAGTCTGTTTTTATTAAACAGTGATAAAGACAAAACAATGACTGCTCAAGCATCAGAATCAGAATCAGAATCGGATTTATTGGCAAGTAGGTTTTCACATACAAGGAATTTGCTTTGGTGTATTGGTGCATAAATAAGCATAGTAGAGAAAACTAAAAATATATACAGATATATAAAATAAAGCCACTAAAAAGCAAGTAACTGAATTTACAAACAAAACAAGACAAAACAATGCGCACCAACACGAGGCAGCCATCTGTGGCGCCATCTTGACATATTTGTATTTCTCTGCAGATATCCTGCGCATGACTGATAGAAGGAATTACAATCTTTTCTTTTCTGCACACACAGGAAATACTTGAACCTTTGCAGCATCAATGTTGACTGTTACAACACACTGTCAGCAGTTAATGTTGATGAATATAAACAAAACTGTATGCAAAACAAAAAAGTATGCACACAAATACAGATTAAAAAGCCTGTGTAGACTGTGACTGTTGTGGGTTAACAAACTAATGGCATCATAAGAAACCATGCAGTGGTGTGTGTGTGTGTGTGTGTGTGTGTGTGTGTGTGTGTGTGTGTGTGTGTGAGAGAGAGAGAGAGAGACAGGGCAGTACTTGTGCCATTTCCAGGAAAGAGAAGTTGTGCCTGTGAGACTGGTTTGTGCTAAATGTGGTTTGGCTCACGTTCAAAGGGCAGTACTTGTGCCATTTCCAGGAAAGAGAAGTTGTGCCTGTGAGACTGGTTTGTGCTAAATGTGGTTTGGCTCACGTTCAACACATTCAACACATTTCTCAATTCTCTCCTGGACATTCTTTTATTCTCTTTGGTTATTCATGTTTTGGAGAAATAAAAAATATCAAATTATCTGCATATATTGCGATTTAGCATCACAAACTACCATCACCACTTCACCCCACATCAGGGCCTGTATTATCATTTTTAGTTGGTAAGAAATTAGATTTTTTATTCTTATTAAGTTTGCAGGATTTTAACTTTTATCTTCCATTTAAAGTGAAATTATGTAACTTTTGAAAGACAAAATAACACATTCTTCTTCTTGCAAAAGTTTCAGTTTATTAGCGGCCTTGCTTGTTTATTACACTCAGACTTTTTACCACTACAGCCTCACTTATCACCAGTACTGTAGCTTATGGTGGCTAATGTCAGAAAACATTAGATAGATGCTGCCAAACTGACAACGAGTATGTTCCCTGACTTAATGAGTTTTTTTCCACTCATATTACTTACTTACTTAAGAGAAACTTGATAAATAAATGGAAATGCAATGTACCATTATCTTGAAATTACTACAGTGGCTGCTGTTCAGCAAAGGTTACGTAGTCCAGTCAGACAATCTGACTCAGGTAAATACAGTTTATATAACTCTGTCTGCTCTGCCCACACTCAGGAAACACAACAACGGCAGCATGCAAGTGAGACAGATATTCAAATGGCACCAGGTAGAGACATTTGGTTATGAAAACAGTGAGATGAGGAGCAAAGTGGGCTGTGTGGTTTTGTTGTAAGTGTGCATCACAATATTGCATGACCTTTCAGTTGAGACATTTTGCATCCAGTTTGCATTCCTTTAACATTTCAGACTGTGGGAGGGTAGTATCTGTCTCTCTACTGAGGTTGACATTTGGTATTTACACTCACCCGCACAGACTTTTATTCTATGTACGCTACGAAATGTTACAGTATGTCCACCATCTGAAAGTTCAAGTTCTTTATTGTCATATGCACAGCAATTACAGTGAAACATGTTACAACTGTTTTTTTTGGTCACACTGCTTGCAGGCTAGTCCCGACATCTTTGTGTAACTTTAATATCCTGTATATGTTCTCAGCTTGACTGCTTTATAATTAGGGGCAGCTTGTTTTGCTCTTTCATATGTCAGTTTTAATTAATGAGTCTTGTTTTTTAGCTGGATTACCCCTGTCAAACACAGACCCCTTTAACCTCCACCCATGGACATCACCCATGTTCCCTTGCATTGCTTACATTACTAATAACCTGGACTATGTTTTTCTCCTCATCTTGATTGGCAAAATGGCAGCTCCACAGGAAAATCCCTAATAAGTATGCGGTTCCATTTGTACTTACGTAATTATGTCACATGCCCAATGTCTATGTCGATTGCTCACCTGACACAACATTTGTCTGTCAATTCAACTTCAAGCTGTACTTCCATCGTCTTGTTGGACTCCCCGTCGTTTGACTGTGTTGTGAAGGTTGATGTGTTCTCCTTGTCTCCTTTGACTAGCTTACCTCTAAACCAATCTCATTGTACTTTTCTATACTTTTCTATATTTATAGCCTACCATTCAAACTTGTTTTTTACCACAATATTTTTTCTGTCACTACCCGTGAAATACACAGAATAACATAGTGTCAGTGTAATTAAAAGCCATAGCGTGGAGGCGCTGATCAATCCAAGATAGCTATTCAGGCTTCCTCATCAGTTCAGGACTTGGCTGAACTTATGAGGCAAAAAACACATCAGGACGACATTCATACCAAGACAGTCAGAAGACACATCAGAACGACATGCAGAATGACACAGTCAAATGACAAGGAGTGCAACAAGACTACAGAAGTACAGTTTAAATTTGAATTGACCCATACAAATGTTTTGTCACATGTGCAGTCGACACAGACAGTGTGCATGTGACATAATTTTGGCACAAATGGAACCTCATAAATAAACATTAAGCTGCTGCTCAATCTGGGAGAAGAAAAGGTGATGGAAGCCACACACAGCACCCATCATTACTGAAAATCAGCAGCATGTAGCCACTCGGTGGATGCATCAATAACATGGACAGGTGTTTAGACATCTGACAGTGTAAAGTGAATGTGAGGACTCATATGGATGTTTGTGTGTGTGCAGTTGTGCACGTTGTCTATATCAACCTGTCTCATGCAACTCTTTTCCTCGTTCTTTGGTATTGCACGCCCCTTATTTTTCTGCCTATCTAGTCTGCTCTTTTCTGCCTCAAACTGCTGTGCTCCCTCTATGTTAAGGTGTTACCACCCTCTTTTTTGTCCAAGACTTGATCACTATTAGAAAGTGAGAAAGCCATGCATATTTATTAATTGGTTGTCAGCATTTATAACTGCAGCATTACAATAATCTATAGAAAGCATAATTTTGGGGGATTTTTCACAACCAACATCCCAACCAACTGATCTATAAAGCATTAGTAAATTATTTATTAACCATTAATAAAGCCAATTTCAATTCTGTGCTTTCATTTTTGCTGTTCCCATTTCTCAGGGACTACCTTTATATAGGCATTATAATATAGGCTAGCCTACTAATATGAGCTGAATATGCTATATGCAGATGGTAGAAGTCCAGTGGAATAAGAATGATAAATAATCAGTATAGAATAATGACAACCAAATAGAGTTAGCACAGAATACAATAAATGCATTATACATACAACTCAGTGTAAAAATAGAAAAGGAGAATAGAATAGAACAGATTAAAGAAAATGAAAGAATATGAAATATAATATAATATAACATAATCAATTAAAAACAAAAACAATCAAATAACTAACGATCACCAGTTGCTTCCTGTTTCTGTTTCTGCTGAAGCCGCGCGCGCAGCCGTGCTGTGAAAGCCAGGCAGCCCGCGAGCAACAGCCCGGCAGAGGGAAACATCACGTGGTGACACCTCTCCACGACTGACGTCATCTTCCCCATCTCCAAGCAACCCCTCCATCAGCACTAGCGTCACCGTGAGCCCGAGCCGCGCGGTTGCTGGGCAACCAGTGCCTTGCACTCGGGTCCGGCCTTGCCTTGTACCCAGCTCGGAGCTCTGACGCGGGTGTGACGTTAATAAGGTGGGTATCAATTTGTTATGGTGGCGGGAGGGAGGGAGGAGGAGGAGGAGGAGGAGGAGTTCCCCCTGTGAGCGCAGAAGCCCTGTGCTCTGCATTCCGCTGGAGCGCACAGCCACACACCGGCCGCAGCACAGTCCCGGGCCGAAAGACTTGTTGTATGTAAGTCAAAGTAGAGACGGGAGGAAAAAAGTTTCTCCGCGCCTGTGTTTTTTAATTACAGCTTTTCCTCTTTGTTGCGTTGTTGAAACGTCGCTCTGGTTGTGGAATGGTTTACGTTCCCTTTGACAGCTGTCTGAACTGTGAGAGAAAGTGGTTTATGTCCGCTCTTTAAGGTAAGACGAGACTCTCTGTTAGACTCACATTTTACTGGTTGGCATTTTCTTTTCGATCATTTTGTAATTTTCTTATTTCTGTAAAGCTTTCTTTCGGTTTTAGTCAAGGCGATTTCTCATCTCTTTTACTTTCTATTTGATCGGTTCTATTGAACAGTAGCATATAAAAGTACCTACATTTTGTAAGTGAATTATGGCTATATTTACACAGTTAAAAATGTACTTTAGCAGTTTTTAAGCCTTGTTAAGAACTGGAATACGGATTTGTACACTTGAAATATTTTTTTTGACCATATCGTTGTGAAGAATATTTTGACTGCACCTCACTCACTCCAGGCTAGTATACTTTCTGCCGCTGAACTCATTGTTATACAAGAAGGTTTTCACACTGCTGCACCACAGATACAAGCTTATCGGCCAGCATATATACATACTGTATATACTTAATATAATTTGATTTGGAGAAAAGCATCTAATTAATGTAATGTAAAAATATAAAGTATAGCTGTTAATATTCAGTGAATTAAAAAGCAATGAAATTTGTCTCTGTAGGTAGCCTACTAGCCTTAAACTATCCCAACGCTGTAGCTCCAGACTGTTGGTGCACCATGGTGATCATGACAGAGAACAGCCGGGGGGCTCAGTCCAGCCCTGCCCAGGGAAGGCCCCTGCAGGTCGGCTTCTATGAGATCATTCGCACCCTGGGGAAAGGAAACTTTGCAGTGGTAAAACTGGCCAAACATAAAGTCACCAAAACGCAGGTCAGCAGCCTTCCTCCTAATTGTGTGACTGTATTTGGGTTTTTTTTAAGATGCATAATTTTTCAAATTATAATAGTTTTTTCAATTTATAATTGTCTTTTGATTTTCCAGGTGGCCATTAAGATCATTGACAAGACCCGACTGAACCCCTCCAACCTGGAAAAAATTTACAGAGAGGTGCAGATTATGAAGCTGCTAAACCATCCCCATATCATCAAACTCTACCAGGTGTGTGTTATCGTTCATCTCTCTGCGGTGTTGCTGTTGGCTGTGCATGTGTTTGTATGTGTGCAGAACGGTGAGTGCGTGCAGCAGTGTGTTATTCAACCCGTGCAGCCTGGTCTGTGGCACACATGTGCAGAGAGAGCCAGTCTGAGCGCATGCATGAATCTGGGAGTAAAATGCCATGGTGTGGAAATCTTTGCAAAATGGGGACACGTTTATTTCCCTCGGTAACAATGTTGTGGTGCAGTGCATCATGCCTCATTATTGTTGATATGTGGATGCAGCAGTGCCATTATGCGTGGCAAAAATAAAGGGCATTTGTTACCTAAGCGGTTTGTACTGGCTGGTGGAGAGCTGTCGACTCTCAGAGCACATTGAATCATAAGTACAGCACAACAGCATTAGTGCAATCCCTTTTGACCTCCCTCTGTGTGTGTCTGCAGGTGTGTGTGTGTGTTAGAATAATCAGTCAGTGCTGGGAACAATGCATTTCTAAGATGTTTTTAGTTAAGTGATTGCACAGATATGGGAAGCAGAGAATAGAAAGGGAGAAATGACCCCTCATTCTGGGAGAAAAGAAAATGTTGACTGATAAATATGTCACTACCTGGAAGACATAGACATACAGACAGATAGACATTTATAAATATTCTGCTTACCATATTCTACTTACCACTTCATTTATCTATTTTATTCTATTAACTAATATTGTTATTCACATAATAATCACGTAATTGTGCTTTGGCAACAATGTCATGACAGTAAAGCATTACTGCATTACATTGAATTGAACTGAGCAGTCAGCAGAGTGCTGGTTAAAGATGCGTCCTCAGGTCTGAACGTTAAGCCCAATTAGCGTCTGTTAAAGCCAAGTGAGTGCAATGTGTCTGCGCATCACGTGAAGGCCACCCCACAAAGTGCTGCTTTACTCCTAATCAAATTGAAGACTTAGTGGAAGGAATCTGCTTTTTTTCCCCTCAGCTGGCCATGCGAGCGGCGTGGCACGCGTCTGGCAAGAAACACACACCAATGCAAACAAACACACAATACCCTTTTTTCTTTTTTCTTTTCTTTTTTTTTACTGTGGACTTTGTGTGCCCTGTGTCTAGCTCTGTAGTGTTTTGCTGCTTTTGAGGATTACTTCATGTCAGGTTTTAAGCAGCTGAGCCGTGTTTACTGTGCAATCACATCTCGACTGCAAATTAATTGGAACTTAACTTATTTTTCAAGTAAAAATGCCAAACATTCCCTTGTTCCAGCTTCTCAGTTGTGAGGATTTTTCTGCTTTTTCTTATGTGATATTAAACTAAATATCAATTCAATTCAATTCAAAGGGCTTTATTGGAATGAAAGTTTCAAAAACAATGTTGCCAAAGCATCAAAATACAGTTTGCCCAAATATTTGGACAGTATAAAATAACAGTAATATGAACATTAACACATTAAGATTGATATATTGATATATGTTAATTATATTGTGTTTAGGACAGTTAGTCAGACAAAACAAGCAATTTAAAGACGTCACCTTGTGCTTTTTTTAGGATATTCTGATATGCATTTTTCACTATTTTGACATTGTATATGACCAAATATGATTAATTGACTAATGGAAAAACTAATCAGTAGATCTATAATGAAAATAATTGTTTGCAGCCCTACTATAATGCTTGCTCAATACCTTGATATTAATAATGCAACAATATTATTGGTATGTGTAGTGGTGCTTTAATGCAGTTTAATCAACAGTAGGGGACGATATGGCTGTAGCAACTGTCAACCATGACACCTCGATGCAGTGATTTTCACAATATGGTGACTGATTGGATGAGACTGGATTATTATCAGCTCCTGTCAAAGGTGCTATCACGGCTCTGAAGTCTTGGATGACTTCTGTTTGTATCCTGCATGTGATACATCCTTGTTAATTTTCCCGTGCCCTTGGGCTGTCTGAGGCGATGCTAGTCAGATGGTTGGTAGCCAATGATGGTAAGCAACCCTGTTCACCACTGCAGCCCCTCTTTCCTGTACAAAGGGAGGATAGTGGCATAAGATCGTCTTGTGATCCAAGGGTTACATCCTCTTAGTGTCAGTGCAGTTTTTTGGGGGGGCAGTCTGCGACCTCTGGCCTGATAAATCAGCTGCTGCTTCTTTTCTCTCACCGGTCTCATGAGAACAAAATGTGTTTTTCCTCTATAGTCACTGATCTCTACCTTGAAACCTCTCCCTGTCTTTCTCTTTGTCTCAGACTCTCTTTGACCTTGTATCAACCACACACTCCTCCCTCTTATCCTCTTAAACCCCACTCTCCCACCGGTGGGGCAGTCAGTACAAGCTCTGCCAATCTGCTATGCTGTGAAGACCACATTTGTTCAAACCCACAATAATGTATTTTAAATTGGAGATCCCAATGTTGCCAAAGATACCAAATAATGTCAGGCTGAATTGTGGGAGATGTGTTTAAATTGTTGCATAGGACATCTAAGGTGCAGCCATAAAAACATGGCGTCTTCCGTCAGTGTAAACATCATACAGCTTCAACAAGCTACTTTATGGCAATAAAAGGGAAAATATGGAGTTAATCTTCCTTCTGTGATGGTCTGAGGGCCTGTTCTTCAGAGCCGTGACGTCAGCTGCACCTCAAGGTGACAGAGCCCCAGAGAGCTGCCCTATCTCACAGATAAAGACTACTTCTCGCTTGGAGGCATCTGTGTATTGAATCATTCTTTGCTTGGTTTTCTAAAGGGGGAAAGGAATGAAAAGAGTTCAGCGCCACTATTCAGTGGAATTTAGTGACATTTAATTCAAAGATGGCCAGCAGCTTTACCCAGACAGGGCTTTGTCATCTGATGAAAATTGCTTTGTTGTGCAACCTTTCTGCTCAGCTGCATTGTTCCCAGAGGGCTCTCCTGGAAAGAATTGGGAATTGCGTCTTTCTGGCCTCCATAGTGAGCTGGGCATTGAGTGATTGCACTTATGGCGTTTTTGATGCACTAGGCAGGACCCATGTAAACAGCCTATGTGAATCTGTCTCTCTGTTTCCTAGAAATAAAGAGATAAGGGTAGCTTGAAATTCAACACTTTTATCCGTTGCCAAAACTAGTGTCAGCCTCAGGGAAAACATTTCCAACCACTTGATATTAGTTTGTGTGTCTGTGAATGTTACGCGTTTCCCCTCTTGGGTTTGTGTTTGCATTTATAAATGGGTTTTACATCATGATATAAATGCTTGCAGGAAGTCACTGGCGGCTAGCTTATGCAACAGGGACTATCATGGAAAAGCCAGGGTGTTGTGTGTGGTGTTTGTGTGTGTGGAACAAGTATGTGGAGAAGTATGAGAAGGGGATTTTTGTGGTTAGAAAATGTCTCATGCCCAGAGATGCCTGGAGCGGGCTGCACTGAAGGACTTGGAACAGGTTTAACTCTGAACATGTATTCTTCATCATCACCAGCTGCCATGGACCCAGTTGGTTTAAAGTCTGTCTTTTTCCACTTTGTCCTTCTCTTAGGTCATGGAGACCAAAGACATGCTGTACATCGTGACAGAGTATGCAAAGAACGGAGAAATGTTTGGTGAGTCCAGCTTTCAAATTTAGTTTGTTTTTACTTGTAAAAATGAATGTAGGCTAAATCTGTTGTGATACTCTGATAGATAGAACACCACAACATTTCTGTCTCAAATATGGACTTGAACTGAAATATCCTCTCTCCCTCCAGACCATCTGACCTCAAATGGGCGTATGAGTGAAGATGAGGCACGAAAGAAGTTTTGGCAGATTCTTACAGCCGTGGACTACTGCCATCAACACCACATCGTTCACCGTGACCTAAAAACCGAAAACCTGTTGCTGGATGCCAATATGAATATCAAACTGGCTGGTAGGTCTGCCATTTACCGTTTACTGTTACCATCGTTACTGGTTTGCTGGCAGGAGGTCTACGATGTGAGACGCGTGTTAATTTAATTTTATTAGAAATCAATGTTTTGAACCTGACACTATCTCTCTGTACCTCCCTGCCATTTTTGTATTCTGTTCATTTTTGCCTGAAGAAAATATTCGCAGCTTTGGGATTCTTAAACCAACCTAATTAAATCATCATTGTGTTGTCTCTGTGCTAATTAAGTGTGAATAATTCAGTCATTTTACCAAGGCTAATATAAACCAGAGGAAATTACTTCAGCGCACAAACAGACGCTCTTGCATAAAGATATATTATAGCCTAAGTCTCAGAGCAAAAAAAATGGTCTTTTGTGTGGGAGATGATGTGGTCTATGAACATCATCAAGACAAATTACACAAGACACTGTGGTTAAAGGAAGGCAACACACCCTCACGCAGGAATATAGAGAAAACAAACAAGTTTGAATAACAAAATCATTGTGTATCTCTGTCTGTGTCTCGCAGACTTTGGATTTGGAAACTTCTACAACGCAGGGGAGCCTCTGTCTACATGGTGTGGCAGCCCGCCTTATGCTGCCCCTGAAGTGTTTGAAGGGAAAGAGTATGAGGGGCCTCAGCTGGACATTTGGGTAAGCTTATACAAGGAAAATATAGACAGAATTATTCAATCAAGCATTCACTTTCTTCTTTTGCTAATATTCTCCCTTTTGCTATTTCCTTCTCAGAGCCTTGGTGTGGTGCTTTATGTTCTTGTCTGCGGCTCTCTTCCATTTGATGGACCCAGCCTTCCTGCACTCAGACAGAGAGTCACAGAGGGTCGATTCAGAATCCCTTTCTTTATGTCCCAAGGTATAATGGCAACAAATCCTAACAATTACTGCTAATTACTAATTCTGTCTTAATCCAAAGAGCTCAAAGTCCAAGACTCATTCCTTGTTTACGTCCTCCAGACTGTGAAAACCTGATCCGTAAGATGCTGGTAGTGGACCCAGCCAGGAGGATCAGCGTGGCCCAGATCAAGCAGCACCGCTGGATGCTGGCAGACCCAACAGCCGCCCACCAGACCCTTAGCCATTCTCTGACAGAGTACAACTCAAACCTGGGGGACTACAGTGAACCTGTGCTGGGCATCATGAACACACTGGGCATCGACCGCCAGAGGACTATCGAGGTGACTGAACACAAAAAAAGCTTGGTGTTTTATGAATTTGTGAAGTAGTTGTTAACTGTCAGATATGAGAAGGTTAAATACAGTAAAAATACTTGACGTGTGTAGTTAGTGTGGGTTTCATCAAGTTATGCATGTCTAGCATCAAATTTCAGTTTGTTATGAGAGTTAGTGTTCTGCTTTTAAAAACAGAAACAGTTCTCGCTCTGTTGTCTCCAAAGAGATTATACTTAACAGGGGCAGCAAGACCAAACACATAGTTATATCTGGCTTTCATTCAAAGAAATAGATAGGGGGGGGGAAGAGCTAAAGAAAGCTATAAAGAGAGGAAAAGATGGATATAAGCTGGCATTAAGAGCCACAGAAGGTAAACAAAGAGGCAAAGCCACTAATCTACTGTCTGTAATTTTCTTCAGTCTCTGCAGGGCAGCAGTTACAATCACTTCTCTGCCATCTACTACCTGCTGCTGGAGAGAGTGAGAGAGCATCGCGCCCAGCAGCTGAGCCGTCAGTGTGGAACCTGGAGCCAGAGACCCAGGAGCACCTCCGACTCCCCCGGCCCCGAGGTGAGCACTCCAGCTGGGTGCATTGAGCTTAAAGTTGTACCTAGTCCTGATCTAACCTGCAGCCTGTACTGAAGTCTAAAATGCTGTGTGCTTTCTGCTTGCTTTTAGGTGATCATGGAGTCCACCGACAGCTTTAGAACCACAGCCTTTTCAATTCCAGTCAAAAGCGCTCCTCCAGTGTACTCGGAGAAGGAGTATGACCAAGGTGGATTGTTCCAGGTGGGCATATTTTGATAAAACTTGACATCATTCAGCAGCTCACAGGTTGGGAGACTTCACCCTCCACCCTGATAATTATCTACTAATAGACCAGAGCCAAATACTGCTTCTGTCAGTCAGTAGCTAACAGTCCAACGCCTTCTGTTTCAGCGTGTTGTGTTTCCAGTGGAGGCTAGCCTGAACAGACTGCTCTGGAACCGCTCTATTTCACCCAACAGCCTGCTGGAGACGAGCATCAGTGAAGAGGTGCGACCCAGAGATCTGGAGGAGGAGGAGGCAACACAAACTCTCGGGCCCCTGCTCCCTCCCACCACCACTTCCCGCAGACACACTCTGGCTGAGGTTTCGGCCCGTTTCCACCAGTGCAACCCTCCATGTTAGTATGCCATACATACGTAAAATAGCACACGTTTATCCACCCTCTCTCATATATGCAGAGTCTAATTTCTTCCCTGTCCTGTTTCTGTAGGTATTGTGGTCAGTCCCTCAGATGGAGCCTCATCTGACAGCTGTCTGAAGTCCTCATCCAGTCCAGCCCCCACTTTGCAGGCTGCTATGGGTGAGATGTCAACACTTCTGGCCTCTGGGGCTGAAGGTAGAGCTCTGCTGCCTGCTGGAGCTCCCCTGGCCCTCTCCTCCCACCTCCTTCCCCAGGCCCAAGGCAGCCTGCCTGCTGCCAGCTTCCAGGAGGGTCGCAGAGCCTCTGACACCTCCCTCACACAAGGTACAGGAGCATGGCCATGAAATCAAGTGTCATTTATCCGCTCTGATTTTCATTTTTCACATGTGTCACATTATCGGATCAAAGGAGTATTGTGTAACACTTTCCCATGCCTTTCCACAGGCCTCAAAGCTTTCCGTCAGCAGCTGAGGAAAAACACACGCACTAAAGGGCTTCTGGGATTAAATAAGATCAAGGGTCTGACGAGGCAGGTTGTTCCACCACCCTCCTGTAACCGCGGCAGTCGTGGGTCACTGGGTCCAGCTCTCTCTGAGCACCGCAACATGCTGGAGGAGGTGCTGCACCAGCAAAGGTGAGACACACTGTTTGCAAAGTGTGTGTGTGTGTGTGTGTGTGTATGGGGATGGGATTGTCTGAGGGGGGGGCCTGATGTATATAGAGAGTCTGATCTTCTGTCTCTGTTTTCCAGGATGTTACAGATCCAGCACAAACCCCAGCCTCAGGTCCAAGCCGCTCAGACAGGACCTACCCAGAATCCCCTGCTCTTTCTGGCCCAGCAGCAGTCACCCTCTCCTCCACCTACTACCGTGTTTGCTTCCTCCTCCATGTTTGACACCCCCACCCCCTCTGCCCTGCCTCCTCAGCAAGCTTCAGTGGGTCTACAGCACGGCCCCTGGCAACAAACCCTCGAGACTTCCTCCGGCTGCTCCTCGTCCTCCTCATCCTGCTACTCCTCTTCTCTGTCCCCCGTGGCCTCCGCTGCTTACCTTCTCGAGGCTCGTCTGCACATCAGCCAGCAAACCCACCCTCAACCCCACGCCAGTCTTCAACAACAGCAGCACCAGTCTGCAACACAAGGCACTTTCACCATCATGTCCAAACCAGTGATGTGGAGCATGGGCTCGGCCTCCAACACAGATCCTGACATGCAGGAGTTGAGTCTCACTGCACAGCAGCAGCTCAGTAGCTGCGTGATGGTGAAGTAAAACATCAGCCATCGAGACCAGAGATTGTTTTCTCTGTGAAAGACACTCACAGCAAAACTGACTTGACT
This sequence comes from Maccullochella peelii, assembly GCA_002120245.1. Classification (NCBI taxonomy): domain Eukaryota; kingdom Metazoa; phylum Chordata; class Actinopteri; order Centrarchiformes; family Percichthyidae; genus Maccullochella; species Maccullochella peelii. The sequence continues at coordinate 57,163 of LKNJ01000537.1, forward strand.
TGATTTAGAGCCGAGAAGAAAAGAGAGCAGAAGTGGGGAGAAAGAACAAGAAGCAGACGCAAGCGACACATTTACACTTTATTTAACAACATGCGGTACACATGTGAGAATGTGTCCACACGTGTGTGTGTGTGTGTTGTGTATGCTTTTGATATCATATAAGCTAAAGACGAAGCAATAACCAAACTCTGGACAAGGTGTTAACAACAGCCAGAGAAGCAATAAAAGACTGAAAGACTTTCATCCAGCTCCCTGATGGACTCACTTGAATAAATTGAGAGCTGACGTTAGCCGATACAATTATGTCTCACATGTTTTGATGCTGTTAACTCTTTGATTTTTTTGAATACAGGAAGACTCCCTCTTCCTCATTCTTTTTTAGTCACTTTTTGTGTCATTTCCTCTTCTCAATGTGTTTCACTTGACTGGACAGAAGACCAAAATTCTTTAATCTGTTGCTCCTTTTCCCCCACTTTGTTCGCCTTTCTAAAGAGACATTTCTCTGTAGCAGTGCAATGAACATGCAGTATAGTGCCCTAAGCTTACAAACGCTGAAGGAGTTGATTTTGATTTCGATTGAAACTGTGATATTTTTGGTCTGTGCTACGCAAATGCTGCTTTTACCTCAAGCTGCAAAAAAAACTGCTACGTCCTCATCAGCCAAAAACTGAAGGAAAGATAGTGTCTCGCTGACTGAGTTAAGCACAACAGGTACATCAGTCAGCTTGGTATCACCTTACATATGTGGATACATCAATCGGAATCCCCTTCGTTTGATAAGCACCTTCTTGTTAGATGTTTTTACTACCTCCTCAGGCAGGAATTTGGAAACAGACAAACATCAATCTCAGAAAATCAGAGGAATGACAATTTTCATATGGACAGAACAAATACCGTGGGAACAGTGCAATATTTCACATTGAAATTCAAAGATAAGGCTCTACATAGGATGATCAAAATGTACATGCAGATTTGCCTGAGGATTTTTTGTTATTACCTTTAATTTGTCTGTTTGCTGTGCTAGCTAGCTGACTAGAACAGGTACTAGTTATGTAACATAATAACATGATACTGTAGAAACTGAGAGGAGAGACTGAAGGCATTTCACACAGCATGCTTGTAGTTATTTAACTGAAAGGAAGAATTTGGGTTTTACCAAAGAGTGAATAGCACAAGAGATGGGTGATCTGTCACAGACACACTACTGACGTTTCACTTTGAATGCTGTCTCAAAATGTAGCACAGCGGTTAGCTAGCATTTTCACATGATCTCCTTAGCTTTTGCTGTGAGAAAACTCCCGCTGCCACCAAATCCTAATGCTACACGTGTTGTTATTATCTCTAGCTTTTACTATCAGGACCATGGTGGTATTCATTTTTGTACTTTTCTAGAAAAGAAGAAGAAATAAAAAGAAAACAAAAAAAATCAGAACATAGCAATACCATGTTGTGCTGGATGTTGAACTTTCTTAAGTTGTCCATAAGTGGCTAGAAATAGGTAGAACGTACCTGCAACAAGCTGATTTATTTGTGCAGTCAGTACAGATGACTTATTAGAAAACTGCAAAGAGATGTGTAATATTGTACGCTTAGCTAGTTCTCTCATATCTGTGAAACATCTTGTAGAAGAGTAGTGTTTTTCCAAACCCAGTTCTAAGTTGGAAACATGCAGTGTTGATATTTCTATCCAACTATTTTTGGTTGATTGCACTCACTACCAACACGTGTGCCTTTATGTGAACAAACCCACGATAGAGGTCTCCATCTCTGATCACTACACTGAAGAAAGACAGATGAATGGCTCCGTTACTGGCCATTCACTCAGAAGCCCCTTTTGATATCTTCTCTGACCTCTCACTCTTCTCTGAATCTGACCTTTGAGCAAGAATTGCACTTTATTCATATATCTTATTACTGACTTTTTTGGTTTTTGTTTCTCATGATGAAAAAAATTCACAAAAGTATTGAAACACTAAGAGTCTTGATGCAAATCTGCAAGATGACCCTTTTTGATAAACTTTGGATAATAAGAAGTATTTCATTATCTTTTTTTTCTGATTTGTTACTTGACTGTGTGGCATGCGCATGTCTGTGTGAGTGAGTGTGTGTGTGAGTGTGTGTGGAGGGAGAAAAAGAGAAGGAGAAAAGAAAGCAGAGAGAATGTTAGTTCAAGAAAGATTGTTTATTTATGTGGCTATTTATTTAAATAAAGTTCACTTCCTAAAATGTCTGTTTTTTGATTTTTTTTAAATCATAAATTGGGTATATTTACTGACGTGTTAACTGTAGATGGATTAGGGACTAGGATTATGAATGTCAGGATGAATGGTAGAAATGGAAAAGATTGCTGCGTTCACATCATCAAGACAGTGTTATGATTACAGAGTTGGTTCTGTGAGGATTAAATTACTGTCCATTTACAATATAACATCATATCCATTAAATTTGGGTTAAATTACACTGATACAGTGTTTGGCTGGAGCGAGGCGTCCATATTTGTTTTGTTTACAGGTACTTACACATTATTAAGTGCTAAGTCAGATATATCAGAGCTTTCGCAGTCATCATTACGACTTGGATGTTGACAAATTTTATATTTTATGATAACTATATATATATATATATATATATATATATATCTGATTCTTTATACTCTTATTCTAATTATTACTTTCTAATGCACATTCATCTTTTAGAACAGTCTTATGCAAATCTTTATTTCACTGCACATATTGAACGAGCCTGTGACAAATAAAAACTTGGAATCTAATGATCAATATACTGAAGAAAAGTGAATTCAGTCTTAATATGTCTATAATAGTGATGCTGTCTCTTAAATAGACATTAATACTTGTCAATATTACTGGTAATCATCAGTAACAATAAAGACTACTCGTAATTATTCTGGTGCAACACAAACTTCATTATGTATTCCTAAATACTGTTTTATTGATCATATAACCAAATGATAGCTGCTTGATTAGGTTGCAGAGTTGTATTATTTTATCCAGATTTGATAATGGATGTTAAAACTGTTCAGTCTTATGGAAGTCTTTATACGGACGATACAGGAGCAGAAAATACTGGCACTAACGGACAAAACACTTTTTATTACATCTCATCCTCTTCCACTAACTGATGATGAGGCACACTGATGATGCACTGGCACCCTATGATAATGCTGTGACGCAGAGTGATGACCCTCCTGCTGGCCAATTATTCATAAAACTGAGACAGGTGTCTGACGTCTGACAGGAAAGGTTATGTGGGAGTCCAGTGACACCACAGCAAAATGAGAAGCCAAACCTTCCATGAGCCAAGTGAACTCTCGCTGCTTGCTCATTATCTCCTGTTAGACAAGAGAAAGAAGTGAAACTCCATTTAAATTCCTGCTGGACTGAACGGAGGACTGCCTGTTCCCAACTTACAAATGTGTTGATTTGCTGCCTGTACATGTACAGAACTACGCTGTGAGGGGCCACTTCACTGACACATATGCTCCCACACATGTACACATGTAACATATGGCTTGACATTTGGCATATGACCCTGGGGGAGCTGCTCGTGAAGGTTCAGTGTGAAAGGAACACTGTGCATTTGACGTCCAGCCGCCACAAACATATCAGTCATCAGCAGCGGCCTACTGCGGACGTGACCCTGTATTAACTAACAAGCTTTTTGTAACACGTTCTCACATACACTGTGTGACCATCTGATAGATGCATGTACGCGTGTGTGTGTGTGTGTTGTTGTTGTGTGTTTCTTTTCTATTTTTAACACACATTTTTTCACCCTTTGATATTGTTAGGAATTGTGGATGCTAGGTGATATCTATTAGGATGAGGGGTAATGGGGTTATAGGTGCTGGACCCAAACGCAGACATACTCAGAGGTAGAAGTGGAAGCAAGGTATATTGATGCTGATTATGGTCGAGGTCATGTAGACAGGTATATGAAAACAGGTAAGTCCAAAATACAGGAACTCGTAATGTCCGGGTGAACAGTGAACAGAAGAAATCCAACATGAAACAGTTTAGAAACAGGAGAGCATGGGAAGTCCAGGAGAACAGAAAGCTTCTGATTGGAGTGTGGAATGAGTCCAGATATGAGTGTTACGGGATCTAATCAGGCAAAGAGTCCAGTAGAAGGGAATCCAGGAACAAAGAATATGGCACATGGAACACAGAACTTGGAAGCATGAAAACACCAACACAATGTAGCATGAGGACAGAGAGGACCTGTCAGCATGTGAGACAATGACCCAACAAAGCACAAAGAGAAGGGACAGGCATAAATAGGCAAAGACTAACGACGGAAAACAGAAACAGGTGAGTAATGGGGAACAGGTAAACATAATCAAGGGCTGAGACAGGAGGACAAGAACATACAGGAAACATGAAACAAGACCTTTCAAAATTATACCTGAACCTTGATCAAAACATAACCAAAACCAAACAAATACCATAAATCCTAACAGATATATTGTGACATAATACCTACAGCAAAACAAATTTTACACATAAATGTCAGAGATGCATGTGGTGGGAATTTTCATTTTACTGTCATATTCTTCCTATTTTATCTCTGACTTAATCTGCTATTCAAGATTGTGGGCCTCTCTCACCTGTATGAGTGCAGGTCAGTTCGACCTTCAGTGCCTGTCTCTGGAGTAAGGAGGAAAGCGTCATGAGTCATGAGTACTAGTAATGTGTGAACTTTAATTTTTTTTAATCATTAGTCTGTTTATAAAACGTGAGTGTAACTTCATTTGTTCACTGTAGGCCTATTGAAACTCTGAAAGAACTGTTTATTTTTGAATTTATTACAGAAATGTCTACAACAAGAACAAGAATCAAAAGGATACGATTTTTCAAGGGAACCACTAAATACAAATGAAAATTAATAATGAACTTGTGCATGATAATAATAGCAGCACAGAACTAAAGAGCAGTGTACCTCCATTTGAGCCTTGTGGCACTCCACAATTATTCTCACGAGGAATTCTGGACTTGGAAAACAATCTGAGAGATCAGACAGAAACCAGTTTAGAGCTGTGACTGAGAGGTCTTTCTAATGCATATTAGCAACTGTCAGAGGCTGCAATTAAATCTGAACATACACTGACACCTGATGTACTCATATTATCACACTTGGAGCGAGTTGATATGCTGTTGTTTGCTTATTTAATCTAGTTGCAAAGATAATACTTCCCACTGTGCTTCCACTTGGGCTGAAGCCTTCCTCAATTCTACTTAAACAAGTTAGTGTTTGTCTGTCTGTTGAGTATTCAGTATGCATCTCAGCGACAGATATATAGTGATTCTGTTTATAACTCTGCGAGGTTTGTTGTGTGTCTGTGCATGTAAACTGAGCTCGAGGGTTGGGATAGTCCGGGTCGCCCAGTGCAGAGACACACAGGACTCAGTGTGGCCCGAACAGCTCGTCCCTGAACTCCCAGTGCTACATGACTCCTTGCATGTATGAACAGAACAGGAGGTTCGAGCAGTGGTGGAAGAAGTATTCTGATACTTTACTTACATAAAAGCAGCAATACAACAAAAGTATTATGAGGAAAATGTACTTAAAGTATCAAAAGTAAAATTACTTGCAGAAAAATGGCAAAAAAATGTTTTACCACTTTATAAAACATTGTGGGTAACAATTTACTTTAACACCCCATTTAGCCTTTATAAGCACCATATTGACATTTAACAAATAGTTTATAATGCAGATGCAAGGACATTTTAAGTGCTTGTTAATATACAGTATTGGTGTCAGCAGTTCTAACTTCTCCAATGAAGACATCTTGTTACAATTGTACTTTACTATATTAGCATTCACTTATGGGTGCCCACAGGAGGAGTTATAGTTGTTGACAAAGTTAACATCTGCTTACAACTACATTATAGTGTTTTATAAACTATTTGTTAAATGTTTATATGTTGCTTCTAAATTCTAAATAGGGGGGTGTAAAATAAAGTGTTACCCTGTTGGGTAGTTTAATCTGTAATATAGTAAAAATAATACCTCATATTTTAAAAGCTGATTATATGTTTTGTGTGTAAAATCCGAATCTGCAAAGTAACTAGCAACTGCAGCCGTCAGACAAATAAAAGTACAATATTTTAGTCCAAATACAAATACCTCAAATTTATACTTAAATTGTAAGGCTGATGTCATTCTGTATTTTTCTTATAGCCAATTAATTGTATGAAAAGTGTTGGATTTAAAAGATCATTTTGGTATTATTCTGTTCTCGTTTTCTTATAGTAGACAAATTCCATGAAAATACCAAAACCAACCATGTGTTCACCTCTCGATAAACAAAGAGGAGTGCATTTGTTAGGGACTATTTTCACCTGTGGATGAATGCACATTTGATGCATTAGTGAGTATTTACAGCAACAGGACGGTGTATGTGGGATTGAGTGCCCATATTTATCGTAATGAAAGAACATGTCACCCAGAGCAACAGTGTGGCTCATTAATGTTTTTAATAGTTTTTAGACAACAATGGAGCTCTGTGGCACAGAGAAACACAGGCAACACTTGTTGGAAGGATCTTGCGGCCTTTTGATGGGATTTGTTTACATTAAGAAAAAATGTTTAATATTGCCAGCCTTGTTGTTGCTTGAAGTACTTGTACTGTACTTATACTTGTATTTGTACTTCCACCACTTTGGAAGAGAAAAGTTCTCATCAAGATGAGAGATGAAATAACATGTAACTTACAAAGCATTTGGGGATTTGGACGGGACTATTATGCACTTAAGTGTGAAGAGCACTTGGATGGACCTATCCTATCTCACCCTCTACTCTCCCACACACAAAGGAAGTGGAAGACAGCTCGCCATAAAACATTCAGTGTTTTGAATAAGTAACTCTGTTATCAAAAGTGCTTTGGGCAGAGAGGTTTCCCAAAATCTCTTTGTGTGAGCAAAAGCAAAGAGGCAGAAGATTAGGGGAAAAAAGCAGATGCTGGAGAGGAAAATTTAACTGCAACAGATGAGAGAGGAACTTCATGTCTGATGACAAAAGGGAAACTCAGACTCATAAGTTCAATTTTACTGTATCAGCCACAAGAACTGTTGCATAACAAATATGAAGTGGCACAGTTACTGTACGCAAAAAGCCCATTGACCTGAATGTGAAGTGGAGCACATAAAAACACATTCAGAATTATTCTCAGGAGCTGACTGAAGGGGTTTTTGGATCCCTCCCCACACTGTGAGTTTAGCACCCTGCTAATTGTGTGTACGTGAGTGAGAAACTGTACACATGCGTCACTGCCAATAATCAAGCTCTCTGGCAGGACAAGTATGAATACCAGAGGATTTGTGGAACTTGTGGGGGTTCAAAGTAAATAAACAGCTTTCGGAAGTGCACGACAGGACTCATAACAGAGTTTGCTGCTACATCAGTCAGTTCACTGATGCGTCTGGGAACAACAGCAGCTTCAGAAACCTTTTAGTTTTTTAATTTTAAAATAACATTCCAGTAGCAATGGAGTTGGATTTATAATATAAAGACGGAGTAATTTAATATGACCAGCAGTAGACATAAGCTAACAGACATAGAGCATCACCTACTGCAACTCAAACTTGATCTATAGATGAGTACAAGACGTCATAATACTGAGTCCTCTAATTCAGTGCTAGATTATCTGGAAATGCAGTGTATGTCTTCATCTGACTCTTTCCAGTTCAGGGGTTGCATCTTTTTAGGTCTGATTAATTAATTTAAAGTGGCTATAAATGATATTTCTATAATAACAATGTATCAAATGACATTATGAGAACAGTGCAACAATGTGAAAGGGGTCGCCAGTCATGATAAACATACAAGGAGAATTATTGCCTGAATCTGCAGCTCCCCTCGGCTTTATGAAGCTTTATAGCGAGCTTCAGCTCATTGTTTAGCTGTCTGGTCCACAACTTTACAGTTTTAGTTCACTCTCACTGCTCTCATAGCAGTGTTTCACTCTAAAAATCAGCAAAAAAGCACTAAAAACACACCATACACTAGCTGCTCAGTACCCAACAGCAGACAGACACAGTTAGCTGGTGAACATAACAGACCATTTAGCAGCTAAAGAGCCAAATATTTCCCTCAGGAGTTGGTAGTTACCAAAAACAGAGCTAAAAGACTGAATATTGGACTTGCAAGAATAGAGAGTGTCGAATGTTGTTGACGTTGTAAAGCCCTCTGAGACAAATCTGTGATTCCTGGCTGTATAAATAAAACCGACTTGACTTGAGCGAATGTGACCGCTGGAGGAAGTGAATAACAAAGGCAAGGAAATAACTCTCCTGTTTGTTTTTGTTAACAGCCTGGACATGCTGTTAATCACATGGCATTACAGAGAAATGGAAGTTGTATAGATTAACCTTCTACACTATTTGTCAGTTGTCATTTGTTGAAGCAGAATGTCACAACTCACACTGTAAACTCAAGTATCAGGGAACTTTGTCATGTGTTTGAGGGAAACTTTCTGGTGAAACTGTGCACTTTCACTTGTTGATGAGGCACAGATGAACACACAGGCAGTTTTGGTTTCTGTTGAGTGCCTTATTTGGGACAGAGGCGCTGGTTCAGCCTGACCTTTAGATTCACACACTCATACCCGGAATTAGGACATAGCTAATGACTGTAGCTGGGCAGCATCATGGCGTCAGAACTAAGCAAAATGAAGTGGCATTAAGTCTTAAGGTTATTGGGTGAATTTGAAAAGGTTTTACTTAAACGTTTCATCAGGGCTGAAACCAGGACTTTGGAAATACTGAGGTCACAAATGACCTCTTGCAGAACTGCACCCACGTAAGATTATTTTTTTTCACTAGTGTCAGCTTGCCCATATCATGCGTTACACCACTGCTCAAAACGTCTAAAATAATTACTTGAAATATAATCCATTAAAATAAATATAATGTGTGAATTGACTGTAAAATCATCATGATCATCCCTCCAAGGTGAAAATCAGAAGGCCAGAGGAACCAAAACACCGTATAATTAATTGCCTTCACTCTCGCCCTTCATTCATAGCTCTAATATTTCACATAGCACTCACACTGCACCTTAGGTTAATGTGCAGAGCCGCCATTGTCCTCCAACTGTGGCGACACCACCCAGGATTTTAATTTGGAGGCTCATACATCAGCACAATACTGGTGTGGCACTAGTAGAGATTAAAGGGAAGTGTATAACACAGATACACACTTAGTCTCACACACACACACACACACACACAGTGTCAGCTGTGAGAGCTATGACGCACTTTGGGCTCTGTTAATATTGTACAGCAGGCTTTGGCGTCTGTGTGAGCATTCCATTACAGACATTACATTCCATTAGTCTCTCATACTGAGTTCACTAAGCAGCTGTGTGCTGAATTAGACGCTCAGCCTCTGACATAAACACACATACAAGCTCAACTCTTCTTTGTTCACTGTCCCTGTCACCTCTCAAGTTCTGTTTGGTTGCTCTCTTTCTTTGAAAGATCAGTCGGGTGATATATTATTTAAATTATATTGTTAAATGAAAAGTCCAAAGCCAACAGCAACATAGACCTCCATTGTTGTCCAACAAGACTACTAAAGGCCAAAACACACTTTTTTTCATGAGATTAATTTGCCAATACGTCAATACATTTTTTCGAACTGTTGTTTTTGTCATGAGAACTTTCCCACAGAATTCAATTCAATTCAAATGTATCTGTATAGCACCATATCATACAAAATGAGTTCAGAGTGCCTTACATAAAAACAAAATAAAACATCAAAAATATGCAAATAAACATCCATGTATACGTGCACATAAAAATACACATACACACACAAACGTACTGTTCAAATATGGTGTTTTTTCAGAACTAAGCTGATTTTTTTGAGCTTTCGCACAGCACATTAAGGCATCAACCAATCATGTTAATCACAACTCCTACTGACAATGGTGGATCTGTTGATTGTTTGTGTTTCTCATCACCCTGTATTATATGGACACAAAAACTATAAAGACCGTGAACTCAAGGACAACGTGTGGCGCAGCATCGCCAGATGCAGGATAGTAAGTACCGTATGTAGTTTACTTTTGGCTGTAGTAGAGTTGGGAGAAAGGCAACAGTATCATCTATCTATCTATCTATCTATCTATCTATCTAGTATTTCATATTTTTAGGTCGTTTATTCGTCACGTTCCCGGTGTGTAGGGAAGGCCTTAAGAGTCTACAGCCATGCTAGCAGCTCTGTAAGGCTGTACTTATAAGCACAGTGGTGCTTTGAGCTGAAAGCTAACAACAGCATGCTAACATGCTCACAATGACAATTAGCAGGTTTAATGTCACCTTAGTTTAGCATGTTAGCAAACTAACATTTGGGGCATTTCATCCAGGGCAATTCCTCTAATAGTTGTTGAGACATTTTACTCAAAACCACAACCTCATGGTGGTGCTAGAGGAAAAGTCAGGGGATCTCCAAAGTCATCAGGCTTCATCATCTGTGAATCATGTATGTTTGTACAAAATTTCTTGGAAATCCATCAAATAGTTGTTGAGATATTTCAGTCTGGACCAAAGTGGTGGTCGAGCCAAGCCACTAGCATTGCCAGAAAATATGCTAAATGCATTAACAACAGCGTTGTAGCCATTCAGTGATTCAAATCAACCATTTAGAGCTTTGTAGGTGGGATTAGGATTGGAGAAGTCATCTTCCCACATAGGTAGCTAGCTATGTGTCCTCCTGTCGAAGTGTCCTTGGAAGAGATACTGAACTCCAAATTGCTCCCTATGGTCATGCCAGCACCTTGCCTTGTATCTCGCTGCCATTGGTGTGTGAGTGTTTGTGTGTGAGTGGATGAATGAGAGCCATAAATTGTAAAGTGCTTTGGATAAAAGCGTTATGTAAATGCAGCCATAGCTCAAACCAGCACTATGCATAAGTCCAGCTGTTTTCAGGAAATTACTTAACCTATTTTAAAAATGAAATGTATTTGTGAAGCCTTTTTTTTAAAGATTTACATCTATTGTAGGAAGGCTGAGTGCCACAGAGAGGCTGGGGAAGTCAGAAAGTATTGACAGATGGACTAACACATTATAGTTTTTGTCTTTTCATGGAATTTGTTGGCAAAAATATAGAATATTGGCAGCCTTTTCCTTCATCTCTTCATATCCTCCTGCTCTCGTCTTAAAAAGTAAAAATGGAGCTAGATTGGCTGGAGTAGAGAAACCCCGCTCTGTGTCTTTTTCCAGTCTTCTCCTGAACGTCACGTATTTTCACTGCATTTGTTGAGTAAAACCCTCCTTGTGTAATCTCTCACTTCAATGTTCTTTCTCTGCAGGGGCTTTGTACAATGTGTGTACGAGAAATGATGGAGCACAAGAGGAACAATGATCAGAGAGAGTCACATTGCCTTGTTGCACCACGTGGTCGTATCATGACACGGGAGTGTCAGAAGTTGTGTCTCTGTGGAAACTTGGAGGACTTGAAGTCAGATGGTGGGTGCGTCACTGAGCCTGAGTCCTGGGCCTCCAGGTCCTGTTACACTTGGCTTGTGACACTAGAGATAGTGCTACTACTTTGTTGCTAAGTGACCACATGTTGCAGGTGGGTATCACCAACAAAACCTCTGATATCACTGTCGCCACTGATAAGGTTTATAACTGAACCTCTTTATAACCTCTAAAACTCTTTATTTTGCCCATAAACCTTCCTTTTATGTTTCTTAAATATATGTATATATTTTTTAGCCGTACCAGCGGAGTGGCTCTAAGCAGCCTGTCAGTTGGTCGGTCCACCACTTTTGTCCAGACTGAAATATCTGAAATGTCTCAACAACTATTGGATGGATTGCCATGAAATTTGATTCAGACATCCATGTCCCTCTTAGGATGAATGAAGACTTTGATGATCCCTTAATTGTTCTTGTGGCACCATCATCATCATTAAAATTTAAATTTGTCTAATACTTTGGTTTATGACTAAATACTTTCCCATACTAATCACATTCCCATCAGCCTCGGTTATACATTGTGTTTAGTGCTAATTAGCATATGTTAGCATGCTAACACACTAAACTAGGATGGTAAACATTATACCTGCTAAACATTAGCATCTTAACATTGTGAGCATGCTAAACTTAGCATTTAGCTTAAAAAAACAAGTATAGCCTCACAGAACCACTGGCATGGCTGTAGACTCAAAGTCTTAAACATACTGTTTGTATTCTGCATGTTCCAACAGTCATGTGCAGGTACGTATATCCTCCTGAGACACAGGAAAAATTTAAGTTTGGGTATTTCAGTTATTATTTGATAAAATGAAAAACAGTGAAACTTTTTCCAAAAACATTGCATTTTTTATGATATGTCCTTTGTAGTGGACATCAAGACAGAAAAAATAATTTTAGAACAACAAAAAACTAAATAAAATACAATACATTTTTGTATGCCCTCACTCTGTCCAATAAAGGTGAAAAATATGATAATATAACAATATGTGTAATAATATAACAAAACAATAATAAAAATAAAAATAAGTACCTCGCATTTGATATAAAAACAGAGTGAGTTGGTCCCCATGTCTACCACAGAGGACACAACTAAAAGTGTTCAGAGGCTAACAATTTATGCATATCACTGAAAACTGTGATCTCCGGAAGGATTTAGTATAAAGTTCTGTGGGTTAGAACAATACTCAGCCACATTAAATTCTTGAACAGGTTAATAGAGCTCCAAACATTTTGCAATATTAATTAGGTCTCATCTGAACACACACACTGAAATGCACACATACAGTCAACATGGCTGTCCGTGTGCCCATTTGTGAGGAAAAGAGGGACGCAGCTGAACCCTGACATAATGTTGCATTTTAGCACATTGTTGGCTCTTAACAACATTAATAACACAACAGTGAGCATTTGCCCGTTATAAACACACACGCACATAAACTGCAGCCTGCTTATTTATCTGTCGCCTTTCTGTCTGTCTGTCTGTCTGTCTGTCAGTCAGTCAGTCGGTCACCTCCTCAGGCTGCAGTGGACATATGAAGTCATCATCCTGCATTGACGTCAGCGAGTCCAGCTCCACAATACAGCCAACAGTCTGCAAGATGTTTACAAGTCTGTCTTTCATTCCTCAGAACTGCTGGTTATACAAGAGTGCAGAGACCTTGTGTGTGTGCGTGTGTGCGTGTGTGTGTGTGTGTGTGTGTGTGTGTGTGTGTGTGTGTGTGTGTGTGTGTGTGTGTGTGTGTGTGTGTGACAGAGAGAGTGTGTGTGAGCTTCTCTAAGTGGGTCATGTGTGTTTGCACAACCAGACGGAGGGCAGGGAAATAGGGTGAGTATGAGGGCAAGGGTTGGCATTAGTAGAAGCAATATTTTGTTCCAGCCCAGCAGTCATGAGGCTCTGTTGAATTTGTTGAGGTAATTAACGGTCTCAGCTAAGAGATTTGCGCCTCTTGCTCCTGTTTTTTCTTTCCCGTATCTCCACTGCTGTTATGTTCTATGTCACGTACTCAGAATCTTTCAGGCTGTTTTTCTGTCACTTTCTAAATCCTCTGCTTGGCCGTGTCTCTGTTAATCTACAAGACAAGCTGCTCATTTATATCAGTTATTTTCCGTCTCTGTAGCACAATGTTATTGCATGACTTAAAGTCAAATGACAGGAACAAGCACTCTGTTCAAAGGAAGTGAGCGCACATCCTGTTGACGTCATGATTGTGTGTTCGTTTCGCTGAGGTTAAAAAAAATACAAATTAGTTTACTATATCGCTATACAAACACCTGTTTGGAAAACACCACGGCCATAACAAGCAAACAAGGAAGTTGGGGGATTAGGCAGAAAGTTCATCCGGTATTTCCTCTGAAGTTTTCTCTTCAGCTTGTACTAAAACCCATCTGTCTGTTAAAGTGCAGGGCATACAATAACAAAGCAGGGCTGGCAGCAGCTCTCAGGGGGAATTGAGCGGGAAAACCCTTTCACTCAGTGACAGTGTGGAGGCATTGACGTAAGAGATGGAAAAAACAGATGGGAGGATGGGGGCTCCCAAAATGGAAAAGCTCCTGAGTCAGAACAACAATATGCATCTCTCCCATCATCTGGCACAACAGCATACACAAACAGCTTCGCACATTCACTAAAACACACACTTGCACACATACTCACTCTTCATAGAGCCGTTGGTCTTAAATGAATCTTTCACCACACAATCTGCCAATAAGATGCTATAAACTGATAGAAACTTGTGTTTAATAGCAGCTGTGTGAGAGGCAACACATTGCTGCAGAGTGACCTCAGCAGCATCTCTCAGTGCTTATAAACTCGTGTGTCCGAGCTCATGTGACACGTCTGTGAAAATAGAGACCATTACAGTTACATAAGCCTGTGGTATGCAAGGTCACTGATAGCAGAGACACTGAAGTACATAAAGGTGGTGCAGAATAAGGTTACTGATATACAAACATTTAGAGCCACTGGAGCCATTAACAGCACTGCTGATACTGTAAATGTCAGTGGACAGTAAATGTTATAAAGTCCACTGCAGACAACAGCATAAGCAATAAAGGGCCAAAGTAGCTAACTACTAGCTTCAAATCTCAATGGGTTTTCTCACAGAGGGTTTCTTTCCTTGGTCTTTGTGAAAAGCTCAAATATGTTCCTGTGGTTTTTCTAATCAAAATCAGTATATATTACTGCACCTGTTGGTAAAATGATCTTGAAAACTTCTCGTCATTTTAACTAAGAAATAACAATATTTTCCTACCATCAACTAATGCTAACTACCAAGAGATAAGACTGTAGTTTTGTGATGCTAAATTTTTTTTAATTTTATGGCTAAATAAATGACAAGGTACTTTAATTTTACTATGCTGTACGGTAGTATATACCCATTTAGCAGTAGAATAAACCCCAGGAGCATATTTTCAAAAAGACTGATGGAAAAAAAACATATTTTTTAGTGGAAAAGAGGCTAGCTAGATTACATTAAATTAATGTGGCAACCACTTCTCCAAAGTGACTTACATTCTTTACTTTTCTCCCTGATATTTGATATTTTTTAATTTCAGTAACTTAAGTAGAACTTACTGATATCCCTTTTTATTTTTTTCCACCACTGCTGACCACTGTAATTGAACAAAATAATCTGAATCCAAACTAAAGGTTGAAAAGAAGCCTAAAACACAGACTAAGATTCTTATTGTGAGTATATCATGTAATGAGCCCTTCAAAAACAGCCAGGGCCAGAGATAATCTGTTAATGGATGTCTCATTTAAAAAACATTTTATTCTGAAGCCCTCTGACCCTCAGATGAAGTGCTCCGCTGTGTTACCAGGCAGGCAGCCCTTGCATGTCATGAAGTATTGAAATGCTGCAGTGGCTACTGTCCTGAACTCCGGGTTTCGTAACAGAAAAGCCCAACTGTCCCCTGAGAGACACCTACACACAGCCTGGAGAGCAGCGTCTGTCTGGACGAGCTGACACGGCAGCACAGTCTGACTCACAGCAGCTCTACACTCCATCTAATGCACCACCTCTGCCTTTCACTGCACATCAGCATCAAACTCTTCTCAGAGGCACGACTACTGGGTTTGTGTGTTTGTGTATGTGTGGGTCTGTGTGCCAGTGATCTTGTGCACTTATAGTTCTCTGCCCTAATAATCTTTTTCTTTAGATTTTCTGTGCACTCCTCACAATGTTAAAAGTATTAGCACACAGAAATTGCCATGAATGTACCCACCCATCATTATCACATTTCCAGATTCCTATCTGTTTGGTGGCTGGTGGGTGTGTGCTGCTTAACCTCAAAGAATGTGACAGTACAGGTTTGTATGTGCTTGGCTGCTTCATCATTTTGGCTTACAATGCTGCTGTTAATACTGCTCCTCCTTGGTATTTGTTTTGACTTGTGTACGTATTTGGCCTGAACTGTAATTACCAAGAAGAAGCAATTTAAGTTTAATTTATTCTTCTGACGTAAAAGGGCCACCTACATTAGTGTTCTCCAGGGGGCGTGAATTTATACAGACTGGCGATGTTGGTACTGTAATTTGAATGGTGCAGATTCTGGGTGGACACTAAAAATAGTTGTTAATATCACTTCAATTTCAACAGCGACACAGGCAGTTAACTACTTGGGGGCCAGCTGTTAGAAGTTACTTAGTACCATCTGTGATTTCACCACTCCGTACATTACTCTGTGACTCTGTACGTTATTATGTGACCAGGTGCATTACTCAGCGTTGTGAATTGAATCATCAACAGTGTTGCGCTAGTTACTTGGACAATGTCATTAATTACTCATATTTTACTCATAGAAAAAGTATGCATTACTTTACTAACTACTCAACTGCATTAGTTACGTTACTAATTGTTAGGGTAGGGAGCAGGGAGGGGACCGAGGCGCAGACAGACGCGGAGACTCAAACAGTTTTCAGATGTTTATTAATCCTCGCAGGTATAGGAAGGCAGGTGAACAGGCAGGTAATAGGCAGGTAAACGGCAGGGAAACAGGCGGGTACATGCAGGTAAACAGGCATGTATATCCACGGTCAAACTCTCACACAGATCGCAAGCACAATGAACCGACAAGGACCAAATGAAAAGGACAGGTATAAATAGGGAAGTGAAAGACGAGGGGCCAGGTGTGTAATGGGGACCAGGTGCAGACAATCAGACACATGAGGGCAGGATCACAGGAAACAAGACAGACAAGACTTCAAAATAAACAGAAAACAGACAAGACACAACTGAACTTAACAACTAATTACATTACTTTTGTTACTCAGCCCAACTCTGAGTAGGTTAGGTGCCTAAATGCAACTCCAAAGCCTCCACATCCACACATTGCATGTTCTGTATTTAACACATATAAGAGACATTGTGGTTTAACAAGCAGTTAGCTTAATCCCGCTGACAGCATTAAGTCACAGTGAAGCTGCAGGTTCAAACACCATCTAACTCTGAACAAAACCAGGTGATTCCTACCATGTAGGCTTATTACCAGCAGCTAATGTTAGCAAGCCAGCTATTCAATTCAATACATCTTTATTTACTCTGTTGTATGCAGGAACTCACCCGCAAACGTTGCAAATAAATGTATTTTTTCAAGTTAGACACTGTGCGGGAGATTGTTTGCAACTTTTGATCTACTCATCCCTCTCCTATGCACTTATCTCATGAAATAGGTGTGCTAAGTGTTTTTCTTTTCTAGAATACAAACATAACAGCACAATGGGTTCTCCCAAATGTCGAATGTTGTAAAGGGACAGACTGCTTAAATCGTTCACGATACATAACCAACACTATGTGGGGAAAAAAACATCATCATTGCATCAATGTTTGTGTGACACGCTCCAGTCAGGAGAGTACCTCGGAAATGAATCGCATGTCTCCTTGCAACGCCAGCACAGCTGCAGTCTCAATATAGTTTATATTTCCACAAAAGAGAATTCAAATTTCAGTTTGACAATGAAGGACTTATTGAAAGCTCATAATAGACTAAAGCAACCCACTTGTTTAACACTTGGCTGACATCTGGAGCTAGGAGGGAGTTCAGAGCAGAAACAGAGACATGAGTATTCAACATTCAGTCTCTCCAAAGACTGTAAGAAAACATGGGAAACAATAAACACATTTTGGCAACCAACACAACTGCAAACTGTATCCC
This sequence comes from Maccullochella peelii, assembly GCA_002120245.1. Classification (NCBI taxonomy): domain Eukaryota; kingdom Metazoa; phylum Chordata; class Actinopteri; order Centrarchiformes; family Percichthyidae; genus Maccullochella; species Maccullochella peelii. The sequence goes on from LKNJ01000537.1 coordinate 74,821, forward strand.
CCTTCCCCTCCCAATAAAGCGCAAAGGTTAGTTTCAAACTGCTTTGCTCCCCCTGAGGGGTCTGAGCATGACGCAAGAGAGAAATCAGAGCAAACAGCTGCTTTGCCCTCCTTTCTTTTGACTTTTTGTTCTCTCTAATTCAGTAATTCAATCACATACTCTCTTTGCATGTCTGTCTGTCAATCTGTATTCATTCCAGCTATCTATGCCTGCCGCTGACAAAAATTACTTTTCTTTTATCTATTTTCTTGTGTAACTGCAGGGGAACAGTATGATAAAAGAAGCAGAGAGAAGATGAGAGCTGGCAGGGGCAGGGGTCTCATGAGTTGACACGCTTGTGATTTATATGTTTTGACGGAGGTATGACGCAAAATGAGAAAATTAAAACCAGGACGTGTTCTTCCTTTCCGTTGCCTGCCTAAAAACCCTGTGATTCCTTACAATGTTCTCTATTGTGCTCTGTTCCTGTTGGCTAAAGAGGCATTTCCTATCAGGAATCAACCCCATGTATTTCTCTTAAGGGGAAAGTAATCTGAGCTGGAATCAGAGTTTCTCTGGGATAAGTCTGGTGTTCACCAGGTGCAATTACACAGAAACATTACTCACTCCATTTAAAAGGAAAATACTCATAAATACTTAATAAACAGGGCTGTTCCGTAATGTGATATACCTTTGGCAGGAGATTTGTAACAGAGGTAAGAGTGTGTGGGATCTGAATGTGTTGAAAAGGTCAAGATTATAACAGTGGAGCTGTTTCACTTTCATAGTCAACTAAGATTACTTTTATTATATGTAACTCTTCCAGCAGCACAGCATTGTGTATGTGCTAGCTGTGGTCAAACAGGAACCCAACAAGAAGAGAAAGAAAAGTTGGTAAGTGGGTCAAAAAAAGGATGCTGCAGGATTTCTTCTACTTATATTGTAATTACACACATATGAAAGCAAAATCAGGCTGTAAGGATTTGAATCTCATAAGCAACAGAATACTTAACTGTGAAATTGAATCATTACTGATTAGTTAATGTAGAAATTTTAATAGAAATATTATACTTTAAAAAATATCTGAATTTATGTGGTCTGAATTCCCCTCTTTGTAATTTCCAGTAGATAATTTCAGTTTGTGCAAATTCAGATAAGACTTACAGCCACATCAGTGACACTGAGGCTGTACCAGGCCCCCAGGAACAGCGCAGTAAGGCAATTCTGGCATGTGGCCGCACTCAGTATTGCAGAATCACATGACGCACACTGGCCCAAAACTACTTTTTCCCATATACAATCATTACAAATTAGGTACAGCTGTAACATGATGAGTAAATGTTTCTGAGCGTCACAAAGACCCCAAAATGACTCTTTGTGTAATCCATTTGGCTCAATAAAATGTAAAAATGATAAGAGTAAATTCAGTAAATTCTTCCATGACATTCATGTGTGCAGAGAGCCAACAGGAACAGGTATGCTCTCAAACAGCTCGGCTGGAGAAGGACTCTAGTGCCCAGGCATTATGAGCCCCAACACTCTGAAGCCTGAAAAACATTTTTGATGTGTGCGTAGAATGAAAAGCTTTCATAGGAATAAATGCGCCGCCATCTTTGAACACAGTATCCAGTTATTTTAATACATCCATAGGCTGCACTTAGGCATTGGGGTGCTTTTAGCTAAATGCTAACGTCAGCATGCTAATATACTCACAATGACTATGCTAACATGTTGATGTTTATCAGGTGACTTACCAATGTCACCATCTTAAATTAGGATGTTAGCATGCTAATATTTCCTAATTAGCACTGAACACAAAGTACAGCTGAAGGTGAATGCCATTAGTTTTCCAGGTATTTGGTCATAAACCAAAGTATTCGTCAAATTAACATTTTGACCTCATGGTGGCGCTAGAGGAAAAGTCTGGGGTATCACCAAGGACATAGGGCTTCATCCTCTGGGCACCATGAATGTCTGTACCACATTTCATGGCACCTAATAGTTGTTGACATATTTCAGTCTGAAATGAAAATCAAAGTGGTGGCCGACCGACTGACATTACCAACCCTAGAGACACGATGCTAGCTTAGCTAAAATACTATCTTCAAGTTGCTCAACTGATCATTTTGATCTAAACATTTAAGTAAAACGTTGCTTAGTAAAAAAAAAACCAAAACAACTAAGTTCGTTATAATAAAAAAAATCTAATTCAAATTATTTCAACACATAACTGAGCCTTGAATAGAATCGGTCAGATTAGTTTCTGTCGGTCAGGTGATCCAAGAAAGAGAATTCAAGCCACATAAAATCAGATAGAGGATAGTAAGTAAAACATTTGAATGCTAAAAATTCAGTGGTATTTTAATTTCAACACAAAGTATTCAGCTGCTTATATAATTCCAAATATTATTGCCTTTCTTTGCTTCTATACCTACAGTAGACTACATATCGTACTTTATGGTACTTAATGGCTGCTGTTTGTGTGTGTGGGTGGATGTGAATGTGTGTTTTGAATCATTTTTATGTGATTGATCATATAAAAAGAGAAAAGGTCTCCTATTTTGAATTTTGAATTGGATTATTCTTCTGGATTAAAAGGTGAAAACCTAATTCCCAGAGAACATTTAATGAAAAGCTTATTTCAACTATTAAAGACCTCTTTTCAAATAGTTCTCTTTATATCCTTTCATGATTCTTCAGGCCACAACCACTGTTCTTCAAAGAGTCAATACATTTACAGTACACCTATAGCCAGCACAGGAAAAACGTCAAAGGCTCCCTCTGGAACACATTTCTTCCTTTCTTTAAAATTTTCATCTCCCAGTTTGTTTACTCTCTGCAGCTTTGAACTCCTTGTTGAATTTTGTTCACAGCTTTTAAAGCTGTTTTTATACAGTACAAACAAACCAGTGGCCACTTCAGTACAGAACACAGTTCATTGTTCAGTACACAGGCGATACAGACGTCTGAGTGGCTCACTGTAGTCTTCATCATTAAACACTGAACTGTGCTATTTTCAACCCTATTGATTTCCCAGAGAGGAATGGCAATGATAATAGCTCAGAGCTTGAACCATTTGGAGCGCTGACGCAAGTGTGACTTACTAGGCGAGGGGTCGTGACGGTCGGTGCCATGACCTAGTGACTCCGCTCGAGTGAGTTAGATAATGGTGGCCGGGAGGTGTGATGGGCTGTACCAGCAGGGCTGTTACTGACACTGGAAGTGGCACAGAGGAACAAGAGGCCTGAGTCTAACTGGGTGGCATAACTGCAGGCAACTGCCCAGTGACGAGGGTCCTCCGTCACTGCCAGTAGCTGTGCACTGGCTTAGAAAGTGATGGGGTTCAATGTGTGCCACTTAGACGGAGACATGTCATTCACACCACAGTGTGTGTTGTATGCGTGTGTGACACTGTCAAGCGAGTGTTGACAGGCACATCTATTACGTCTTTCCTGTGGATCTCAGCAGCCCTCATCTGATTTCATGCACACTAAAGAGGAACTAAACACTAACAGTGGTCTAATAACTGCACAATCTTTTAACAAGTTTGGTTATAACTGGGGGAACAAATGCCCTAATCTGTAGAAAGACTTAGCAGTATGCAGCTCAGCATGTACAGTATGCCGCTGCAACAAGACTAAGAGTCTACAGTCATGCTATAGCAGCTCTGTGAGGCTGTACTTTAGAATACTGACACATCTTAGTTTAGCGTTTTAGCATGCTAATGTTTGCTAATTAGTATAAACAGAAAATTACAGCTGAGGATGATGGAAATATCATTAGTTTATATCATATCATATATATATATCATTATCTCATCTACCGCCATCATCAGGTCAAATGTTTTCCCTTTTGTTTATGAGCAAATACTATTAATACCAAATTAGATGGGAAGTTATTAGATAGATTAGATAGAATACCCTTTTTTTTTCCTCAGTAAAATATTATTCCCAAAAAATATTTTGGAGAATAACCTCAGAGCATGTGTTTACATTGCGGGGTATGTTTGTTTAAACATTACAGTCTATGGTTCAAACAGGGTTGTGTGTTCTGCATATGCTTGTAAAGTGGTCAGCCAGCATTAAGGGCCAGGCTCAGTGGTTTCCCAGAGTAGGCCTATGTGGACTGAGATTTGATGACCACATGGAGGAAAAGGAGGAGTAAGAAAGACCAGGATGGAAAATGCAGAAGAAGAGAAAAAAATGCTGCGGACATGTTAAAGCTGTGGGAAAACTGAATGCGCTGTTTTCCAAAAAGCAAAGAGGCCTGTGTAAAGGTCATGGGCTGATTTGGTCACTAATAAAAGCTGAAAAGCTTCCAGTGTGCAAGTTTTTTTCTGTTGTATTCTTGTTTATTTTTTTGGTCTCCAACTAAGTGTAACTACAATTCGCCGTTTTACAGGGGGTTATGTCACTTCCTGGAGTCTCAGTTGCCTGGCAACTGCTCCCAGCCAATAAATAGTCCAGCACATAGCAAACAAACTCCATAAGACCATAATGTGTTACACTTTGGTTTTTGTAGAGATTAAACAAACAAAATATAACGTGTTAATTAGTGAGCTTTAGAGCCACTTGTAGGCAGATTTTCTTACCTTTGGTCATAGACAGGCTAGCTGTTTCCCTGTTTTTAGTCTTCGTGCTAAGCTAAGCTAAGCTAGCTGGCTGCTAGCAACCCCCCCCGTCCCCCCCCACCACCACCACTCTTTGGTTTTAAAGGTATTTTTAGTGATTCAAAATTCACCTTCCTTAATTAGTGTATTCAATGCCTGAGGCCAGTAATTAACCTCAAATTTGGCAGCAATTTGTGGCGCCTCAAATGATCTGTTGATTCTGAAAACGTCAACTTCTGATTACGTCAAGCCAGACTAAACAGACCTGATCACAGACCAAATGACAAAAATCATATTGTATTTACCTTTTTAGTAAAGTAATAACACATTAAAAAAGATAAAAGGCACAGAAACTCAGCAGAGCATCGCAGATTATAGTGATACAAAACAAGGAAAAACACTACATTCATTCACTGTAGAGAAACAGAATCTGTGTGCTGAATATTATCAAGAGGACAGAGCAACAGTCGGTAACCAACACACTGAGAGGTGAAACTCTGGTCAGTTTAACACTGAAGAATATGTGATGTTCCACACACAAGCAGATTTATGAAATGAGATTTAAACACATATATAAGAATTATGTGTTTGACCAAACTGTAATTCGACTGTCTGTCAGGTCTGACTCTGTGATCCTTTTTCAATGAAAAATGCTCAATAAAGATGATGGATGAATGTGTGAGATATAAACAGAGATTAAGTTCTTGGCCTTGGAATATGCTTGTGTATCACGGTTCATGTAAATGTCAGTGAGGATATGTACTGGATATATTATTGAGATAAAATGCTACAATATTAATATCTTTGCACAGTTGTTTTACCTCTTCAGGCATCTAAAACTATTTGAATGAAACAATCTGAAAAGGCAACATCACTCTTTAGTTAAACTGGTAACAACATTACTGGACCTGTGACAAGAGGGCCGTGAATAAACATTGTGTCACTTTAAAGGGTTGCAAGATGAAAACATGGTGAGCTCTTATTTAAAAAGGTCTTGACAATAAGGTTTTTTATAACTTGCATTGCAGATTAACGTCCATCGGGAACATCAGATGAAAAAACTGATTGGATTTTTAGCATGTCATATGCCAGTTATACTAAACTCAGCCCATGAGTAATTGGATTGTTTCAGGACTTTAAGAAGTTTTCCGAAACACCACTCATGTGACTCATTTACTGAGTGAAGAAGTGTTTGACTCAAATATCACAATTCATGTGTTTGTTTCCAAATCAAAGGAAGCAGATGTCCACTGATTGTCCACTGACTGTTTGCCTCCGAGCTTCAGACTGAGAGATACCAATATTACTGTGCGTTAATACATTTTCTCTGCTTTTTTGTGGCCTGTATGGTTTTATGAGGGTCAGCAAATGCAAGGGTGACAAGGCTTCAAGAGATGTTTTAAAGAAATAATCTGCATTTCAAAACTTTATCTGAAGAGATTTTGGATAATTTTTGCAACCTTCACAGTGACCGCTCTGGTGCTAGACGTTCAGTAACATTAAAATAAGGTTAAAATTAGCAGATTGGATCAGATTGAAGCAGATTGACAGGCAATAAATCAGCAAAGGCAAACTAATCCAAAAATGGGAACAGGCAGAAACAAGCAGGGACACACTCTCTTAGACATCCAGAAGAGCATTTAGTGTTTCCCGTGAACTGTGAGCATTATTTCAGTATCTCAACATGACCAATTCTGAGGATTTCCATTCATTTTTTTAATCTCTAATTTAAGGATTTACAGTATTTTCTTCCTAATGAGTTAATTTAGCTGATACTTACTTACCTTACTGGAATATTTCTCCATTGTGGCTGTGCTGTTTATAATTAATATTGACAATGTGTAATATGAAAGGGGTCGCTTGTCTCTGCAGTTCCCCTCAGCTCTATGGAGCTTTAAAGTGTCTTTCAGCTCATTTTTTTGGTTTTCTGTCCAACAGCTTAACTGTTTTGATTCACTCTCAGAATGCAGCAGGCAGCTGTTTTCAACGAAAAATACCTAAAAACACCAGCACCAAACAGCAGACAGACACAGTTAGCGACTAGCTGGTGAACATAGGGAGCATTTAGCAGCTAAAGAGCCAGATATTTCCCTCAGGAGTTGGTATAGAGACCAAAAACAACAACTAAAAGAGAGTGAATTCATATTAAAGGAATGATAATGTTGCTCTGTGTCTGCTGGATGTGTAAATAAACAACTGTTTGCTAACATGATACATATGTCAGTGTTGTGTTCACAGCTTGTTTCTGCTGCCCCCCAGTGGCCAAAACAATCAGGTTTAAACCTGCAATAACTGATTTTTTTGGGCCACTTATGAAGGGAACTGCAGAGTTGGGTGACAATAATCTGTGGGTTTGTTAAGATGGGAAACCCTTTTTCCAAACAAGTAACCATGTGATCCATTGCTGAACCAAAAATATTGATTATAGCTGCTTTAAGTAAATAATCTGAAGGCTTTTCCCACCACTGAGTATTGCACTCAGGAGGCTAGTAACATCAAAAATGCCTGCTGAGATAGTTTCTGAAAATGTACATTTAAGTTCTTTTGTGAATACAGTCCTGTGTTGATGACTGGGAGAGACCAGCATCATCCTGGGATGTTGTCTCTGCCCATTGACAGACAAGATGACCACGTGCAGAGGACAGTCAAGAACAGTATGTTGTCTGCCGTTTTCCATCGACTGTTCGTTGTTTTGATATATGACTAGTTCGCCCCATTGTAGTGGCCCTGTTTAATAATGAAGTTGATGGTTACAGTTTCTAGTTCAGCACACTGAGTGTCACCTCCATGTGAAGTCAGTACTCAGTGACATTGGAGCTGGGAAATAATTTAACTAAAGTTAGCAAACATTAGCTATTGGTCATACTAGACAAATTAAGGCTGTAGCATCAGTGTATTTAATTGTGCAAGGGTTTGTCTTTAACTTTTCATTTGTAACAGGAATAATTAAGAAAAAGTAAAACCTTTGTGGAATAAATGTAAAATATTGCCACACACATATTTTGGACACGTTAAGCTAAATTCACACGTTTAGAAAGAGAAATAAAATCTTCAAAAAACTACCATTCAGTGTGAAATATTTTATTTCCTATCTACTATGAGGTGTTAAAACCAAGGCATTGAGTTGTACTTGAAAGAAGAATAAATGGTATTACTGACGTTCCACTGAAGTCAATGTTCTCATGAGGAACTGAATATACAGTATGTTTAAGTAGAGATCTGCAGTGCGTCAGTACTGCCTCCGTCTGGTCTATTGAGACACTACACCTGGTTAAAAAAAAAAGGCCAAATGAAGAAGAGTCAGCATTTTCTTTTTAATTCAAGAAAGGTCATGTTAATGTTCCATCATACTGCATTTCCTTAAAAATCCCCTCCAGACTTCTTTGAAGATATATACCGATCAGCCATAACATTATGACCACTGACAGGTGAAGTGAAGAACATTGATTATCTCGTTACAATGGCACCTGTCAGTGGGTGGGATATATTAGGCAGCAAGTGAACATTTTGTCCTCGAAGTTGATGTGTTGGAAGGAAGAAAAATGGGCAAGCGTAAGGATGTGAGCGACTTTGACAAGGGCCAAATTGTGATGGCCCTACAATACTGGACTACGTACACATCTTAAACTCAGATTTTAAGGTCAACACAGAGAAACTTTCCTCCTTCAGGAGATGAGTGTGAAAATAACCTTCTAGTGTCAAACTCTGCACACACATCATTCTGCACAGTGAAGCTCAAACATCCAAATGAAGTAAGAATAAGTATAACACCTTATAGAGAGGAGGAGACTTTAAATGAAAAAGTCTGACACAAAATTGTCTATATTATGTGTATTTCAAGGCACAGATAAATCCAGATATATATTTAAAAATGTAAATGTAAATCTTTTCTGCAACAAAATGGTGGTGTTTTGCAGGGCTGTCAACTTCATATTTAAGTGTGCAACAGATTCCTGTCATTTGAAACACAATTACAAGTTTGCCTGGTTTGAGATTTTCAGCCACTAGGTGGAGGGCTTCATCCGCCTGCCTGTACTGAGCAGCAGAAAAGCATCAAGCTACAACCTAAAAGAATGAAGCAATAGGTTTTCAGCAAAGACATAAAAAAGAACTGTAATGCTCATATGACCCAATATACAAACATCAGACCAAAAACCAATCACAGCATTGACTGGGAAAGGATCGAAATCATCAACCAACGACAGTGAACAACAGGAGAAAGATCAAGGAGGCCATCCACATCTTACACTGGAGACCATGGACCTTGAGTCCAAGATTTTGTTTTGTCAAATCCTTCCTTCAGTCTGGCCTGACTATACCCATTAGAGCTAAAAGATAAACAGAATGTAAAACCTAACTTAAAAAGAGAAGGTGAAAGATTTAATGATTAATACCATAGGAAAGCATGTACTCCCAATAATCAAATAACATTCAATAAGACAATAAATCAAGTCTGGACAAATGAAGTCTTTAAAAGGGTAAGACTGAAGACTTTTTCTATATTCTCCTTATTGTCAATAAATCCCATAAAAATCCCAAACCAACAATGTGTTGGTCTCTCAATACTCTGTCTGTGGCACTCAGCCCCTAAACTCATTTGGTCCTACTGAGGATGTAAATCTTTTAAAACAGATATACAGTTTAATGTTTTAAAAAGGCTTTAAAAACGTTACTCAAAAATGAGTAACTACTGCATTTGTTTTGGGACTATTTACAGCTGCGGATTAATACAAATTTGCAGCACATTTCAGCAGGGCAGTGTACGTGGTATTAAAGATAAACTACAGTTCCCATGTTCATGGTATTGAAGGAACATGTGCAACAGCATGACTCATTGATGTGGGGGTTTTTCGTCTTTTCATGGGATTTGTTGACAATGACAAAAAATATAGAATATTGCCAAACTTGTCCTTTAAATGTGATTTCAGAATGGTCTGTATTAAAACTACACAGGGCCTATAGCTTATGTGAAACCAAAGTCAAAGATGTAGCCCTCAAAAACACTGAATAGAAATGATTTAGACTAAACTGCAGGTGAGCATGTGTTGGTAAGCAGGGTACATCGTCCACATCTTAAACAGAAATTAGTGACCAAGACATTTCGTCTTACAGCGAGCATTCAGACAATGAGTGATCCTGCCTCTTATCTGTCATGATGTAGTTGAGGAGGTCAATTGGTGTCACAACGGCAAACACCATCTGCTTCTGGCAAGTTGACCCATCAGCCTCAACTGGAGAGAGACAGTAGACTGTAGTTACACTCACATTACTGGCTAAACATAGAAGAAAGCAGAAAAAGAGCAAGATAAACTACAGTACATTTCAAAGGTTGTTGTGGTTATTCATTTATTATGGAAATACTGGCACAGCCAAAATGTTTGGGAAGCTAACAAGGTGGACACAATGAAATACATCTTCCCTTTTAGTTAAAGCCAAAGTTCTACATTTTGGGAAGTTCGCTTTCTTGCAGAGAGTTAGATGAAAAGATCGTTAACACTCACATTTGTCCGTTAAATATAACCCCCAGCAGCCGGTTAGCTTAGCTTAGCACAAAGACTGGAAACAGAAGAAAGCAGCTAGCCTGACTCTGTCCAGCAGTAACAAAATCTGCCTAGGAGCACTTCTAAAGCCCTAAACAAGCCACCGTCCTATTTTCCCAACACTGATGCACATCAACAGCAGCAGTTTTATCACATTCACACCGTGAACTACTGTACATTGACAACTTCTTCTGTTCAGCTGGGGACCTTTGTTGCATGTCTTCCCTCCCCTCATTTCCTGACACCTGTGTACTATTTTCAATCAAATAAATGCAAAGAAAAAATGCTATAAATAAAGTATCTTACCCTGGGTGTGTTCTTGCACCACCAGGGCAAAGTGGTCTGTTTCGAGGACACGGGACAGATTCCTCAGGTTGTCAGTCAGGTTCACCTGAGACCACAGGTGAAGAGAGATTAGACAAGCAGATGTTAACATGTAATGCAGAGCATGCATATTTGCCATCCATGTGACCATGCACTCCTTGTGTTTCTATTGACTGACCTGTTTGAAATGCTTGCAGAGCACCTTGGTGACAGCATCTGAGGGTTCGACCTTCCCAGCCAACACAGAGGACAGAATGGTTCCCAGAGTCACCATCCCCAGGATCACACTGTGAAAACACACACACACACACACACAGGCAACAAATTCATCACCTGCTGATCCTCTATTTGCAATAGTACAATAGGAGTGTACCACAAAGCTGATGTCTGTATCTGTACAAACATATCTTAATGCAGGAAGTGGACATGGAATACACCAGAAGTTAGAAATTGTGTAGCCTTCTTCATGTTCTGCATTTAAGTATTTTCTACTGCTGTTTATTCTCCTCATACATTTATATGAAAGTTCAGTTACCAACAAAATACATGAAATTACATACAGTAATATTTTAACTATGTACAATTAATCAAATAATAAAACTGGATTTTTATTTGATCCTCACCCTCAAAATAAGAGGAAAATAGTAAGTCTAAACTGAGTTTAAAGCTTTGTAACTGTTAATGATAGAAATGACCAGTAGAGTCCACTCTGAGGTTTTAACAGTCAGAATTGCATTTGGCCATTTTATCTGTCTTTAAGAGTTGGAGGTTGTGTGTATGTACTAATATAGATAATTTCTTGAGGTGATATACCCTGACTCGTTGACAACTGGGGCCTGGTCGAATGCTTTCTCCTTCAGGACCTCAATGGCTTTCTGGCAGCACACAGATGGTAACACGGTGAGGATGGAAGACAGTTTTAGACACTGGACAGTCATGTTCCACCACCTTAAAGAGAGAAAGAGGAAGATAAACGAGTTATTTACCACTAATCTGTGGTCTTTGGATTAGTTGCCCCGTTATACCCTCATGGTTGACTTTCTTACCAGGGTTTGAGGTCCATCGGAGCCTCCAGGCTGAGGAAACCCTTCTCACACATCCACTTGTCACTCAGGAATTTTGACCTGAAGGCAAAACGGACAGCAATGAGTTTGAACAACCAACACATTTTCACCATCCTGGCGGTTTTGGTCAGGCTTAATTTTCAGTTATTTGTGGATTCAGCTTGGTGAAAAATGTGGAGAACATTTGTGGACATCACATTCTCACATCAAGGCAAAGTGGTGTGCAGTTTTGATTTGTTAAGCAGTTGCATGCTGTTTATTCGTTCTGATTGTTTTAGTGTGTGCTTCATAAGTTTGGGAGACGTTTAAAGATTTTGTATGTGGGACCTCCTGGTGGCTAGGGGATGGCTAAGATGCAGATGTCAACATCTGACCCTGCTGTATCTCTCTCTCTCTCCCTTTATTTTCTGTCACCTCTACACTGTCCTCTGTCTAATTAGGGTCTCTTACATGTAGTTGCGGACGGAGTCGGCCAGGATGACCACACAGCGCTGCCCCTCCTCAAGCTGCTGAGCCATCTGCATCGCTGCTGCCATGGCTGAGCCAGAGCTGCCGCCTGCAGTAAAACAGGCAAATTATTAAATCATAATTAGAGGGAACTAATAAAGAGGCTGTTATAAACCTCCACATGGCAGTGCAGTAAAACTTATAATACTGTACCAAGAAAACCTGAATGGTATCATTCTGCCAGTGAACTCACCGCACAGTAGACCCTCCTCTCTGATCAGCTTGCGTGACATGGTGAATGTCTCCATATCAGTTGATTTATACCACAAGTCAACAAGCTGCATAGATTTGTAAGGGAACAAGAACGAAACACATGATTATTGCTCAATTACAAGAAGCTCTGAGTGCAGAACAAAACAAAACATGCTCAAATGTACACATGCACAAACACACTCACAGATCTGTCCAACACTGTGGGGATAAAGTCGTATCCAATGCCCTCCACTTCAAAAGAAGTCTTCTGTTTGTCCGTCTCTTTTGATTCTACCAGAATGGATCCCTCAGGGTCCACAGCAACTATCTAAAACAAACAAGACAACAGCGTCAAGACTGGAAACGCTGCAGTATCAAGATTAAAAAGGCAGCATCACCAGGCTTAATAATGTTTGAATAAGCAGAAAATACGTGCATGGCTCCACTGATGTACTCAGGGAATGTAGTCTGGGTTATTAGGAAGAAACACTAGTACTATGAGTTGCAGTTGAATCCTCTCCCTGACTTCAAATTGACTGCCCTGAAACGTAAGTAACCTCATCTATACATCACATGTTTTACACACAAATCTCTATCTAATCGTGTCCATTGATTTAGCAAAATAAAACATGTTCAAAGAGGTTCTTAATCACTACAGGGTGTGTGTCTTGCCTTGACATTGGGGCACCTCTCCTTCAACTTCCGAGCAACACCCGTAAGCGTACCACCTGTGCCGACTCCGGCCACAAACATGTCCAATTTACCTGAAAGAAAAACATATTTTCTTTCATCACTGAACAACAGTAAACAGTTACTGGAGAGTACCTCAAGGATACACACAATGCATTTTGTTGAGTAATACTGAATATAAACGTAACTTTTGTTTGTTTGCCACAAAGCTCCACAGGGCACCTTTAAATGTAATAACTATTGTTAATTTTATTTTAATTTGTCCGATACATTTTGGTCTTCTAAAGGACTCTACATAAAAAGGCTACAATTCCTATACTGTTCATTTTGTACTTTGTGTTTGGTGCTAATTAGCAAAACATCAGCATGTTAGCATTTTCATTGATCATGATCATGTTAGCATGATCAATTTAGTATTTAGCTCAAAGCACCGCTCACAGAGCTGCTAGCATGGCTGTAGACTCTCTTGTTAAGTATTATTTTTTAGGATTACACAACTGTATTATACGACATTTATCACATTCTCCAACTAAGAAATGAGCATTCAAGTTGCAAACATGTTGTCAAAAGCCAATAACAATATAAACTGACCATTCTTTGGTCTAAAGCTTGCGAAATCAAGCCTTGCACACTAGCATATAAGCTAGCACAGTATGTCAAACATGGACTCATCATTTCTACATTTACAAAGAAGCCAAAAAATATCAAAATTTTAATTGACAGACAGAAGCTACAACCAGACCGCCAACTAATGATACAGTATCTATGAATCTCTCTGGTATTAAGTAACAGCCAAATCCATAGGTAGAAGGTAGCATAAAAAATCCAGTTCAGGCCATCAAGTGGATGGTTAAAAGTAAGTCTTAATTTAAAATGGGTTAGTTGGCTACATTATAAAAATACACCACTGCATATACGCAAATGCATATCGGCACACTTGTGCAAAGGGGGGTGGGGACACCAGGAAGAATAGCAACCACTTTGTGGAAGCTAATGAGGATCCAAATAAAGGATAAATATTAAATAAATATTTTTCTGTGCTAGAATAAATGTAAACTGCAACTCTTTCTCATGTCAATGTAAGCACCCTCCAACTGTTACCAGCTGCAACATAACATTAATGTATATCTTAACGCATCAATAATTATAATCTAAAAATATAATATGCATTATTCTGAAATGGGCCATTCTGCATAATGAGTATATTTTGATGCTAATACTTAGTAAAAGATTCTTCCACAACTGTATGGACTGCACTGTATATAAAAAAAATACACTTAAAATGTATTTTATTTGTCAGTCCTTCAAAAAGAAAAAGAGTCTTAAGCACAAACCATCACACTGCTCCAGTATCTCCTCAGCTGTGGTATCATAGTGAGCCAGAGGGTTGCTGGCATTACGATATTGGTCGAGCACGTGCGAGTTGGGAATCTCATTCTTCAGACACCAAGCTGCACTTATATGAGATTCTGGTGAATCGAAAGCTGCAGAATTAGGTGTGCGCACTATTTCTGCCCCGAGAGCTCTCAAGACATCCACCTAAAAATACACAGTAAGATCAGATTTCAACTCAGCCAAATGTCCCATAATGAACAAATGAGAAGTTGTGATCATTAAAAGAGCTGCGTACCTTTTCCATGCTCATCTTCTCAGGCATGGTAATAATGCAGCGGTAGCCTTTCACTGCAGCTGTCAGAGCGAGGCCGATACCTGCAGGCAGCCAGAGGAGGAGGACTTATGCAACTTGCTATGTTCTCATCGGCACATTTTCTGTTTTCTGCTATCTTGCCTAGGCAACAACCTGCATCTACATCTGTCTTGAGATGAAATGGCTGAGGGGGGTTCACATCCTGCATGTTTCCCTATAAGGTACCTGTGTTGCCAGAGGTGGGCTCGATGATTGTGTCTCCTGGTTTGAGGATCCCGGCTCGCTCAGCATCTTCCACCATTCGCAGGCCGATCCTGTCTTTCACGCTGCCTCCTGAATTGAAGAACTCGCACTTGGCCACTAAACACAGTCACACATGAGAAAATACTGTCACTGAGTGTGTTTTGGTTTGATTTAGAGTTTGAAAGGATCATGTGATGTACCGTATGTAAGATGTATTCTGCATTATTTCAGTTCGAATCATTGTTATTGAACCAAGGTGGCAAAAGCTAGGATAAAAATCCACCAAGTTAACACACTGCTTCCTTCCATGTTCATTCATGGCTGTGCCAGTCAGCAGTAACAGAGGAATCTTATATAAATGTTTTGTTTGTTATTCTGTATATTTTCTTGAACCTTCCTCATAGTTAGCTAAAACTGTATCCAGTAAGTAGCTGTTGATGATTCAGGGAAGTAGGAGTCATACAGTGGTAGAAACATAATAGGGATTCCTACACAATATGGTATGGGCTAATCAATCAAGATCACTAAAATGAAGTAGGAGACAGACATATTGTGTATAGTAGTTGAACTTTTGAAATGAAAAATATTTGCGCATTAATAGATTCTGGATTTTTCAATGAAGGAAAAGGAGTAGATTGGACATTTAATTTTTTTTTGTTTTGTTTTGTTCAAGTCCAACTGAAATTAAATTGCTTTTTTTTTTGGTCTACTACAGTATACTGTAAATATCTGCTCTGTATCGCTTGTCCTGTGTTCCCCTTTGAGAAACAAAATCAGAAACCAAAAGGGATAAATTTATATTTTCTATTTTTCGGTTTCATGATGGCATCCCCTGGTTCAGCATTAATTCTACAAAAAAGGAATGACTAAATGCAACTACAATTGGACTTTAAAGTGTAACTACAACCGGTTGCCTCTATGTCAACATCGGCCTCGCAGGTTCAGGGCTGATTTAAAAGAGTATATTAACATCAGCATTGATGTGTTTCATCACAGTACAGTCATTTAGCTTACAGCTCAAAAAACATGTTTAACTGTGCAGTACCTCTTTAATAAACACCATCTTTTCTGCACATACTCCAGCCTACAGATCTGCTTCTTCAACATCCACCACACAACATTCACTGTCCTTTATATGTGATGGCAGCACAACACACTAAAGTTAAGATAACCCTCAAATGGCAATCAATATACTTACAATATACTTAAGTGATGCTACTACTGTGTAGGTCTTTTCACAGCAGACATGTTGACATGTTACAGTAGGAAAATCACAGGTGAAAATAATACAATTAATGTTAGTTGAATTCCATTAAGCTACTTCAGTTTCAGGGTCCTATTTGATTGTGTATTGTGCATGCTGGCTCACTGTCACATTGTCATGGCTAACTGGGATACCTGAATACACAGAGCCATCGTTAATGTTACAGTATTAGTAACACCTGTGCCTTTCCTACTGTGACAAGTCAAAATGTCTGCTGTGAAAAAGGCCTATACACTGTCCACACTGGACTACACTTTGTAATTGACAGTGAAACAGACCAGTGTAAAGAGGATTATGGAAGATAGACTGAAATGAACATATTTTGGACATTTAATTGTGGGGTCGTCCAAAAGTCTCTCTGTCACCAACACAGCTGCCAACTACTACAAATTTGGGGCAGCTACAATTAAATCTGGAGCGAATTGAAGTAATCCCTGTCACGTGAAAACTGTGTAAGTATTGAGTGTAAGATCCTTTGTCTCCTTAAGCCATGGGAACAAAGTAGAACTTCACTTTCATCAGTCTAAGGGAGTGTAAAAGGGCTTTTCTTAGGAAGCTTAAACTGATGCTTCTGACAGGTTTCATCCTCACTAAACACAGAAACCTCCCTGGGCTGCCAATAACTAAAGCTGGGGTAGGCAAAATCTGTGCAACCTATGCAAAACCTTCCGCCTCTCTCTGCTGCCTTGTATCACTTCGCTAAGCTCCTCCCATCAAACCCACAACTTTGACCGGCAGCCGCAGGAGTTGGTTACCCTGCAAAACCTTATCCCTCGTAGTGCTCACTCTCCACAGCGTGAGCCTCACCAATACCCCGCAACTTGTCTTTTCAAAGACGCCCCTCCAGGATGAGAGGCTAGTACACCACACTGTCCCCCCTCAAAAGTTATTCCCCACTGTTTGTCATCATGCCTCTTTGCCACATCCATGGCATCAAACATAATGAGCCCGAAGCTCCGTGTTGAGCCGGGACATGTTGTTTTGTACTATACGCTGCTGTAGGCAAGGAGGTATTGGAAATTCATCACAAGTTGCAGGATTTTCGGCAGGATTTTCCGCCATTGAATCAGGCTTTCACCGTATGAAGGGACATGCAGGCACATCTGCATTTGTAGCTCAGCCAATACGAACGCACTGTCTCTCTGAAATAACCTATGATTGGTCAAAGTCTCCCGTCACGGGATAGATTTTCTGAAGCCTGAAAACAGAGCCAAGAGGAGGGGCAGTAGTAGAGGTTTCCTCTCAGAATACTTGAATTACAATATGCTGGACGGTTATTATGGAATTTTTGCCCAATGACACCAAATAAATACTGCCTACCCCACCTTTAAATCAAATGAATACTTAATGTAGAAACACCCTGTAAGTATCATTTTAATTGTGGCTGTGATTTGCTCTGTTGGCCAAAAGAACAACAACTTTCATTTTCACCTCACCGTTCATGGGAATCCATTGCCTCAGACAAAACCCCAACAGTTACACAACATAAGGCCACAAGCAACATGATCCCTTAATGTTCTCTTCTAAACAGCAGTTTCTTCTTCTTAAGCAGGAAACCAATAGGGATGAAGCCGTATCAACAGCCCTTGATGAAAGCATGTTTGTCTACATGCCTTATTCCCTAAAAGAAGTCTTTCTTAGCCTTGAGACAGTATACCAGGTGAGACTTTACTCTCTAATCTACTGCTGCTGAGCTACAGTCACATCCAGCCAGCACTCTTTTTCTGTCCCACTGAACTGCAACGTCTCAGCTTTCTGGCTTTTCCAGGAAGGAGAACAATAATGCTATTATTAGGAGTGTTAGTGTCTTTCCTTTTCTGAAATGTGAAAACAAAACTTCACTCTCCAATCCTGTTCATCTACACTGTATCATAGTAATCTGCAAAATAAATATGCAGGCAAGACTCAAATTCGCAATACTGTGGGACAGCTGGTCAAGCCTCTCCACAACCAGTAGCACTTGAAGGTAATAAACTGAACAGAACTGACAACTTCCTGTCCAACTTATGTCAATTATTCACATGAATACAAGGGTGGACAAAGTACAGATTCATACAAATTCATAGACTGGTGTAGAAATAACATTATCATGATGTTTTATAAAAAGAGTTCATATAACTATATGCAAAAACATTTCCTCTTGCAGCTGATTAACAAGTAAAGCACCAACTTCCCATTTCTTGTTTGCAAGTTCTGACCTTTTCAATGGTATATTCTAAAAAGGGTACAAAGTTAAAATAGTTTAGTACAAAGATGTGGATGTGCCAATGTTTTCTCAGCAATGCATTTTGCTGTTACTGATATGCAAGCATGTGTGGCATACACTAGCTTTGCAGGCATTATATGAAATCTTCTACTCACAAACTTCACACTTGAGTCCAAACTCCTTTGGGATTTTGTTTAAGCGAACCAAAGGTGTGTGCCCAATTTTCCCAAGGATGTTGGGGAGGATGCTGGGGGTCTTGGTGCTGTAATGTACAGAAGAGAAAAAACCCAAATACCCATCAGCTGTCTGTAAATATGCGTGGTCACATTTTCCTGATGACAGTTTGATGGAATTATGTACACACCATATTAACCTTGTTACGTGCCGACAATTAACTTTCCCCACCGTAGTCATAATGTCAAACAGAGGTGGAACTCATTTACATTAAAGGTTCCCTGTGGGTGCTATTAAGGCTATGGAGCAATGATTTTTTATGTGTGGGTCCCCGTTTTCGTTTGTTCTTGCTTGCATGCAGGTGATGTGATACTCATTCCAGCCAATAGTTTCACACAATTCTAACAGGTGGCGGTAACGTGTCAAGAAAACACACTCATGCACCTATAAAGGCAGGGAAGAAGAAGAGTTCAAGTTAATAAACACAGACGTAAACAATGCAGGTTTCACACTTTTAAGGACAATCAGCTTTGAAAATGCTTTATGAAGAAGGAAATGCATTCCAACATGTCTGTTAGACCTCAGAGATATGTGTCTTGGTGAGAAAAACTGAATGTAAACACAAACTTTGTTTGTTCACACAAAAACTCCACAGGGCATCTTTAATAGAACTGAGCCAGCATTAATGTAATCTGTTAAAGGTGTGGTTTTCCTGCTGTGAAAAGTCAAAATGTCTGCCATGAAAAATGTCTTTTGTGCATGCTGGCACAGAAATGGAAGAAGAACATTGTTGATGTCGAATCTCCACCTATGATGTTTTCCTTTTTTAAACATTTACTTGGATTACTGAACGGGCCTGTAGTTTTGGGCCACTGGGTCAGAGACTCCATTTAAAGTGACCATTGTTAACATTTCTTGTTGGAAAGTCACAGAGCTCAGTTAAAAGTAGGGATGTCCTGATCCTTATCACAGTCTTTTAATATTGAGTTTCTTCTTTCAGTCTAAATGTCTTGCTCCTTTGTCAGAGGAACATGTCTGTGTCCAGGGGCCCATTGTCTCATAATTTGCCCATGCTTACACTTTACTCCTGCTTCCAGCATTAATTTATTCATTTTACAAGATCTCATTAATAGGACTCTTACCGTTCTGGGTGGCTATGAGGTGACTCTGAAATAGGTGCACCCAGCCTCCAGGTACATCTGCTAGGCAAATCAGGGCAGATCCAGTTCTTCTGATCAGCAGTCACTTCTCTGTTCTCCAGCTTATTCTCACTGTTTTCCTCACTCTCATGGTATGATTCATCCTGAACCTTGTGAGAGTCTTGTTCTCCATTTGAAGAAAATCTGTGACCACCAGCATCTCCATCCACACTGGAAGACTTTTGACCCAGAGTGATATCTGCATTTATCAGCTTAGCTGCATGTGGGCAAAGAGTAGGAACCTTTTCCAAACAGGTATTGTCAGAAACAGAAGGCATGGTTCACCTGCATGGAGATGGGACAGGTGTTACAATCACACATGCACATAAACAAAACCTTTCAAACTTGAATGAATAAATGGCACTCTTGTTCTGCTTGAATCTGGCTAAACATTACTATACTATACATATGAGGGTTGTTGGTATGTTCAAGAAGTAAATGACCTTTTCAGGTTTCAGGAAAATACCATAGAAACCATGAAAATGGCTGTTTCAAGTTAACCATGTTGCTGTATACAACTTTTCCTGTTGGTTGACAAAAGAGAGAAAAATGCAAAAATAACAGGAAAAAACATGTTACAGTTAAAGCTGAATTCATTGATGTTTTGGCCACTTGTGGGCAACAGAGCAATTTGTAAAGACAACATTATTACTACCTTATAAAGTTGTTATGTTACATCCAACAGGCACTGAGCAACATTATCATTCATTTGGAGTCATGTTTGTGTCCACCTGATGAAAGTAAGTCCAATATTCATTCTCCTTTTAGCTCTGTTTTTGGTCTCCATCAAATCCTGAAGGAAATATCTGGTTCTTTCGCTGCTAAGTGCTCCATTATGTTCACCAGCTAGTCCCTAACTGTATCTGTCTGCTGTCCGGTGCTGAGCAGGTAGTGTACAGTGAGTTTATCTGAGCTTTGGCACTAGAGGAAAAGTCAGGAGATCATCAAAGTCATTGGGACACATTGAGTGGGGACCATGAATGTCTGTACAAAATCTCATGTCAATCCATCCAGTAGTTGTTGAGATCCCCTGACTTTTTCCTCTAGCGCCACCATAAGGTTGACATTTTTAGTTTTGAGTCAAACAAATGTCTCAACAACTATCGGGTTGGTTGACATTAAATTTGGTACACACATCCATGCCCCCCCACCTCCCCAGGATGAATTTTAAAAACTTTGATTTCATCTAACTTTGTGTAGGTGCTAATTATCACACGTTAGCATCCTAACACTAAACTAAGATGGTGAACATGGTAAACATTACACCTTAGCATCTTAGTGCTGTCATTGTGATTGTGTTTCTTGGCATTTAGCTCAAACTTTACTGCCTCACAGAGCTGCTAGCCTGGCTGTAGACTCTTAGTCTTGTTTCTGAATGAATGGCCTGGTGTTTTTCTGTCTCTCTAACCCAACAGTTTTTTGTGGTGGAGATGAATGTATATATGCAAACAGACTGTAATACTGTTTGATGAGTCAAGTAATGATGAAGAAACTCTGACCCTTAACATACTTGTACTAACACTGTTGAATTGCAGCCACTACAGAGACCTTGCCAACCACAGTCCTTTTTACCACATGAAGTAAGTGTTAACAGGCATTTTGACTTGTCATAGCAGAAAAGGCACAACTGTTACTAGTAGCATCAACGTTGGCCCTGTTCTGTTTAAGTTATTTAAGTGTCCCAGTTCAGACCAAAGATTTTACTTTTAATGTAGTTTCAATGTGTTTCGTTTCGATAGCAACGACTCTCTGTATGTCCGTTCTAACTACCGGCTTTTCAGGCGTTGTTTGTAATCTGTAGCATCTTAAAATATGAATGAGGGCAGTGGCAGTGACTTATTAAGTACAATATCATTTCTAGTATTGATGAAACGGCGAAATAAAATAAAAAACAAGAAGGTCGAGATGACCGGCTGAGCCGAGCCGAGACAGGCCAGTTCACGTCGCTGCAACTTGACCCTGCAACGTGAAGTTTTGGTCAGAACTGATGGCAGTGTGGGACACTTAAACCCTGAAACTGAAGCAGTTAAGGAATTCAGCCATCAATAATTGTATTATTTACACCTGTGATTTTCCCACTGTGACATGTTTAAATCGACGAGTTTATCAAGAGAAAATAAACTATTTTACTAATAGATGAATCATCTTTAAGCAAAACATGTCAAAAACTCACAGTTTCCAGCTTCTCAAATAGTCTTCTATGATGTGCTTAATGTCGCCTAGTGCTTACTCATGGTGGGCATTGTTGGGTCTCTGTAAGTATAATAGTAGGCCTACGGTCTAGACCTGCTCTATATGAAAAGTGCCCTGAGGTAACTTTGTTATGATTTGGCGCTATATAAATAAAACTGAATTTAATATCAGCTATGAGCTGTTGAATAAACAAAGTGGGCATTTTTAAACTTCTTCATTTTATGGACCAAACGATTAATCAAGAAAATAACTGACAGATTAATTGATAATGAAAATACTCATCAGTTGCATAATTATTTTTATTTTGCCTCCTTTCATTCAACACCAGTGGGGAAATTTGAGTCGTCATTAAAACCTGTGGATCATTATTTTATCCGTAAATAATTTAGCTTTAATGTAATTTCATTTTAACATTATTGATAGATTGGACAAAGGGAAGCACAGCCAGACAAACGTCCAACCGAATGATTTATAGACAAATATCCAATTCGTCAATCAGTTCGTAATGATAAATTAACAGGCTACACACACAGACACACACACATATATATACACACATATAGGCCTACATATTTATTTGCAAAATTAATTTTCAATTGCGACACTAATAAAAAAATGTTTTGGATGTTTTGTCAGAGAAGTAACCAGATCAAAGTGATAAATGAAAATAATGCAATAACCTGTAACATGTCGGTCTGTGGTAAAGCCTCGACGCATATTACAGCTGGTTAGTCCTCATTTATGTTACTTAATAGAATATTAGCTACATATAAATCAAGAACAACGTAGTGTTACTGTCTGCGCAGCAAAGGTGCCGAATCACCTTTTCAAAGAGCAGTGCACTCACCTGTCCGTCAGATAAGACACCAGCAGCTGAGTTCAACACTAACCGAGCCTCGACGCTACCACGACAGACAGACCACGTCTCAGTTTAAAACAACCTGATTAGACAAACCCTCTCTGCTTCCGAGGTGGGGCAGTTTCTACACTTTATTTCCATCAGCACTCACTCATTTGTCTGGCCCCCACCTTTGGCCCAATAGTCTGCACTGAGGAGACATTATAAAAGGACCTCAGATTAACCACTTATCTGTGAAATCACCAGCGTTGGAAGACGTTTTCAGCTCCTTTACTAAAGTAAAAGTAGCAATTACACAGTGTGGAAATACTTAATTACGAGTAAAGTTTTGAGGTACTTTTATCTTACTTTAAACCTCTCCTCCTACATTTCAGAGGATCATATTGTACTTTTTACTCCACTGCATTTATTTGACAACTGGTTACTAGATTTTACATAATGATAAACTATGGTGTGCTTATAAAACACAATACCTTCTTAGAGATTAAACCAGTGCTTTTCAACCTTTTTGGCTTGTGACCTCTTACAAATAAGCAGTGCCTATTTGGGACCCCTTATTACATTTCAGATATCTGAGTTTCCCCTCTAAACTTCTCACATGGTTTCATTTAAATAACTGTTCGAGGCCCAAAGAGGTCAAATTATCCAATATTTAATAAAAATCAAACATTAGACGCTGTTTTTCTTATTTCCGACTCCATAAATTATCTCATGACGTCTTCCACTGTGATCCACTGTAGGGGTCTTGGCCCCTTGGTTGGGGACAACTTCACTTTACTACCTAACTGTAAATAAAATGGTAAAATAAAACCAGCTCCACCTCGACTGGCTACAACAATAAAATGCTGCATACCTACACATGCATCAGTATAAAAAAATCTAATATCATTTTTTGTAGAATGAGTACTTTTATTTCAATATTTAACTACATTGTAGTACTTTTACTTAAGTAAATGACCTGAGTACTTGTTCCACCTCTGCTCATAATGCTTAATAGCCCCTGGGTTGGGTTGGGTTGGGTTTATTTAGATAGTATTTTCTACTGCTAGTACTTTGTTTTATTCTGTAAGAATTGGGCAGCACTAAAGGCACCTCAGGTTTTCATAAGTAGGCAGGTATGGGACCAGCATGCACCTGGGAGGCAGCAGGAGACATGATTTCTTTGATGGTTGTTAACTTGCTTTCAGTACAGAGAATTCGCTTCTTATGCCTGCTTGCAGTTCATTACTGTACACATGTCTGTGGCCTTTTGATTTTGTTTGATTTTGAACTGAACATATGTTTTGTATGTAAATTATTTCTATCTGCATAACTACTGTAAGATAAATGCAGTGGAGTAAAATATATAATATATATTTATATATTTATAATATATTTAGCTTGGAAATGTAGAAGACATATGAAGTCTTATAAAATGGAAATATTCAAGCAAAGTACAAGAAACTCAAAAATGTGCTTACATACAGTACTAATAAATGTAATTCATAATGATATAGGACATCCATAAACAGTTTTCTGGATAAAAACAGAAGTCATTTTTTCTAGTGACTTAAAATTTTAAGAGTTACTTGACATCAGTGTTACTACAGTCAACAGTGTGTATGAGGTTTGGCACCTGGCCTGCTGTTAAATTAGCCAGCCAGTTCCCCCAAATTACACATACCAAACAATATATTTTATCACTTAACGTTACCTATATTGGTGTCTAGTAATGCAGATAGTTATGCAGGGTTCGTACAGCTTTTGAAGAGTAAAATTCAAACACTTTTCAAGCACTTTCAAGGTACCTAAACCAAAAATTTGTAGACTCTAAGCCTTTTCCCATCACATCTAAATTGTTACTATAAATGCAATTGTATTGTAATACACAAAGAATGTGCTGTATGAAAAGGAAATATTTAACCACGTGTGCAAATTTCAACAATAAGTTCTTTATCATAGTTTATAGGGGTTTTAATGCATCTTAATTTGCTTTGTATCTGTCCACATACCAACCCTTAAGACTTGCATATGTATATTCATGTTTTTGAATGATTTATGTATTTTTTTCCAGTTTTTAGATTATTTATTAGTTTGCATATTAGCCTGTATTAACCACCAGAGACGGGAGTATCCGAGGAAGATATCAGAGTGTTTAAGAAAGTGACCCCTGTGTTCCATCAGAAGTGGGCAGGCCAAGTATATGCAAAGTGCTGCCATCATAACTTGGAGATTTATGCTATGTAATAATAAGAAAGATTCATGAATCATTCATGTTAAGTAAAAATGTTCAATTTAATGAGGTGAAAGTCATTTTCAGAAACCAAGAAAAAACAAGGTAATCAATGCTGTCACAGCTTCAAAATCAGGTACCTTTCTATTAGTCTTAGAATAGATCTGGAAGGGTACAAACTTTAAAAAAAGACTGGGGATGGAGACAGGGAGGGAAGGACAAGTAGTCATGGCTTGTGGTTCAGAATCGTCCTGAACGCTCTCTGTCTCTGGAGCGACGTCTCTCGTGGTCACGGCCACCTCCTCGACCTCTGTCCCTTGAGCGAGATCGCCTCTCTCTCGATCGAGACCGAGACCTATGGCGGCTGTGGAAGTGGAAGAAGGAGCGATTATGAATTGCTATAAAACAACTACAGAGACAGATTTACTCAAGTGCTTTAATGTAAAGGTAATGGAGAAGTTTGTACCCCTTCCTCCGACGTCCATAGAGCTCTCTCCTCAGTTCACGCGAGATGGGCTTCAGATGCATGAAGTTACAGAAGCCACCACGAGTGCATTCCCTACGGACAGAGGGCAACAGTTAGAGCGGAGAAAAATAAGATGTAGCATGGCAGATAAATCACATCTGAGGTGTTACGAGTGTCAATGGTAAACAAGTTTCACACAGTGGCTGCAACAGACTTAGTTAGGTATGCTGATGCGGAGAGATACTGTAGATACTGTAATCACTGAAGATATTATAACAGGCAGTGTTTGAGCCAGGATTGGAGGATAAACAATACTGTATAACCTGTACACCCAGTGAGTACTACAACATAATATTAAAACAAAAAATGTGGATGAATATGAGGGTGAGAAAGTACTCCCCTATCAACAGGACTTAATGTGCCAGAGACAAATATTTTATTAGTATTTTACTTGAATGTTACATCTCTCAGTCTCCCATTTGGATGCTAGTTAGTTAACAAGTTAATTTCAGTGAATCTAGCTGCTATCAAGTTACATCGTACGGGGGTTGGGCGCCCTGATTGCCTGGGTGTTCAAGCACCGACCATGAACCCAGCACCCCCGGTTCACATCCTTAGTTGCCTGTCACTCCCCATCTCTCTCTCTCTCCCCTCATTTCCATTCATCTCTCTACTGTCGCTGTCAAATAAAACAACACACAGGGCTGGAAAAGCGCAGGCAGCTACCGCTATATAATTTATTGCCTGACAGACTCATCACTCTGTTGGTCTTTGTGAACAGCAAAAGCAAGCAATCCACGCTAACTTTTTAAATATCAAAACAAAACAGAGTGGCATTTCACTCCCTAATAAACATCTTGGCAGAGCAGACAGAACTGACGTTTGCCAGATAATGATTTAATTTAGTAGTCTGGCTAACAAAATAAATGTTAATACAGTTGAGAAAATCTAAAAATGAGAAGCCTGCTAACAGCATTGATCCTGTCCTTTATTTTAGGGGGGACAATTGTGTGCAGGGAGGTTGTAGTGAGATTTTATGTTTTAAAAGGGGTCACTGTTGCTATGTCACACTCTGGCTAAAACCCTGAATGGGCATGTCCTACAGCTACAGGTAAAGACTGTATGGAACTTCCTCTTTGGATCTTGCTAAAGAATGAATGCCTTCTTTAGGTTAAAGGTAATAGGACATAGTGGTTCCCCAAGCCAAATTCAGGTAAACCTAAAAGTATTAGGTCATATACTGTCTCTTTCAGATCAGTAGTTCAGCTCTCTGGCTCCAAGGATAACTGGTCAGGGTGCAGCTGTCCTGATGGCTGGCTCTATCTCCCAGGAGACCAAGATCGTTGGCGATGGACAGCGTTATTGCCCAGACTCCACATTGATTTACCGTCTCCTCTTTGTCTCTGAGATATGCACCAAATATAACCGGGGGTGCCGGGGGAAAAAATTCAGCGGCCTGTGGCGAAAAGTTAAAACAGAATCAACTTTTGGAGAAACGCAACACGATGTCACGCTGCGGCGGCCAATCACGCCTGCAATCAGACCAGCAGACGCCCAGGTGAAGAAGAACTTTGTTTACCATGTAGCATTAGCTGTTTACCAAGCAACTGAGAGATGGAAGAGACTGATCGATCTGCACTTTGATGACTGTACATCAGCTGTTCCAACCCTGCCACGAGGGAGTACAAAGACGTACAAAGTGTAGTCGCTTGGCTTGTAAGTCTTCAAGATGGGATTGCTAGTTAGTATGCGACACTCCCACACCGCCGCACAACCCTGCGGCTAATCGCCACAACGCCTGATTCTGTCTGAAAGCGGCCTAAGACACCAAGCTCTCCTGAAGCTTCTTCACTCACGAGTTAACCAGCTTCCTGATTTCCATCACACCTATCATGTAGCACTCACCCCATTTCATATTGGCGACAGCAGGCTTCTCTGAAGTCTGTGACAGGAGAGAGCTCAGCATGGATAGGCTGTCCATTAAACCACCGATTATTCAGGTCTATCACGGCCTTCTCGGCGTCCTCTTCATAACGGAACTACAAAAGGACCATCAAGAGACAGACATAATGTAGTTGAAGAAAAAAATCAACGGTTCTGGATCCAAACTAAAAAACCATGGCATTACAGTAGTGGCAGCATATGTGGCTTTTAGACCTGACACCCACCTTCACATACACATTTCCTACTAGGTGGTCCCCAAGGTTGTCACACACGTTCATTTCCTCCACCTCTCCATACTTTTCTTCCATCTCTGTGAAGACCTCCTGCAAGGATGGGAGAGAAAAATTAAGTGATTATGTAGAACGATTCTTGAATTATTTTCTCGAAAGAAGTTAAAGAAAATGCACCAGTGGCAAAGTGGTGTGGTCAGGGTTTGAGGCAGACCCGCACTACATGACACAATATTCAGAATGGCATTAGTTACCTCAAAGAACTCATCATAGTGCTCCTGCATCTCCATGTCACTGATGGCACCTAGTGGTTATAAGAGAGAATTATAAAAAATAAAAACACCTACACATGGATATAATTTATGATTTCTGCAATACATTCTGTGTTACACAAAACTAGACAAACACATATGCTTTTCAGGAGGATGAATGACTGGACTAACATGAGGTCACTTAGGTGGAGCTTTGGCCTGCACAGTTGGAACCAGACCAACATGGCAAGGTTACCACATGTTGCTGATGCCTCCAAATGTTTTGTTTCGGGACAGATCAATGGACAATTAATTAATTAATGCTTTTCATGACATTTGTTTACTGTACAATAAATACACAAGGGACCTCAGGTATAACTCCTTCCAGGTCACAGTTTACTTATTTTATGTTGCCCTCTACAGCACCAGCCTGCTCTTTACTACCTGTAATCACATCACGCAAGGTATTTGACTCCTCTCATAGAAAATGAATGGGAGGTAGCAGCTCTGCCTGTCAGTTCAGCCTGGCTGTACCTTAATGCTAGTGTTTAGCAATAACGTTAGCTAAAAAGACAGAACATACATAACCTACAGAGCTAATGATGTTAAAAGTCAAAACCATATAAATTCAGCCAACAGACAAAAGCAAATGTCCTTTAACTCAGGTGATCTCACCACCCGCCGTTCAAAATGAGCCACAGTGCAGGGAGAGAGTGGTGTGTTCACAGACAACCGGATTAGAATTTCTTGCTCAATGCGGTTCATTCACATGAGCGTGACAGAAATACACTGTAATACACCATTTTACCAATATATGAGGAATTCATTAATACATGTTTCCCGATTACACCTAAAGAATACTCTGCACATCTCTATTATCTCTCACAGTGCAAACAGAAAAGCTGGAAAAATGTATAGTATCTGTATGTCTATTGGTGTTTTATTTAAATATGTGCTTTCTTGCTAAAACCTATGTAGCCTACCCCCTGGCTTTACTTTATTTTTGATGTAAAGAAAAAAAAAATAATAATCCTGTGTGTATTAAAAGGTATGTGGATTAACAATTCAATTAACAATTTATAATTATTAACATATTTCAGGTACTTTATAGTATTTCCATATGTATCTTAGCAGTGGACACTAATTGGCATTGTCTTAATGTGACAAATTGATTTATGTTTAATAAACAAAATGCTGGTAAATAATAATCTCCACCACAGTGATTACAAGTTGCCTGTGCAGTTTTATTATGCCAGTTTAAAACTCTACTGCTGCCTACATAGGGGTGACAGGAGACAGAGAAAACATGGGTGTATGTAAAATTACATTTCTGGGGGCCACAGATCCCTGTCAAGGGTTGAAACACTTACAGGTCAGACCATCAGCGGACTGGGCACTGTTTTGAGGGTTCCGGTAAATGTTCAGGAGTGCAATTGTCTGAAACACAAAAACGTTAATTTTTGGGATGATTTGTTTTAATTAGGGTTTGGTATTGAACCTCAGTGCTTTTCTGGTAGTGACCAAAATGTGTCAATAGCACCGATAATCTAAAACTGTCAAGTACCAATAATTACAGACAACACCACATACACAAAAATCTATTAGGACATTTTGGAACAAAAAAAGCCAAGACAACAAGACTAAATGTGTCACTGTATACTATGTATTGGTCCTATAGTTTGAATACAAAACTATCTAGAACTCATTGATTCAAAAGTATGGCAAACAATCAAGATACTGAATATGTATTTTCGTGCATTTTCACGTCTGAGTGAAGCCATGGGACCGACCAGTGATTAAAAACACTGTATTGATTGCATGTTTTGTCTATCATTACGGTCTACACTAACTTTGTAAAATATACATTAAACACAATTTTAAAAAAGCCCTTCAACATCACTTTTATTTCTTAAATTAGCATTTTATTTCTTAAACTATGTTGTAACACGAGACTGAGAACTAAATGTCACTTAAAAAATATAAAAATAAGTTATTATATTGATAGTAAAGGGGGTCTTTTAACCTAAAACACATGAAGAAAAATTCTGCCTTTATAAACCATATGCCTTGAATGTCTTTAAATTAAATTATGTAACAGATAATAGACAACAAAAGGCTGGCTGTATTGATATGGTTTGGCAACACAATAAAATATTGTTCATCCACAATATGCATGTCAGGTCTTGTCTAAGGACAAAAATAGTACATACAAATTGCAAACAATAAGGGTAAGCAAAAAAAGCACAAAGTTTCAGTGCTATTTTTTTGTACATATTACTAGGATGTAATATCCAAGTTCCATCCCTGCCCTGTTGTCTGTCTGGTAGTAGTAGAATTCAAAGATAGGTATGACATATGACTAGGATGTGCGGATCACAGATAAATATTGCGACTAGTTCAAGTGAAGTCAAATCAACTTTGTTTGTCAATCCCTGATACTAGACATTAAATGGTAGATATGCCTTTTCAGACCTAAATATCCCCATAATTTCCATTTGACATTAGAAACATTTTGTTTCCCCTTATCAGTTTATCTATATTAGGACATTCTGGAACAAATGAGGAATTATCTTACCTGGCTGAATGTCGGCTTATTGTGTAATCTGGAGCAACGGTCGCCATGTCGACATGCACCAATTTTAAAGTAAAAAGAGCAATTGACCCTAAGGAAACAGAGACAATAATACAAATGTGATACGGTAATCATAAAAACATAAAATAATCTACGACTGTCATTATGTCTGAAAAAAAAATTATAGCCTTGATGTTCAGGCAAACAAGTGTCCATGGCACTTGTAAAACAAATCTTATGCAAATTATATCTCCAGATAGATGCAATTATCTCTTGACACCATGAACACAATTTTGGATTGAAACAAACTGTGCAGAGTACATTTTCCATTGCGGGCTCCATTGCAGTGAGTTATGAGAGTCTGGAGCCATGGCTATAAGGGTGTGAACTCTGGCAGGCTTACAAACATCCCTTCTGACAGTGTTTCATACTTTCACGTATACATCTAGATAAATATGCAACCTGAAATTAAACAGAAACATTATGAATTTCTCCTCTTGAGAATATGTGTAGATTTAATAGGGGCATGGCATGAACTGTCGCCTAGCAACAGCTGCCGTTAGCGAAAGAAAAGAGTGCTAGGTAGAGGATGGAATAAAACGGGTTTTCAAAGACCAAACCGACGTAACGGGATCCATTGAGCAGTGGATACACACCAGCTCTCATTCATTAATGTTACTTTGAATTCACTTCTCAAAACGATAAGTAACATTATGAGATTACAGGTCTGGGGAACAATTTACTTGTTTGATAACACAGCTTGCAGTTGGTGTCCATTCGTGTATTTCCCGCTGTAACAAAGACTTCCTACAGTAACTAGCGTTAGCTAGCTAAGTCAATGCTAGATGGTAGTTAGTCTATCACTTTAACTCGATTTTAATTAGTAAAGTCATTCTAATTTAATTCAGAAAAAATTAACTCGTTGTGACTTTTTTTTCTGACCATCCCAGCACTGCTCAGCACCCAGACGTTGCAGGAGCTAGCGGTCGCGGCGTGGTATTTTACCAACGTTAGCTAACGTTAGCTTGCTAGCACTAGCTGTTAGTTGCTAAAGCCAGTATAACGTTTCATGCTACAGACTGTAAACACCACTCTATATAGTGTTATTAGTCAAAGCGGACTTTAGAGGAAATGTTTAACGAACAAATGCTTAATAATCAACTAAATAAACGTTAATTACTTACTTATCTTTCTCTGTCCCAAAAATGGACGCCAGGTACTCTGCCATCTTGGCTCGCCTGTGTTCAACCGGCAGCAACAGCGAGAACACTTCCGTTTCATTTCCTTCAGAATAAATGTATAATTTCCGCAAATACATAGCTACTGACAAAATCTGAATTTTTGCACATAACCTGCAGAAATTATATTAACATTTAACAGTTAATTAGGCAGACCTAGACCATCTAAATAAATATCCCTGCAATAAATGTTATCTTTTTGAAGCTCATATATAATATGCAGTACTAAAACATTTATTGACAATGTGTGGTTTTTGTATGGCAAAAAACTCATGTAAGCCTATTATTATACTCTCATATTATGATTTAAACAATAGTAAAAAAAAAAAAAAGAAATACAGGCCCTCAAAGTCAGCCAAACTTTGTACAGTGGTTGGATTTTAAGTCTATAACCACTGTACAGGTCTTATTTGGTTAATGCACAAATATATGTCAAAACGCTCCTACTAGCCTGTTCTGCCCTCACACTATCATTAAACTGTAATTATTTAAGAAGAAGAAAAAAACTATAGGACAAAAGTTAGCCTACTGTGAAATGGTGATATACAGTAAGTGTCCACAATGCACTGCATCTATGAAAACTAGTCTGTGTCAGTTATCCTCAAGCTATCATTAAAATCATAAAGGTTTAAGAAAAACTGCTGATTGGCAGTCTTTTTATATACAGACTCTGGAGTCAAAGTGTTAAAGTATTTTTGACATATCTTATTCATTGTGCTTTTACATTATTTTAAAACAATACTTAAAAATTACTGTCTTTATTTTCAAGGCAAGACACCCAAACCGAAAATATTTGATAATATAGGTAATTTCTGTCTCAGCTGTGACTTTCGAAACAGGAGTTGCTTTCATACTGTATATACAGTACACTACATACAGCCAAACAGTATATCAGTTATACTGTATTTGAACAATGGCCTGTTTGCTGAAGTTGAATGGGCAGCCAGGAAAATCTATGTATATGTATAAAGGCAGCCGGGGCCCTTAAAAATAAACATGGAAATATCACTTACTATCAGCGAGGCATCCTTAAATACCTCTAAAACAGTTGGTTAACCCATACAGTAAATTATTGGTAACATACAATTCTGCATTTTAAC
This sequence comes from Maccullochella peelii, assembly GCA_002120245.1. Taxonomy (NCBI): domain Eukaryota; kingdom Metazoa; phylum Chordata; class Actinopteri; order Centrarchiformes; family Percichthyidae; genus Maccullochella; species Maccullochella peelii. The sequence goes on from LKNJ01000537.1 coordinate 107,525, forward strand.
TGGAGACTGGAGACTTGTCTGAGGTACAGTAATTATGCTACTACTACTACTACTACTATTCCTTGACTGTTTTCAAGAAGTGGCACCAAAACAGGGTCCTTTTAGACTGTTTACATTTTCTTATGTTAATTTTCCATTGTTATATTGAGAAGACCACAGAGTGTCATAGTATATAAATGCAAATAAAAGCTAACATTATCCTGAATACTTGGGGGATCTACAGTGCAAGTGAGTGTGCATTAGCATTTTCATAAAGCATGATTTATCCATCCAAACCATCAAATCCTAGTGATCCCCAGGAAGCAACATGTTGATTGACATGAAAATGAGACGTAACCATCTCATACCCTTTGTCAAATTACTAAAGCCACAAACAAGACCACTTTGGTTTAACCAAGATAAGTTTATTTAGTAAACTTGACACTTTAGTAGATTTAACTTGAGAAAATTCAATCAAGAGTTAGAAACATGACTACAAATCATTTATAAAACATCACCATTACATCTAAAGACATTGGTTTGTCTTTCAAATGATATTTAATAGCAAATTACAGAAATACAACAGTACAAATCTACCCATGTTTTAATAAGTTCAGGAGTCAGTATACTGTATATTAAGGGAAATGGAAGAGCTTGGTGGTGGACAGGCCATTTTTGTTTTGTGATTGTTAAAAACGTGTCACTGAATATCACAGTTTGCCTAGGCTATTCTTTACAAGTCTGCAAGAACAAAGTGACCAACCAGAATAATGTGCATTAATATAACCATAACATAGCTTTTACCCAACACATTTAGACACAAATCTAATACCTTAGTATTGCAAACCAAGGCTGGATTAAGAACCAGACAAAGAGCAACTGCCCCAGGGCTCCATACCTAGGCCCACAGCCCTGAAGGGACCAGGTTGTCTGTGTCTATGTGGTAATTACTAAAATAGTAGGAGCCCAAAGGTGCCCTGCATTTTTTTTACCCAGTATTGAGGTTTTGTATACCTTTAACATTTAATGCTTACATGGTGCAGTGGGTGTAGGGAAAGGCTGAATAGGGCACATAGCAGCTCATTTTTGGCCCAGGCCCCCCTAGAAGGCTAATCCCCACCCTGTTGCAAATATTTAAAATAGTTGTTTCAAACTATCCACTCTCCACCCACTAGGCTTTATTTTAGTAAACACGCAGAACTTCAAAATAAAAATCACTGAAATCGATGGAGATTACACAGCATGGTAATTACTTGGTGGAATCAATGTGAATATTTTTGTGAAAACTGAAGTGTGGGTAATTAATTCAAATGGATGCAATCTAAACAGTTTGTATTTTCCATATAAGTTTTAGGGTAACTGTCTTGCCAGTTAGTCTCCGCCCCTCCTCTGAGTGTGTGTGTAGTTGACCAAAAACTTGCATGATACGACTCGACTGTGTGTGAATTTTGGCTGCTTAACTCCCACAGTTGAACATATTTCAACATCTTTCAAGGCCTGAATTTTAAGAGGTATGGATATCTCGGGGATAGATGTGCTTGTTCTGAAGAAAGTCTAACGTTACTAAATTGTAGTCATGTAAGGGGTCTGTTTGTCGTGCTTGGACTCTTCCCGCTATTTGTAGCTCACTAGCTAGTTAGCTAGCTAGCTGTTGTCTATTCCTATTTAGCTTAGTGGGAAGAGGCCGCCTACCTCATAGCAAGTCATAAAACAACACTCAGTGAGCATGAGCCAACTTCCCCTAAAGCTAGGCTAGTGCTGGTTACCACAGCTTCGAGGGCTGCTCTTGGTGCTTTCTAATTATCTGGAAAATAGAAATTAGGTTGTTGGGTTGTTTTTGTTTTGTTGCAAAAACTCAGTTAGCGTTATACCAGTCCAGTGTTAGCTGTGTAGCTAACAGTAAAGCTGAGCAGTCGCAGTGAAGCGGAGAGGCTGTCTGCTGCCGCGGCGCTGATCACCGTCCAGCCAGAAACACACAGTGCGTATACATCCAGAGACGATAAAAACTTCTTTTTAGTCCATACTTCTCTGTATAGTTGCAGTTTGTGTTTAACCGAGCGTTGTTTCAATGTATTAGCGACAACGCGGTCGCTCTTTTCCTTTGACGCTTGTGTCGTATTTATCACGGCTGCTCTCGGAAGTCTTGCAACGCTGTAAACCTTAGCCAGGATTTCCGGCTCCTTTCCATTTGCCCTATGCTGTTTTGTTTCCGTTTATTCTATTTCCGTTTTAAAAGTTTTCTACGTGCAGAGTTAAAGTGTGATTTAACAAAGATTTGTTTTGGTTATGAAGCGCAATGCGTTTTTAGGATATTTTAACAGTTCTTTAGCACGCGGGGACCAACGGTTGTGTAATGGGCTGCCTCGCCACGCGGTGCATTCGCTTGCAAAATTGTAGCTAACTTGGTTCATTGTAGACCAGCTTCAGTGTGTCGACACGTGTAGCCTGGTGTATAAATCTTAGTTTTATTAGTTTTTTACAACATGCGTTAATGATGTGTAGTTATGTTTTTTCACTATTTTTGGTAACTAATGGCCTATAAGTTGGCCTTTAGACGCCAAAGCCTCGCCCTCGAGTTGGCTAACGTTAGCAGTTGGAGCAGTCAGTGAACTGTCCCAGACGGCCAATGAGGAGTCGGGGCTGAGAGGCCTTTATAATACAAATCCCCAAACTGCTGTTTCATATTTACATCACGGACCCTTAACCCACTGCCACACATTTACATACTAAAGCCGAAATATTTTCTATTATTGAGACATCAATTATTGAAGTCTTTTAGTTGTTTGTCCTACTAAACCTTCCAATTACAGAATAATAAATGAAAAATTACTAGCATTTTCGTTCTTGCAGTGAGCTGAAATTATAGTGTTAAAGTCAATGTTTTTTTACAAACATTTATGGCAAGAAAGAATGGCTGCAACAATTAATTCATTAGCTGATCAACAGAAAAATACTTTGTAATTTTTCAAGCAAAAATGCCATTTGATGCCATTTCAAATGTGACAATTTCCTGCATTTCTTGGTCTTACATTGTAAACTGAATTGAAACAGGGTTCTCCAAGCAATATCCAGCTGAATAAGTTGCTTCTCAGTTTGAGGACAGCAAACTTTCAAGGGAAAAACAGAGACTGGAGCAGACTGATTGATTTGCAGCCTTTTATTGTGCAAACAGACATTTCGACACTACTGTGTCTTCATCAGAGTCAAAATGCCATTTTGAGTGTGTTTTTCCCCTTGATTGTAAATTGAATATTTTGGGGTTTTGGACTGTTGGTTGGACAAAACAAGAAACAACATTTAGTATATGATACTTTTTATGTTATATAACATTTATTGAAAAGTAGTAATAACTTTATGTACTGTGTTGAATAGAATTGAGGGGCATCTAACTAAAGGGGCCCTTTAAGTTGAGTTAGAGAGTTAGTGCAGGGGGTGGACACAGTGATGTGCACTGCAGTTAATACTGACTTTGTGAATATATTGTCAAATGTTTTAATCTTAACTTTTCAAGCTATTGGTTATGTTATATGTATGAATTACAGTTAAACATCTTTCATTGCTTTTCCACAGCTTGGCTCTGCATAAACAATGTCTAAAAGTGAACAGGAAGAGATGATAGAGATCGAGATCGATGAGCGGGAGAAACAGGCATGCCTGGAGGAAGGGTAAGCAAGATCATGGTAATTTGAAGTGCATACTCTTGCACACGCAGCAACTACACATTTACAGTTTTTCCCCTCTCGTCTTTTACCTATAGTGTTGAGGAGCAGACCATCACTGCATCAGATTTGATTCAGCAAGATATCGACATCAATGAGCCCATTGGCAATTTGAAGAAGCTTTTGGAGCCCCGTATCCAAATGTCACTGGATGCATATGACATCTGCTTGCAGGACATTCAGGTAACAATGTACATAAATGGAGCATATCTATATATATCATTTCGTTGCTGTTGCAGTCTCTTGACCTGTGATTCAGCTTATCTGTTGTGTTCTTTTTAGCTTCACCCTGATCACAGCCTCTTCGATCAGGGAGTAAAGACAGATGGCACAGTGCAGCTCAGCCTGCAGATTATAACCAAACCAGGTACTAATAAGATGCTTCAAAGATCAGGAAATATACAGTCACATGTTGCTGTTTGTGTCAAAATAAAAATTTGCACATACACACTTCAACCTCTCTCATTTGTGTTTTTTTCCCCTTGTGCAGGTGAGGAGAAGTTGAACATTTTGGAGATTGTGAAGCCAGTAGAAACAGTAGAGGTGGTGATTGATCCAGATGCAGCTGGAGAGGAGGGAGCTCTGGTGGAGGAGGGTCAGCTCATTGCTGTGGAGCGATCTGGCCTGTCTGATGAGACGTCGGAGCAGGTTACACGCTGGGCTGCAGCACTTGAAGGCTACCGCAAAGAGCAGGTTCGCCTGGGCATACCATATGGTGAGGATCACTTTAAAATAAATACATTCCTGTGTGAAAAACAATCCTTAGTGTGGTGATAAATAAACATGGTTGTTAGTGTATGAGGTCTCTCTCTCTCTCTCCTTAGACCCTGTGCTCTGGTCAGCTGACCAGGTGATCCACTGGGCTGTGTGGGTAATGAAGGAGTTTAACATCGATGAGATGGAAATAGGCAGCATTCACATCCCAGGTCGAGACCTCTGCTCATTCAACCAGGATGAGTTCCTTCAGAAAGTGCCCAATGGAGAGATACTCTGGAGTCACCTGGAACTCCTACGCAAATGTAAGTCAGATAGAGTTGTTGTAGGTTATAAGAGTGTATGTGTCCAGTTTGAACACACTGTTGGTGGTTGACAGTGTGTTTTAAGGAATCAACAGAGGTAAAATGAAGGTCCAAGGACAATAATCATGTTCTGATAAATTAGAATTTGCCCTAATCACTTGTATTCATTTCAGATGTGTTGGCGAGTCAGGACCAGTCTGGAGGGGACGCTACTGTCACCATTGATCAGCGTACGTGTTTTATTGAGAAATCTGCCAAAAGGGCAATTAAAGGTCTTGTAAATGTTAACATATGTAGATCATTGGCTATGGACTAGATTTGTCAAGTCATTCAAAAGCTAGTACTTTCAAATAGAGAAGTTGTCCTTTTCTTGCAGGCGGAATTGCTCTACTTACAACTTAGTGGACAAACTCCATCTATTTTACAATAAATTTGAGATAATGAAATTAAGTAAAATCCTAAAGCTAGCAGTTCTGATCATTGATAGTCTATTAATCTCTAATTTTTTCGTCCATGTCTCCAGCTGTGCAGATAATCCCGACCCAAGTGAGCACACCCACTGCCATAAAGGTATTGAAGCAGAGCCGCGGCCCCAGAACTCCCCGTATTTCAGGAGGAGAGGAGCGCAGCTCGCCTGGCAACCGCACAGGTAGTGCACACTGCACACAAGGACTCTGTATGTCATTTGTATGTAAGCAGCTTACATGTTTCTTCAGATGCACTTTTCTGAAAGCGAGCGAGGGAGGAAGTTGTTCAGTTTTACAAAGCTTACAATCTGACAGTAATGTTGCATTGCTCAGCAATTGGCGTGTGTACAGATGTGAAAATAGACAGATCTCTGTAACAATTAATCCATTGATTGATAAGTGAATATTATTTTGATCGTCATTTAATTGTTTCAGTCATTTTGTCTCTCAAAAGCATCACAAATGTGAGATTTTGCTGATTTTCTTTGTGTTATAATATCTAACTAATTACAGTTGTGGGCTATAAGTCAGACAAAATAAGCAAAAGGATGTCGTCTTGAGCTTTAGAATATTGTTACATTATTCACAATTTTCTGATATTTTATAGATCAAACAATTGAGAAAATAATTGGCAGATTGATCAATAATAAAATAATTGATTGTTGCAGTCCTACTCCAAGCACTCCACAAATGTGTGATTCCACACTCCTAGTGTTGTGCAGTGTTTTCGAAGGCAAATGCATCTATTATTTTGTGAGAATAACATTTTTAGGATTATTTAAAAGATTTTACACTCAATGGCGTGTCTCTCTGGTGCTAGGCAACAATGGTCAGATCCAGTTGTGGCAGTTCCTGCTGGAGCTGCTGACAGACAAGGATGCAAGAGACTGCATCTCCTGGGTGGGTGAAGAGGGCGAGTTCAAACTCAACCAGCCAGAGCTTGTGGCGCAAAAATGGGGCCAGCGCAAGAACAAGCCTACTATGAACTATGAGAAACTCAGCAGAGCCCTCAGGTTTGTTTCTTTCTGTTTTTCAAGGCTACAGTGGCTTAGTATAGCACTTCCACTTAAGTTGGAGAGACGGATTAAAAAATTGTCAATCAGTGCAGCAGAGAGCGACATATCCTGACTTTTAGTCCCTAGTCGGGGTCAAGTTCCACAAACACTGGATCCTACATTTCCAACAGTGCAACTCTATAGCATTTTTCCTTTCAACCTCCCTGCTTGGTAAACATTTTTCAAACAAACTTTAAAGTCGCAAGCCCAGACCAAGATGATGATGATGACGACAACAACGACAAAGATCCTCCAGGGCCACAGAAGACGTTATACAACAGTTTTCACAGGCTGAGTGGTACTCAACATGACGAGTAAACTGATAATGTATAAAAACGGTGGAGTGCCCCTTTAATCTGTGTGTGGGTGTCAAGGGGGCTTGTTGAAAAACACATTATTATGGTGGTAACAGAAACATGACATGACAACATGTGATTTTATAAATTGTATGATTTTATTTTGGCATTGTGTAGCGAAATTCTGACTTTAATATTCTCATTTAGGTATTACTACGACGGGGACATGATCAGCAAAGTGCAGGGCAAGCGCTTCGTCTACAAGTTTGTGTGTGACCTGAGAACTCTGATTGGCTACAGTGCGGCTGAGCTCAACAACCTGGTGACTGAATGTGAACAGAAGAAACTGGCTCGCATGCAGGTGCACAGCATTGGCCAGCCCATCACTACTGTGACCCTGGCCACCACGACACTAGACAAAGACAGTTGAAGGAGGCCCCATTACTCTTTACCCCGTTACCCCATTACATTATCTCCAGCTGCCACAGGCAAACTTTGATCTCCACCACTGATTGGAAATCAAATCAACTTCTCTTTTTTTTGACACAGCTGTGTTCAATAGGCACAGGAATGCAAGGCTGATCATTGTGGTTTAACAACTTTGTTATTGTCTTTACAGTTTGATTGAAGTTAGACTGAAGCAGGTAAAAACTTTTTATTTTTAGCTTTTCTTTCACTCTAACCAAGAGGAGAAGCGTGTTCAGGGTGAGGGGACAAATGTCTGTGCGATTACTGAAAAATGTATTTGTGTGCATGTGACTGAATGCTTGAATGTGTGACTGAAAACCCAGTTATGAGCTTTTGTGTAATGTGTTCCTTGTCTGTAGTTTAGGATAATTTCCACTGTATATACCGGTACTTCATGTTTTTGATAGCCACAAGGACAAGTGTATTTTCATATTTTCCATTTATAGAGGACCTGTTTTGTATTTTAGCTAGCGTTTGTTCCCTAAATTGTTGGACCCTTTTTTGTCCACTAGAGGGAATAAAGTGGCAAGCATTTTTCTTGATGTTTGTGATTCCTCATTTTCAGCTGTGAACTTTGAAATGTAAATATTTATATTTTCTATGCTGTATAAATCATAGTAAGAGATTCAAAATGACAAACAGCCAGAAAGTTGTATGTACATTCAAAATTTTATTCATGGTGTAGTGAGTGTAGAAAGCTTTTCTTACTAAGCGAATGGTTCATTTAACTACACACAGAGGAAGGTCACTGAATCAATGGGAGAAAAAAAAGTTTTTTGTTTTTTTTTAAAACTAGCCTCCAAAGACACCCAGAGTTAGCATCAATACAAACATTCACCTGATTAAAAGCTTTCAGTTAGTGTGTACATGTGGAAATAATGTGTAGAGAGATGATATGTGTTGTATTTCTATGGTATAAATGAACAATATGCATGTCACATTCATGTTTTTGGGAGGTGGCGTTAATAACTTAAGGGAGAGGGAAATGTCTCTGTGCTGATGTGAGTTGTGGTCATCCTCCCAGTGCTGATGGTAAATTCTTCACCTCTTCATGAGGACTGTTGACAACAGATACGCAGACAAAGAAATATCCACCACAGGACGAACAGAAGCACTGTACATGTATACACAGGAGATGTAGAAAAATAGAACGTGTATGTGGGATTTGGTGAAGGAATGTGTGTGGAGAGGAGATGGGACCGTTTAGAAAACTGTTCTGATCTCTAGTCCCAGGAAGTCCCGTCTTTTTTTTAAATCAAATGGGTATTGTAGTGTTGCACTGTACAATATTGCTGACACACCCAGTAAGAGAGGATAAACAGGACAAATGGGGGTTAGAAAGACAGACTGAAGAATACGTGAACGAGGGGGGGGCTTGATAATGAAACTGGGCCATTGAGAGCCAGATCTCCGTCTTCCAAATATTTACAATCCAGAGAGACAGTGGAATGATAAATCTGGAATGATACACTTTCAGACTTTCCTTACTAAAGTTTGACCTATATCCTCACTCTAAAATAAACTCAATGTGCAGCGACAGCATGAGTAACAGCAATAACATTTGGTGATAATCAGACTTCCAAAATGACAGAGTGCATAGAACGCAAACAGTAACAAAATTGTCTTCCTTTCGGATACTAATACACTTCATATGACATATCGAGCATTTTGCCCATGCAGCTAACACAACAGTGAAGCATGTCTGTGAGACAACAAAGCAGACCAGGTTCTGAATACTCTTTTTCTTCTTCATATCACAAGATCACAAAGAAGACACTAGAAATGTACAATCCTGCTAAAATATCTAGTAAGAGGACCGCTCCCGAGGACCTCAACATACAGTATACTGTATCCGTCATCAATATTGCCATGCACTACATATACTTACAGCTAATCTTTGTCTTAATATATTACACATAAAAAAATCAGAAAACAAAACATTCAATATTTTTCACCTTTTACATATTTTGATTATGTATAATTTTTTCTGCATTTTTTCCTCCTTTTGTGAAAAACAAACCTGAAACACTTGGGCTTTAATCGTGTGGAGAGGCGCTCTGAGAGCCCCTCCCCCCATTGCTAGCTTTAAGATCTGTTATGTCATCAAATACAGCCCAGCTGTCACTGGAGAGCGGGGATGTTTGGGATGGTTTGAGGAAAATGGAACAAGCAGTTGGAGCGATGAGGGAGTGACTGGGAATTAAACTGCTTGGGTTTACATGTGAGCGCAGTACTGCAGTGACTTCATATAAATCGTCAACCGGGTGTTGGTTTTTCAGTACAAACACTGACGTTTTTTGCTGCGATTGGCTGAAATGTGCAGGTGAAACAGGGAACCCTTGTTTGACCAATTGCAGGTAAATGTAAGCTCAAGTGTTGCTCTGTACAATCAAGGGATCAGGGATTAATAAGGCTTTGTTCCATGTCATTTTCCTTTGACCCAAACCCCTGACTGAGACATACACTGCTGCAAAGATTTCACTTATCTTTTCCTAACTTTTCAAACAAGATAAAAATCATCCTTTTACAGTACTCTTCACATCTTTCCTCCCCCTCTAACAGGGTGAGAAACCGAAAGTGTAGGGGCTGAGGGCAAGGGACCAGAATGGAACAGACCGTACGAGGGAGGACGTGGGGTTGGGGTACGCCTGAAGAAGCCATTCTTTAGTTCTGCATCTGCTCAAAGAATTTGTAGGTGGGATTCTCGTAGCCATTCTGCTGCATCTTGGCCAGATGGCGCTCCTCTGGTGTCACTGCTGCATCCACCTATAATAGATAAAGGGGGTTAGCAAAACAAAACCATTTTATTTAATGTAGACAAACACACGAACACGCTGGGAAACACTGATTCTGTACTGCATTTCACACAAAACTACCTATTCAAAAAGGCCTTTCTTTACCTCAATTACACCGTGATGGATAGAAGTATATTGTTTCTTCCTCAGCATCACCAAGGTAATGACAATGACAGTTGCTATGACAACCCCTCCAACCATAAGTCCGATAATGGCACCTTTATTGGACCCCACATCCTCAGCGAAAAACACCTGCCATTAAAAAAAAATTAAGCTATTTATGTGCACAAAGGACAGACCACTGCAGGACCAAAGTAAACGACACAGTGATGTGTTGGATTCAAATAGTTTTCATACCAGTTTTTGATGGTAAACTTCATAACCAGCACTTTGCCTATCTTCAGTCTCCATCCGCACTTCTGGCATCTCCTCTGGCTTCAGGGCAGATACTGATACAAAAGGAGACATACACATACAAAGACATTTAGTAGTGAAATAGCTTTTTTTTTTTGTCCTACATACAATGTTATATTTCCAAAGTATTTGTATGATGTGCCATTAAACTAAATTAAAAGGCAGAAGGGTATTTCAAAAGTGATATGGGCAAAATGAACCTCAATAGTTTTCACAGCCTTAATATGTTACTACATTTACTTAGTATTCAAAATCACATAGTAAAAAAAACTGATTTTATGTTCCATTGAGTCAAATAGTTTTTTATGTTTTTACTAGACAAACTCCATTTTTTCCAGTATACTCTCCAGTAATTAAAGGTAACCTGCAGAGTTTTTCACCACTAGTAGCACCACAGAGCAAAGTGGGTCTCCGTTGTGTTTGTGTCAGCATGCGAAAGAAGCGATACGTTCTTTTGATCATTTCACACTATTCTGCTAATCAACAGTCGGTGGTGTTAATGCCAGGGTTCTTAAAGCTTTTTAAAAGCTGTAAAAGAGTAAAATTCAAGCACTTGTCCAGCACTTTCAAGATACCTAAACCGAAAATGTCCAAGCTCTCGAAGCCTTTATCATCACACACTAACTAAATTGTGACTAAATTGTTACTATAAATGTTAAAATTAAGGTTAAAATGAAGCATTTTCCAAACTTTCAAGACTATGTACAAACCCCGTATTGCTCAAAGATGCGCAGCAATGTCAGTGAAGAAGAAGACTGCTAGCAAGCAAACAATGCAGGATTTAAAATGATTTAACATTAAACACTTTTTAAAAATTATATACACTGAGGAGGAAGGAGGGCGGCATGGTGGTGCAGTGGTTAGCATTATCGCCTCACAGGAAGAGGGAGAGTTTGCATGTTCTCCCTGTACTCCGGCTTCCTCCCACCATCCAAAGCCATGCAGGTTAATTGATGACTCTAAGTTGCCCGTAGGTGCGACTGTGAGTGTGAATGTTTGTTTGTGATTGACTGGCGACCAGTCCAGGGTGTACCCCACCTCTTGCCCTATGTCAGCTGGGATCGGCTCCAGCCCCCCCGCGACCCTCTGAGGATAAGCGGTATAGATAATGGATGGATGAGGAGGAAGGAAACGCATTCAGCACATTTGCTAGAGCGCTTTGGTAACACTGAATGTAAACATAACTTTTATCTTTAAGATCTCATGCTATGACCAATTTTGGATTTTTAACTTATCCTTATATGAGTATTTATGTTATTAAACAATTATATGCAGACATGATCAAAGGTAATATTGATTAATGGCCCAGTCCTGTGTGAAGTACTTGCTCGCAGCCACACTGGACTCAGAAATAGTCAGAAATACGCACAAACACACTCACCAGGTCGTGTGGGGAGTCCTCTATCAGGAATTGGACGAGCATCAACAGGCTCAACT
>LKNJ01000537.1:119223-154089 GCA_002120245.1 Maccullochella peelii
AAAAAAAAAAAAAAAAAAATATATATATATATATATATATATATATATAGAATGAGAGAGAGAATTTATATTTGTATTTGTCAATACTCTATTAGTTTTAATTTAATCGAGCTGCAATCATTTCATGCTAAGTCATGCTCAGTTATGGTCTGTGTTATGTGTTACCGTGGTTCTCTGTGTTGGGCTGGTTGAAGCTCTCAGGGTGGATGAAGCCCAGTCCGTCCAGGCCAGGGTCCATAGGAGCAGAGCTGTAGGCCTGATCGGGCATCAGGGCGTCGTTACCGTAACTCACCCTGCCATCCACCTGCAAATGCAGAGGAACATTAATCTGGACGTGTCGGCATGGGACAGTCAATAAGGGAGGCTTTCTTTGAAAATGTAATCCAATCCTGATGATTATCCTCTAACAGTCTGACATCACGCACAGGACTTTATCTCGCTGATGTAATTATGTGACCAAATTACTCCCAAATCAGGGAGTTGGGAGTAAATATGAAAATTCATCACCTTTACAACTGTGATCTCAGTCTAAATCTCTTTTGCCCTTCAGATACAGTATCCTCCTGGGAGATCATATTTCGTCCTGATAAATCTGTTTGATTTCTCTAATCAAACATCTATTCACCCACTGTACCCGATCGCCACTATCTGTGATCAGCTGAGCGATAAAAAGTCTGAAAAAAAAACCATTTTATTCTCTCCCTTTGTGGTATTTTCTTTCTGTGTGACTTTGTCTTGCATCACTGTAAGGCAGGGTGATTCTATTTATATATGTGAGACAGAGAGCAGTTTATACAGGACAGACTCCATGCATATGTGAGTGGGTGCAACTCCACTCACCCGCCCATCGCTCTGCAGGGAAGAGACTTGCTGAGACAGCTCCGACTGAACTCTCTGCATTATAACAGCTTGGAAGAAGAAGGAGAGCGAGAGCCACAGCATGATGATAGATGGGAGGGAGAAATGGTGGGAGTGAGATAGATTTGTTTTTAAATGCATGCCATGTGAAGTCCATACTGTGTCCTGATTACTGAAGACTAACTAACAGTACAGATGCTGTATTATCAGCACACTGTTCATCACTGGATCCTCACTCAGCACCACAAGAGGACGTGGGGCTGTTTCATTAAGTCTGTATATTCTCACTGCACGTAGAAGGTGGTCTAATATTTTAATGAGACGTTATTCCAATGTGAGCTCTCTTTAAAATGAACAGATTTGACACACACTGGGTTACAACATGACAAATATAAAAGACATGTTTAATGTCTCTGCAAGTTCATTTTCTTAGCATACTGATGACGGCTGCTACTAATCATTACTTTCATTATCGTTTGGTCTACAAAATGTCAGAAAAAAATTGAGAAATGTCACAATTACAATTTCCCAGAGTGAAAGGCAACGTCTTCAAATGTCTTAATTTGTCAGACCAACAGTCCGAAACCAAAAGATGTTCAGTTTGCAATCATAACAGACAAAGATAATGAGAAAATATTCACATTTGAGAAGCTGAAACTAGTGAATTTTTGGCATTTGTTCTTAAAAGCGACTTAAACGTTTGATCTACCGTCTAAATTATTAAGATAAACTTTCTGGTGATCGATTAATTAATCAATCAACTAATTGTTTCAGCTCTAATACTGGCATTAACTTAAAACTAACTAACTATTCTATCTAGAATTTGGGGGAGAAACAAAGGAATGTACAAAAAAAATGAATGAAATTATTTATTGTTATATATAAGTTATATTGTTCTCTCTGATGTGGTTATTTGCATACAAGAAAAGGGGAAATAATAATATAGGGAATTAATATAATGGGAAAAATTATTGTTTTAATGTGAAGATTTCTAGTTACTATTTCACAATAATACAACCTTTAGCGCATTTTGTTTATCGGAGACTGTTCCCTTATGAGGGGACATGATTTTTATGATACTATAATGTTTAATAGCATTTAGATACAAAAGATGTATGATAGAAGATGTATAATAAACAATTCATACAGTCAGTAAGAAGCGCGAAGCTGACACTTACAGACTTGGTTTTGGATCTCATTCGCCACACTGGGCACTTTGTAGAGGAGACCCAATGACTGATTCGTCCTCTCATCAATCACACGTAAGTGGGTCAAAACCTAAAGGTAAGAAGAAAATGAAGAAGTCCAATTCTCAAATTATAATTTCTACACAAATATATCATTTGATTTGAGGCCATACTAAGAATTTACCAATACAAGCATTTAAAATCCTTTTATCACATTAAAGGTTTGCTGTAGCTAAAGGGGGTTTGACTGTATGTGTGTGAGGTAGAGTACCTGAGGTCGGATCTGTGCAGCCTTCTTGGGATCGACTGTGCGGACATGCTCGTAATGTTTCAGCGTGTGCTGCCTGTCTTTCTGCTCTGCACGGACATACTTCTTCAGCAGGCTCAACACCTGACGAGCCTAAAGGCGGCAGTGTTGTGTGGTATTAGTGGAATTATTACATTTAGGGATGCCTTAAAAACATATATGACGTGCTGTTTTTATTTTATATACACTTCATTATTATTCTTGACAGCTACAATTACAGAATAATTTGACACATGCAAGAAATGTACTGATAAAGCTGTTGTTACTTGTCTCTAAATGATCCCATTAAACGAATCCCTTTGACTGTGAACACACCTTGACGTCATGTAATAGCTCTGCTTTTATAAAAAAGTGCAGAGGTGTGTGTATGTGTGTGTGTACCCGTGGAGGGTTGGCCTGTAGGGCACTCAGGTAATTTTCCAGAGCCAGGCGTCGGCGACTGTTGAGCAGAGCTTCCACCCGGGCCATGTGGGTTTCCACCAGCTGCTGCCTCTCTCCTGCTGCCTCCCGCTCCAGAGCCTCCACCTTCTCCTGGAAGTGCTGCAAATATGGTACATTTTACATGCAAGAGATGGGACAATAACCCATTTTTACTATATATCTGATTATAAATACCAACAGTTATGGTATAGTTGTAGTTTTAATGAGGGTTTCTCACCACACACTGTGGGCTGCACATAGCAACGTACTAGGAAATACACATTTACCATGAAGGAGGGTGGAGGAAGCAACCATGCAACTAAAATAATTTGATGCTTTGATACAAAAGTGTTACATTTTTGTTTTGCTTTCAAATAAGTTTAACATTTCCTTTCTGAAGTTGCACATGTTGTTCTGACATGTTTTCTTTAAAAATGTGATCAGAAATGAAAAAGCAGGTTTTGTTTAATCAATTAAAGGTTTATACTAAAAACACTGTGAAATAACTAAGACATGTTCCAATTCTCATCCTGTGTCCCTGTGTCCATAGTTCAATTATCTCTCAGTGCATGTCAAATATATTTGCAAGTGTTTATACTTCAAAAAATTGCTCTTTTTTCCTCGTCCTGTAAAAACATTTGATGACTCATCTTCATAAATAAATTGATCCAATCAAAAGCGATTAAAAAAGACCGTTAGCTCGTGGGTCGTAGCAATCAATAAATAAAGTTTGAATAAAAATCCTTTGGCAAAATCCTTATCCTCTTCCTCCTGATCTAACAGCGCAGGTGAAGGAGGTGTGGCTGAAGGTCAATAGTCCTCCACTGCTGCATATCTCACTACAGCTCAGTATCACTCTATATTCACTATGTCACACCTACTTTTATGCAATCCAATTAAATCTAAATGATGAGATTTAAATCCCTCTTTTCAGTAATTTTGGCCAAGATAATGGAAGTCAAATATTTTCATAGCAAACACCTTTGATGTTTACAAATGACAGTATAAAATCTCCACAAATACAGAAGAAGTTGTGGTGTGCGTCCCACCTGGATGACAGCTTTCTTGTCAGCGGGAGGCAAGTTCTTGGCCTGTCTCTCAGCCTCTTCCCACTCCCTCATCACCTGGACATAAAGAGTGTCACGTCAGGAACAAAAGCAACCATTACATACTGACACATGCAGGCCCTGTCATGTCAGGTGAGATATTTGGACATCTTGAGAGGGCCAGTGAGAAATGTTACACCTGACATGCGAACAGACCTGGGACATCCTTTCACGGTGATTGGCCTCCAGACTTTCCTTGGCCTTCTGGAAGTCAGAGTGTTCGTTGTCATCCCCAGGAGATTCGAGGTACCGATCCACGGCGTCTGGAGGACTGGGGGCCATGGTGGGCACTGGAATATAGGGCAGGGGCGAAAACAGTATGATATGAGGCAGAGTGACTGGATGATAAGAATACAAGTAAATGCATGCATGTAGATGCAGATGTAGTTGATGCATGAAAGGTAAATGAAGGAAAAACACTGACCCCAGTGCATCTGAAACACACAATGCATTCCACAGTGGCAACATTACACAAGGTTTCAGTATTTTAGCTCAAAACACATAAACAACACTCATGAAAGACAGCAAGAACATGTTTAAACAAGTGTGTTAAAAACATACAATATGTTACGTACATACAGAAAATAGTTTTAATATAAACACAAATAATGGTATAAAAGACACACAGTAGGTTATCAGGGGACAAAGGGTGACTAGTTTCCCAGTACAGGTGTTGTGCCTATGTCTTTATTCAATGTGGGAGCCTGGAGATAAGATGAAAAGTGCTGAGTCAGGATCAGGGCAGACGCTGCACCACTGAGGAGGAGTGTGGTGCTTCACTGGGTGGAAACAGCAAATCAACCCGTTAACCTTTAACAACGTGCCTCCCATACTCACACACACGGCTGTCAACACACTGCAACACTCAGCTGGTTAAGACATGTTGAAGACATCGTTAAGAGACCCACAACTGCCAGGTCAGACTACTACGGAGCTGCAGCAGCAGACACAAGACCTCGCAACTGCAAGGCATGCAAACACACGTGTGTATAGAAATGCATGCAGGTGCACACTGGCAGTCAGGGTTCAGTATTTACGCTGTCTGGTCCACATGCTGTAAGGAGTATCAGTTAGTGTTATTGGTTAGAAAATGATGAAATTAATAATAAAATTATTTTAGAGCGTCATGGCTGCTTTCCAACAGGGACACTCACTTGATTCACTTGTCTTTACATTTTTTTCTTTTCATTTTCCTTTCACTACAATGTTCAAACATCATGAGTTAAACTACTCTATTGATGTAAAGTGGCTGGCCTTGAAGCTTCTTAAAGGATACAGCTGGTGATATTCTATATTCATCTTATTGTCAAGAAACCCCATGAAAAGGCCAAAACCATCAATGAGCCACACTGTTGTTCCTTCTGTACGATTAACATGACTGGGGTTTAGTTTCTAAGTAAATGCCACATTCATCATACTGGATGGACAGATACTCTATTTACTCCTGTTTAAGTAGCTAAAAACTACAGTGCCCAGATGTTATAGGAAATCACACAGCCTTTTCAAACAATAAAACTAAATATTTGTGACCCATTTTTAAAGATTGATATCTTCTGTAAGAAGGAATGGGTTTGGGGATGAGAGCCACAGACAGGGCAGAATATTGAGAGACAGTCGAATGCATTGTTGGTTTTAGTCTTTTCATCGGATTTGTTGACAATGAGACAAACATAGAAAATCATCAGCCTTATCATTTAAGCCAAGGACTACCAGTTTGTTTCATCTTTTCCACACATTTGAAAACATTTTCTTTGCTTTCTGTGAAAAGTACACAAATAAAACTATGTTATTCAAGGCCATCTTTTTCTCCTCTCTACTTTTCCTTTCCAATAAGAGACACATTTTTATCTTGCTGAGAAAATAATCCTATAATACTCAACACAAGACTAGAAGACAAGCAACCAAATCCACTTGTCAGTACTCCGAGTGGTTAAGAACCATCAGACACTCAGGACAGGGAGAGACAGAGACAGGAATCAGGCTCGTGGTGCGGACACTTTTAGACGGCTCCGGTCCTGGGACTTACACGAGCTGCTGCAGACAGCTAGGCAGTACTCCTCCGACTCAAAGTTATTCCTGTTGCCCCCACAGCCCCCAAACAAGAAGGGAGCACAGCGGCCCTTCTCAGGCATGAAGAACCAACGCTCCAGCATGGCATGACATGGGCCTGACTCAGCTCGAGCCCAACAAACGGCTAAGATATGTACACAGGCAAATGAAATATCAAATAAAAACGAATGCAAAATGTCAGCTTCTGAATTTCATGGAAAACATAAAAGTGACGTAATCAATGAAATAACACATGATGAAAAATAATAAATGAATACATGTAAACAAAGGCTGTGTATCCACTTGATTTCTTACCTCGAACGACTTCCTCAACTGATTCGGTGGTGGTGGTGGTGGTGGTTGTCATGGCGATGTTAGCATTGTGCTTATTGCTATCCCGTTCACCTGTCACGTCGTCGTCTTCGTCCTCCTCATCATCTTCATCGCCATCTCCGTTCGCATCCCTTTCAAAAGTGTCCGCCTCTTCATCCTCTTCCTCGTCATCCTCAGCGGTGGCAGGCTCCTGGTCTGCCGGGCGCGACATGCTGCAGGGAGAGCAGCGGGTTCAGTCTATGAAGCAACACGTGTGTGTGTCCGTCAGACTGGACAAATGGTGGTGAGGGTGTGCGAGTGATGATACCTGTTATCGGGGGAGTATTCAGTCTCTGCTCCGCCCCACCAGACATCTGACTCCTCCCCTTCTAGCTCCATGCTGTCCGACTCTCGCTCCGCCTCCACAGGACAGCAGACAAACTCCACCCCCCGGAAACGGTCGATACCACATGGCAACAGCATCCCGTAGTCATGGAGATTCATGGAGCGGTCTCCGCAGGACTAATTTGAATAACAGACATTGATCATAACTTCCTACAGAGCTTGAGTGGCTTTTAAAGCTCACGTATAAACAACCAAAATGAAAGTGCTAAGTCATTCAGCCAACAAAAGACCAGATAGAAGAAGAAAGTGACAATGCATGTTGTCTCATTGTCTGTCCTCACCTCTTTGGCTACAGTGTGCCAGTGCAGGTGGCTCTCACACTGGTCCATGCGCTCCTGGTGCAGGAACTTACACTTGTCAGGAACGAGCAGGGCGTCGCTCACAAACTCCCCAACTGCGACATAAAAATACCTTTGCTCATTACACGTACTTAGTATATCCATACACACAAGCATGTGTCATTAAAACTGCTTACCCAGGCAGCGGTATGGCACCACAATGTGTGTGTGACTGCGACATTGCTTGCGGCCTTTCTTGCACCAGTTCTGGATGCTGACGGGCTGGTTGGCCTCCACAACATTTGTGATCTGCAGCTCTGGGTACACCTGGAGAAAAGTGAGAGATTTTTATGTTCTTTCTAACTACATTATCTCCTTTCCCCTTTCTGTGTCTTCCTGTCTACTTGCTGTCTCTCTATCTCTCTCTCTCTGTCTGTTTCTCTGTCTCTGCATTGCTGTCTCACTCTGTTTAAATACCTCCTGGCAGTACTGCAGGATGCCCTCCTTGGTGCCGATGCAGCTCTTGGTGCCGGAGGGGTCAGACTCCCATTTGCCACTCTGCACATTGATGTGCATGTTGAGCTTCCCACAGAACATGGCCACCTCAGGCTCAGTCAGCAAACCCACAGAGTCATCAGCAGGCACCTGGACAGACAAGGGGAAAGACAGAACAATGATGAAGATTAATTGTACCAAACTGGCAAAAGTACAGCTTAACCATAAATATCTCCTGATGCAGCTTATGTATACTTAGTCCCTCTCAGTTAAATCTACCTCCTTTCACATACAATCCTGCACATACATCTGTCTATCTACGCAGTACTGGGATTAGTGAATCATACGGATAAAGGCCTCTTTAAATCACTCTATATCACTGCGAATTTAAGTTATTATATTAATTAATTAATTAAATTACTACTGGTTTTTACTTTAAGCCTAAGCAGGGAAGGATAATCCTTTGTTAGGATGTCTTATGAGGTTTTATTCACTTCCTATATTAGAGAAAGTTTAATGAGAGTGTAGGGAAGACCATATGGCCTATTATAGCAAAGAGCAGAGAAACTTATTAAACCACAGGCTACCAAAATCCAGCTGTGACCAAATATGAGGTGCAAACAACCTCTTCTATCAACTGAACTGGCTGTGGCCTGCTGTGCAATAGGACATTTGGACTTCCTGTCTGCACTTATTGTTTTTCCTTCCTTTATATTTGGGGATTTGGGGAAACAATTTGAGGAAGTCTCAATGTGTTTCGCCTTCTGGGCAGAAACTGGCAAACATCAAAAAAGACTGATGCTGCAAGCTGACAATAACCAAGGCACCAAGCCTTCTGCTGCCAATCTTTAAATGACTTGATGCTATGTTTGCCTGTGGAGATCTGCATAATATTAGTCTCCTGTGAGTCAGGATGGGCGAAATCACCTTATCAGCCCATTGCATAATCTTATCCATAATTTTTTTAAATGTAATGTTTTTTGGAGCGCCTTGCATCATATCGCACATCCATCTTGCTCATTCTGTTTGAACCAAAACAGTACAATAGAAAAATGCAGTAGTAAGCAGTCGGTGCATGAACCAACACAAGGAGTGCTATGGAAATGTCTGTTACCGGCTACAGAATATAAAACAAAATGGTGTTAATATATGGAATATGTGATGGGTGGAATGAGATGTAAACTCAGAATGGTAGCCAACTTACTTAAGTCCATGTGCAGTTGTTCACCCCACATATCACTGGCTAATGTCCTTCAAAAACATTTACAAGGGACATCAAGCTATGGGCTACCAGTAAATCTCTCCTGTGCTTATAAGTCTAGGATTACATAGATATAACCAGTCTGACCTGGTCTTACATCAAAGAAAAAACTCAAAAACACTCCTGTGTGACTGTAGGGGAGCGAGGCAGCAGGCCATGACAGTGCAGAAAGGTTATCAGATCTAGGGTATTTTTGCTGCAGGGCCTGTGTGACTCTTTCTACCACGACTCAGCCTGCAGCCTAAAAAGCATGCAGCACAGAAAGAGAAAACATTGCAAACACAATGGGTGGATTTCACTAGATTAAATCGGTAGGCTATAAAACAAATTTCACAAGATGTGTCATATAAACCCTATGAAAAATGGCAAACTTTAAATACAAAAAAATATTACAGCAAAGGTATAAACCATGTCATAAGATATAACAATAGTTCTGTCATAAACTACAGTAATATGCTAGGAATACGATAGTGAACATGGTCATTTCTATGAATGCACTGAGTCCCACCCAAATAGTACAGCATATGCTGAGGAAAGTTCCTGAGTGCTACATGAAATAGTGTGTCCTGCACAATTCTTATGTAGGGAAATGTTTTCACTGCAGCACGCAGGGGTTTGGTTTGGGTGGGAAAGCTACAGTAGGTGCGTTATTACATTGAGCCTGCACTGTAGAAACAAGTTACTTGCACCCCTAAATGCAGCATGGTAATAAGAAAACAGCAGTATGCATCTAATGATTAGCATATTACAATGCTGGTTTTATTTCTAGCTGGTCTTAAGCTGTGTATTTCTCTCTGGTCCAGCACAGCAGCAAGCTGTAGGCGCCATCTTGCTTGTGTCAAACTAAAAAAAAGGCTGCATCCTTTTTCCATTCTCCTCAGCAATATCACCACCCTGCAGCTGCAACGCTGCTGGACTGGACCGAGTGGGCCAGGTCGACGCAGCAGCACCAAATAACACTATACATTAGCATTGCTAAAAAACCTCCGTTGGTATCAGAGGGGTATAGGTGATTCACATCAAAGCTGAACTGCTTGTGTTGTATTTGTCAGGTATAGCTGGTGACTTGACAGGTTTGTTTGAAAGATTATAGGACAAACTGAATGAACACGACGTTATGTTAGCCCATAGCGGTTGCCATGCCAATCCGAAAAAAGGTAGCTAACGTTAGCTCTCTACACCATATTCACTGCACTAGTTAGGTGAATTAACTTAGGTATCTAACTAGTAATAAAGAGATAACGGCGATACTAGAGTATAATACAGAGCTGCGTAAAAAAAACATCCCAAAATAAACCAAAACATGTCCAACATGGCAGGGCCAAGCTGTCAATCACTGACATCTAACGGTAGGCCTTGGTAGCATTGCTGACATTGTTTGGTTTGCTAATTCTACGCAGTAAATCTGTGTACACTGTAGATCTGGCATATCGATTGACTCATATAACAACATCAGGTTCAAAACTGTCAGGGAAAACCAATTTACTGGATCAAACGAAGAGTGGGCCTCAGCAGAGTCCAGTAATAATGTTATTTTTGGTAGCGGCACGTCTGTAGCTGTTACATAGCCTTCATGCCATCAGCAGTATTGTCTGGTACATTTACATTTTAACCGTTATTTTAATACGTAATTATTCAGATTTGACACTGCGGTTGGTACAGTGGTGCGTTTGATGCCCGCTGTAGCTACAGGCCCGCAGAGCAGCGGAGCGAGGGAACAGGCTCACCGACACTGTCCCACGGCCTGAGAGATTTCTCCGTTGTACTCACCTCGGATGAAAGCGTCAAGGTCGCCACCAGTAACAGCAGAAACGCCGTGTGCTCTCCCATGCCGTCCTCCTGGTATCCAGCACCCCAGTTATGTTCACGATTTTTCCGTTAGAAAAAAAAAAGGTTAAAGCAGGGTGGTGATATGTGTCGACACAGCGGCGGCTGAAGTGCTCAGATCCCGATCCCGGCGATCCCTCCCTGTTTAGCTCCCGACTGTGACTGTGTTAGGCTGGATGTGTTTGGTGTCGGATGGGGGCGGGGGGAGCGGGTCTGACCGTGTGTGTTTGTAGGCTATGTGTGTGCTTTCATGCCAAGGAAGACACATATTTAAGCTATAGACTCTCCACCCATTCGTTTGATAAGTTTGTTTAAGCAGACAATCCTAATAAAATTCCTGGAGTGACGCAATACTGAATAAAATAATTAAGCCCTAATGTTGTGTTATGGTCTGTCTGTAAATATTCATATAAGTTGGGTCTTTTGGTGTCTGCAGGGCTCAAATTGTTAACGCTGGTTGATGTAGTTTATATTGTCCTCCGTGGGAGGTGGACTCTGATAATGCACTAATTTCCATTTATGACGGCATTCCGGAAACATACCAACAGTTTCATTTTCCCACTGACTGAAGACAGTCGTGTATGGACTGCTGAACTGTTCGCGGGCTGACATTTTAACCACCCATCGATCTTTAAATGTGATCAAAACAATCATAACGGCACGGAGCAGATTAAAATAAGAATCTTTCCTTCCTTGAGACGCCTCAGATCCATTAGAGCGCAACATGAGGACTTTCTTGGGAGTGTTAATGGTGGTAGTAATTGTCTCAGGTAAGCCTTCATAACATTCAAACCACTCAACAGTAATGCCTCTGTCTTTTTCTCTGAAAATATAGTATTGTAAATGCTTATATAAACGAGTTATTTAAATGAGTGGAACATATGAGTGTTCCCCTGTGTTGCAATACTGATAAAGTTGTTTAGCGTGATTGACATGTTGCATGTTCTGTTTCTCCTATATTCCTGTCTGATAGATTATTTGTCTCTATGTTTAGTCCAATTCAGATTTAAGACAATTATGACTTGCCAAATTTATTTGCTTGACACCTTAATGAAAACACACGACACAAATATATGTCCTCTTTCAGCTCTTGAGAGAAGTAGGATTTATTGCAAGACATTCAGTGGTATATTAAAGGACTTTCATAAAGATTTGTCAGATGTATTGAACACTGATTAAATTCCACCAAAACAATCGATTGACAGTAAAAAAGTGCTGTTTGTCCACGGGTTCAGAAATATTTAATCTAACTTACTTTCCACTGTTTATTTAGCACTGAATATTTTTCTGTAGACACTGTTTACAGAACCAGCAGCTGCTCTGGTCCTACAATCAACAGAGTTTTGCCACTAATGTCATATGAAGTCTTTTAGGCATCAATCCAGCAAATACTATACTTGTCATTTAGTATAGGGACTTTTAGAGGGCTGACCTGTGGTGTAAAGTGACAAGTTATTAATGAAAATTTGCTCGAGCCATCAATCAGTTTTTGTTGTATTCAGTGTATTGATACGGTTTATTTTTGGTTAAGTTTGCACTGATTAAATTTTGGTTTGTACGATTCTATTGTTTAATTTCATGTTGCATGTTTTGTGTCTGTCTTTTAACATCTTTGGACCATGGTGGGAAAAAAGTGCTTACACTTTAACTTTAACAACAAAGATGTCCCTTGAATTGTTTTATAGAGCCATAAATCAAACAAAAAAACTGAAATGAGACAAAATAATCAATACATAAGTAATCACTATCTGTGTGGTGCAATGCCTAAATCCTCATGAGATATAATTTCATTGTACATTATACGTTTCAATGTATATATATTGAAATGTAAATATACTTTTCTATCCTCATGTACTTGGAGAGAAATACAAACAAGAGTCTATACAATAGTCTACAATTTCTAACTAGGAGTGGTTGTGCGGTTGTGTTTGAACAACAGCACAATGGAAAGGGTCAGAGCTATCAAACTGGTAAATAAGTAAAATCTGCACAGTAAATAGCAGAAGGGAGGGAATGATTGATTAGTTTAGAATATGACTTCCTATGATTTGAATATATTAGGCACTTTGGCAGTTAAAAGACAAACAGAAAGGGGAGCTGAGGCCATGTGTGTGTTTGTGTGACAGCCCACGGCAACATGACTCAATACTTAATTTAGATTTTAAGGAGGTAAAAGACGATGATTGTTATTGTTATACAAAAAGAGTTAAGTATACCATAAAACATCATACAGTAATTAAGTGGACTCAACTAATCTTTTATAATTAACTTAATACAGTATCCAATTCAGCCCCATTCAGTCTGCCTGTAGACTCCTAATCTAAGAGTCAGTGGGAGCAGCTTCATGTAAAAATATTTGTGCTGACTTTGGTATGAAAGTTGCCCCAACAGGAGCAGAGACAGCTGGAAAGCCTTTATGTCAAATTCAAAATTGGCTCTTCAAACTGAGAATGTAACTAAAAATCTAACTGTTGATTAAACTTAAAGTTTTCTGAACTTGTTTTCTCACATTTAACTCAGTTGGTTTTATATTTTCACAACTTATGAACCCACTTTTGAACTAATTATTATTAATGTATTAATTATAATTATTATATTAAGTTTAGTTCAGTTAACTCACATTGTTAAGGCAGCAGGGAAACTTAGCTTTTTACAGTATATATGCTCAGAAAAACAAGTATTTTGAAGAGTCTGATCTGGACTAATCCCAACTTACCTTTCTTATTGTAGGTGATGACAATACTATCACAGGCGACTTAGGAGACAGTGTCCTTCTGCCATGCAACTGCTCAGAGAGAAATACGGACAAGGAATTTAAGTGGCAGATGGAAGAACCAAAGAAGACGCTGGTGTTCAAATACGATAGGAACACTTCAAACTTCAGTGGCAGGGTCAAAACATTTCTGGATGAGAGCCACAATAACTGCTCTGTTTTCCTAACCAACATCACAGCGAGTGACCAGGGGACATACAAATGCATTTTTTGGAGTCAAGGTCTATACAAGACACTCTCTGTGAATCTAAACGTTTCTGGTGAGTCATTCATTCATTATGTATACCTACAGTATTTGATCACTCATTCATTCACCAATGAATTTACAGTAGAAGTAGTAAAATCTTGCACAATTTTAACTTGAGTCTTCTCTCACCAGCGCGCTACACTGTTTGTCGGACCAACATGCTGAATGGTGATTTAAGTGTAAAGGTTTTCCAGTGCAATGTAACTGGACGCTACAATGACACTGAGATTCAGTGGAATTTGGATGGACAGCTTCTTACAAATTCATCCACAACCAACATAACCAGCACATACACCCTGGATGTTCCTACTGGCATCTACCATTTCCTCGGCAAACTCAGCACTAAACTCAACATGACCTCAGAACCTACATGTGACGTCAAGGCCAAAGGCATATCAACTAATATTAGCAATGACTGCAGGACAGTGGCTGGTATAGGTTTGTTTTTATTTATTTACTACTCCACATTAAAAGCATTACGAAATGAGCTGTGAACAAAGAATAATACAACATATCGTAAAACACCTTAAAAAGTAAAAACTTGTTTAGGATGTGGCATCAAATCATTAGATAAAACAAATCATTTAGTTGTTTACAGTATCATATTTTTGCAATTTTCTTCATTTTCCACAGAAATGGTCCAGAAAAACACGGAATATAACATGAGATACGTAAAAATCTTTCCCATTATGTTGGTGCTTGGATTGTCTCTGGTCTTGTGGCGCCGTTGGAAATCCTCACAGTAAGTATTTGTCATAATGCCAGAGATCTTTATTCAAGAGTAGTTTACCACACCACTTGAGCTGGTTAAACCAGAGTTGCACAACTTTCCATATCTTTTGTCTTTCATAAAGGAGTTTACAGAGAACAAGAGAAATGGAGACAAACAACTTTTAGAAGACGAACCCCAATGTGACAATGTGAAATTACTTTCCATCAAATGGTGGTTAGTCATAAATGTGGCATCTTGCCCACACAGAGACAGTTTGTGGGCAGGTTACATCCTGTGTTCATGCCACTCATGGAATGTTGTGTTTCTGAAAAGGACGTCCATTTTGTGAACTTTTATGGATGTTTGTACGCAAGTGTTTATATTCTTGCCCTTTACGATTTGAAGATGAAGTGACACATTTAAATGCAATCAGTTACATCTCAGTAACGAACAAAGCACACAAAATATAGAAATCATCACACAACAAAAGTAAATTGCTGGATGTGTGCACTATTGTAGATTCTGTGGCAAGTAACAGTGATGTTATTCATATCAAAATTCAGTCAGAATAACGGCATTCTTTGGAAAATTGTCTTGTTGACATTTTCTGAATGGACAATAAAGTTCAGACACACTCCTGTATACCTAATGTAGGGTGTTACCACAGTGCATTTCACTTTTCAATCTTCAAGTTCAACGTCCTTCATTACATAAATACAGCTTTAAACTGAACCCTTTAATGATGTGTACATTGGTGATTAGGTATATACCGTGAGTGCCATAATTTAAATGTGAGAATAGAAAGTTATTAATACAGAGATATTTACTATAGCCATTTCAGGTAACTGGTCTGACAATGAAAAACTTCAAAATATGAATTCTGGGTTGATTTGAAACTATTTTATAAGCTATTATAATTGATCCTTTATTACCATAAAGGTGATATTTTATAGCATGATACCAGCACTATGCATTGTTCATTTCCATTTAAATAAAAAGCACGTAATGCACATATTTATGGTGTATAAAATACATGTGCCTGACAGTGACTATCTACTGTGATTTTCTTGTAAAAGTCCTTGGTCCCAATTAAGCCTCATCTTTTCTTATATTAAGATGTGTTAAAATGTAACTTGTTCTTCTGTAACTGTTGTTTTGTGGTATACTGGTTACGCTGGATGTTGTTTTGCCAGATTTGTTTCATTGTTGTAAATAAATGTACATATGTACATACAGTTGTGAACAGAAGTTTACATACACTCATCATGGACATGAATGTCATGGCAATATTGGGCTTTCAATGATGTCTTTGAACTGTTATTTTTCTGGGGCAGAATGATGGTACAACATATAGAATTCTGCCAGAAACTTGTTGATGGCTACCAAAAGCGTCTGCTCATGGTCAAACTTGCTAAGGGGCATTCAACCAAATATCAGGTGTGCTGTATGTATAAATTTGACCCTGTGTTGATTGTAGAAAACACAACATGAATTAAAACTTGTGCACCAAATTCTTGGGGTTTTCTTCTATTAAAGATGTATGTTGTATCTGCCCCAGAAAAATAACAGTTCAAAGACATCATTGAAAGCCCAATATTGCCATAACATTCATGTCCATGATGAGTGTATGTAAACTTCTGTTCACAACTGTATATAGTACATCAAGGTTTGGAGGGAACCCCTGTGAGAGTTTTCTGACATTCATGAGGTATAACACCAAAATGCCTGCCGATGATCCCTACCTGGACAACCAAACAGCCAGAGACTTTTTATAAAAACATTTGTATCTTTTCCAGTCTGAAAATATGTTGTTGAACTCTGGGAACTGGGAAACATACTGCTGGTCCTGATGGCCAGTCCACCACTGGTCCTATATTCTGGGTTTGTTCGACAGCCTTGCTAAGCTGCAAATGGGAGAGTTCAGCAAATCTTAAGCAAGCTGGAAGAGAGGGAATGTGTGATGGTGTGAATGTGTGGACTTTTTGAAGGTCAACCAAGGGTTAAAATGAAACCTGCCCTGAAAATTCTTTGTTGAGGGAAGAAAAACTGAACAACCCTTCAACCAACATTGAACCCATTTTAGCCCTTGTGTATTTTTGTACCCTTGTGTTTTGTTTTTGTGTTGCTAATTCCTTATGTAATTTTGTATCTTGTCATTTTTGTCACTTGTGCTTGTAAATTGCTTTGATGTGTGCTGAACTGCAAGACACTATAAAGCTTAAATGTCACATCACATTCTTGGCCACAGGCTAGTAATATTATTGAATAGATTTCCGGCATGTTAAGACAGGTTAATTGAGCTTAAGCAGAGAACAAATTCACTTATCTTTGTTGAGCTGAAAGAAATCTGGCAACATCCAGCACTGTGAATTAATGTCTGAGGGAGAGATGACTAGGATCAGTTCAACTTAATAACAATACACACATCAAAGTGATTTGTTAATTTTGGTCCTCTGCATTATCTACCTGAAATCAGCTCAGACATTTCACAGTATTTCCATTGTTGTCACAATTTTCAAGATAAGTTCATGGCACATTATTCGGCAAAGAAATTATAAAAAGAAGGGTGGCGAACTGTGATCTCATTTCCCTTTAAAACATTTCATTTCCCTTTTTTCCCTTATTTGAACCTCATCAACAAACATACACACACCTTTCAGCAGCCAGATACATGGTGCACTACTGTGTAAATAAACACCATTCACGTTTATATAAAATAAGTAACTAATAATAAATGTAAATAGAAAACTATATTTATCAGTATTGGTACTAAAAATATAAATCCAATACACAATCATTTGAAAAGATTATAAATAAACAATTTATTGTTATTCAATCAGGGGACTCTTCATAATACAGTAATGTGCATTTTTTTGTTTAAGGTTAGCCTCAACCTAACCTAAGTTTATGTATGCTAGAGGTTAAATTCTATACAAAAGCCATTTAAATTAGAGGAAGACTTTTAAAACAGTACTTTGTGTATGTGAAACGGAACCTGTAATACTATGAGACTGACAGTGAAACACAAAAAGTTATATTATTTTCAAATTTGGATATAATGTCTTTCCCCACACAAACACAGGTAATGCACCATAACGTTGTTTGCCAACCGCCATAAAACTTCAAGAAGAAGAAGAACTGAAACAGCTCCATGGTGCGTCATTGCGTGTGACGTATGACGTAGGGAAACACCAGGAAGTGATGCAGGCGGCTAACTGGCTAGCTCGGGGCTAGCGAGTAGAAATGAATCTACATCTGAAAAATAGTTCTGTGTATTTTCACAGCCTGGAACAAGACTGACATTTTGTCCACGGTAAGACAATTTGGACTAGGAACGCTATCTGTTTTAATGTCAGTTAAGTGGTTAAATATGAACAAAGTTTGCTAGCTTGATGCTAATGTGTCATGAACTAGATGAGGCACAAAGAAACGTTAATGTAGCTTAGAGGAGTTAGTCAGCAGTCACCTTACAATATACCAGCTAGTCTCCGAGGTGTTTGTAAATACTTGACTATGTTGACCATCCCACCATAGTTAAACGGATAGCAAATGCAAGTTAAAGGGGCAATTCACTATAAAACAACAAGAGAGAAGCTGAGCAGTAGTGAAACAGGTGCTACAGAGTACCAAAGGTGGTTATATTGGGATATATAGAGATTTGAAAGCAGCTCTAAACCCTACATCATCACAGTTGGCTTATCGCAGATATACTATTGGTGTATATGTTGTATATGGTGGTGTTACAGGTGTATATGGTGGTGTTACAGGTGTATATGGTGGTGTTACAGGTGTATATGGTGGTGTTACAGGTGTATATGTCAGCATAAAAAACAAAGATAATGTTTATCATTCACTAAAAAGTACGTAACTTAGAAACTGTTGCTGGGCGCTCTGGACCATTGTTTACAGTAATCTGTATAATGTAGAGTATCATGTCACAACTGAGTCGTTAGTGCTGGTGGATGTTTATATAAGACATGAGACCAAATATTGTCTGGGAAGTATCATGCTATGGTGAAAAATACAGCTAATATATCATAATCAGAATTTTGGACTAAATCGAGTAAAATTCATTTGGATGTAACTAGAGATGAAATGATTAGTCGATTAATTGGTTGATGGACAGAAAGTTAATCTGCAACTATTTTGGTAATCGATTAGTAAAGTTATTTATCAAGCAAAAAGGCCAAATTTGCTGGCTCCAGCTTCTCATATGTGAGGATTTCCTTTCCCTTTTCCACATCTTTAAGTTTTGGACTGATTGATTTAACTTTATTACTTGATTATTAACATACTTTTGTCATCAATTCATTTTCTGTTAATCAACTAATTGATGAATAAACTAATTATTTCAGCACTAGTGAATCTACAATGGGCCAACGAAGGAGAGCGGCAGCTGTGAGTAACCCTTCGTCTCGGAGAGTCTCTGGAGCTCCTGCAGAGGTTGCCAGGGCCCCCGGCAGGAAGCACAACATCTGCATGGTGTCTGACTTCTTCTATCCAAATATGGGAGGAGTAGAAAGTCACATTTACCAGCTATCCCAGTGTTTGATTGAAAAGGGTCACAAGGTGGTGATTGCCACCCATGCCTATGGCAGGAGGAAGGGTGTCAGGTACCTGACCAACGGACTGAAGGTCTACTACCTCCCCCTGCAGGTGATGTACAACCAGTCCACAGCCACCACCTGCTTCCACAGCCTCCCACTGCTGCGCTGTGTGTTTGTAAGGGAATGCATCACTGTGGTGCATGCACACAGCTCGTTCTCTGCCATGGGCCATGATGCACTGTTCCACGCTAAGACCATGGGCCTAAACACGGTATGTGACTCATCATGAGCCAGGCCTAAAATCACATGGTGTGTTTATATCACTTTGCTACAAATAATCTTCTCACATAAACCTGAAGAGTATTATCATTTACAGGTGTTCACTGACCACTCACTCTTTGGCTTTGCTGATGTGAGCTCTGTGCTGACCAACAAGCTTCTGACTGTGACGCTGTGTGACACCAACCACATTGTGTGTGTGTCATACACCAGTAAGGAGAACACCGTGCTCCGTGCAACACTCAACCCAGAGATAGTGTCTGTTATTCCCAACGCTGTTGACCCGACGGACTTCACCCCCGACCCCTCCCAGCGCCAAGACGACAGGATCACTATTGTTGTGATCAGCCGTCTTGTCTACCGCAAAGGTACAGAGAAGCTTTTGTGTTGACATTTTAGCTTATTAATTCATATTTCTGCTGGTCAATGTAGGCTGGAATTATAGGCAACATGGTGAATGTGACACTGCCCTTTTTTGGAGGACCAAAGTTCAAACCCAAATGTTGCTTGAGTCATTCACACCTAAATATCCCTTCCAGTTCTAGGGATGGTGTTATAGTGGGTAGACTACGTTATGATGAACTTTGATATATTGGCTTATATTAGCTTTTCACAGATACATCAGTTTTGGCATAAATGTCAGCTGATTAAGGGAGTTATTATGTTATTATGAAGAGTATGGTCTAGACTTGCTCTATATGAAAAGTGCCCTTATTAGATAACTTCTGTTATGATTTGGTGCTATATAGATAAAAATTAATTGAATGATGTTTTTATGTAAAAAGAAAAGGTGACATCAGATAATTTTTTAAACACTCATATCAATATCTGTATCAGCCACAAATATTCAGTATTGGTCTGTACTCCATCATCTTCGTTGTCAAAGCAAGTGTTCACAATCTCTTCCTCTTTTTAAGGAATTGATCTTCTTGGTGGAATAATCCCAGAGCTCTGCCTCAAACATCCAGATCTGCATTTCCTAATCGGTGGAGAAGGACCGAAGAGAATTGTGCTGGAGGAAGTGAGAGAGAAATACCAACTACATGACAGGTAGTACTGAGAATATACCACTTTACCTCTTTCAGGACATTGCCCCGTAATTACATTTCATAACGAGACCAAGTATTGAAAGAAATCCTATAAAAAGACACCACACTGTCTGCACCATTATGTTCAATCTCAGGTATTAATATCACAGCAGTCACATTTCACGAACTGAAAGTTCATGACACTGTTAAGCATTTATTGTATATTATATATATTATATGTACAATGTGTGGAAATGATTGTAGTTAAGCAGTAATGCGTATGGAAATGCAGTGAGGTGCTGCATTAGCTGTGTCGTAAATATCCAGGAATTAACCCGTGACAGCAGTCTGGCATTGAAAGTCAAACACAGGGTTTGTGTGGGAAAGTGGTATTATTATGTGCCTCACTTCCTGCAGGGTGCGTCTGCTGGGGGCTTTG
This sequence comes from Maccullochella peelii, assembly GCA_002120245.1. Taxonomy (NCBI): domain Eukaryota; kingdom Metazoa; phylum Chordata; class Actinopteri; order Centrarchiformes; family Percichthyidae; genus Maccullochella; species Maccullochella peelii. The sequence goes on from LKNJ01000537.1 coordinate 139,754, forward strand.
GAGCATAAAGATGTTCGTGGGGTTCTGGTGCAGGGTCACATCTTCCTCAACACATCTCTGACTGAAGCGTTCTGCATGGCCATTGTAGAAGGCGCCAGCTGTGGGCTGCAGGTTTGTTGCCATTCATACAATAGTTCAAGCACAGGAGATTGTGTGCTGTGTAGGACAAACAACAAGGTGATTTTACTAATAACCCACCTTCCACTGGAGAGGAGTAAATTGATCATTAAAATCACTTCATGTGTTGTTGGATTGAAGTGAAAAACCTGAACATTCTTGGCCATACATGATGCAATATTTCCTATATCTAAGAAAGAAATGTGAAAGCTGCATTTCCTGTGTTTACATTTACTTTCTACAACAAATTTTATCACGAGTAGACATACTGCCTCTCGTCCTCTCTCCTCCTGTCTCTCCCTCTCTCTCTGTGTGTCTCAGTCTTTGTTCTAGTCTCACTTCCTTCCTTTCCTGTGGGTGTGTGCTCGTAGGTGGCTGCTGCTCCACTCCATCTCATAGCACTGCTTAAAAAAACTTAGTACATAAGGGAAAACATGGGAGAGGCAATTTAAAGCGTGATTGCCGTCCATGGACAGTTCGTGGCGCAAAAGGAGCCATAGATAGAAAAAAGAATGTCACAAAAAGTAACAGAAATTGTTAACAATAATAGTTGGCAGCCAGACACTCGCATGTGACAGGGGATGTCTGGTGTGGCTAGAGAGGAACTGAAAACAGCATTATGAGGAACTATATGTAGAATGACAGAGTAATGTAATGTGATGCAAGGAGGACACTTACGGGTCAATGCGGTGCACAAAACTAAACATCAGTCCTGTTTTAAATTTGAAGGTTATTTACACCTGTTGGGCAGAGAAAATAAATGATGAGAAATCTTTCATTCCTTGACAGCAGCTGGAAGTTTATTCCAAACATTGGGGGCTAGGCAGGTAAGAAAAGGCTCTATTTCGTGATGAGTCTGGCTCACTTCTTGGGATAACAAAGTGGCGTGATGCGAGTGCAAAGTTGGCATGGGCATGACCCCTTTCAGACATGCACCTCTGACGGCGATATAACATGTTGGTCTTGTGTCTGAATAAGCACCTGGTCACTTTTATGTAGAAGTCATGACAGCCATCCCTCTAGCTCTGAACTAGTAACATTTCCATCGCAGCACAAGTTTGAATTGAGTGTTGTCAGATTAACGTAAAGGCTGCAGCAGTACGAGGTGAAATATACAGAGACCGAGAGATAAATGTGCATCTTGTACCGCCTTCTAAGATCACTGTAATAAGTATATTATGTCTTATGCACAAAGTTTAATAGACTAGGAAACACTTTGAAAGAGCAAATTTGTCAAGTTGTTGAGGAGATTCATCACATATCAGGTCAGTCTAGTTTTTCACTTTGTGGTGTGACAAAACAGTCACAGTAATAATCTGAGCAGCACGCCCTCTATATATTAGGAATTAAACGAGAGTCTCAACTTAACGTCCTGTCATTCAATGCTTGTGCACTGTCTGAAATTATAAAAGAGGCTCTCTAATAACTTAAATGATGAAACTGATGCTAAAATTCACTGAACTGATTCACTGTAAAGAGCAACATCAAAATATGTTTAAGTGATGCAGACAGAAAAAAAAGTCTTCTTCCTTACTGTTATAACATTTTTAACTCACCGCTGTTCTCTCTCTTGCACTGCTGGTTCCAAATACAATAGAATAGAATAGAATAAATGTGCTGTCATGTCTGAATGAAGCCACAAGGAACATTTATGTAAAAGCCACCTATGCCTGAATGATAAAAAGCCATCACAGACTGATGAAGCCAGCAATGATACGTATTCCACGTCTGAAATGGGCCTTTTGAATATTCGACTCAGGCTGAAAAAGTATCAGATATTTTATTTAAAGTATTTGAAGCAACATAGAGACGGATTGCTGATTAAGGAGTGTCTAACAATGCTGACCTTGTCACTGTTGGGTGTGGTTTCAGACTTTTAGCCATTACAGCTTGTTCTGCTTTTCAGCTGTTAATTTACTCTTTAGTCATGGTGATACCAAACCATTTTCTTTTTATATTGTAGGAAAAGCACCTTCAAATCTTGAAAGATATTTTAAGATGCTAGAACAGATGTTGTTGTTGTACTCTCATGTTGAGGGGGATTTATGTGTGTTTGTATACAATGTGTGCATCCAGTTTTTGTTTTGCTTCTCAGGTTGTTAGCACTCGTGTGGGGGGCATTCCTGAGGTGTTACCTGAGGACTTGATTACCTTGTGTGAGCCTACTGTGCGGTCATTGTGTGCTGGTCTGGAGACGGTCATTGCCCGGCAGCGTTCAGGTTCCGTCCCATCCCCCGCCTCTATCCACGCTTCTGTGCAAAATCTCTACACCTGGAGAAACGTTGCCGAGAGGACTGAAAAAGTAGGTTCACCAACACCAAAGCCTGCCATTTCATTCAGTCGTTTTCTATTAACACATTTGCATGTACATTCTGGTCTCAGCATTTATTCTTTTACAGACCAAAGCTAGCTACAGCTTTTAGATGTAAATTCAAATGTACTGTTAAAATGTGGACTTACATAGTTTGGTTATTGAGAAGGTATGCTGTGCGTTGACATGCACTTAACTAACGGGTTTACAGTCATCTTAAATCATATTTTTTAAATGTACATGAAAAACCAGATTTCTGTAGGGGAGGTAGGGAGATTAATTTGATTTAATTCTGACTAAAACTGAAGCTGACACTAAGTAGCCTCTAGCAGTCTAAATAAGTCCGTTTCCACAGATACACAATTCAAACACCTTTGCACTGTGAGAAAAAGTTGTGTTCTCACTACAGAACATCAGCCCTCCGAACACACACACACACACACACACACACACACACACACACACACACACACACAGGCAGGCAGGCAGGCAGCAGCATCTTGTATCACTAATACTGTTACAATAAGAACGCTGTGCTTTCAAAATAAGGTATGAGGTAGGGGAGCAATCTGATTACTGACCAGATGAATGCATACATAGATACACTAACCAGGTTACTACAGTGCATGTAAACATGTTTTCTGATTTCCCTGTAACCGGATTTTGTCTGAGTAACCTGTTTTCTTCTGTGCATGTAAATCCACTGATAGTTCACACAGCTGAGGCTGCAGTGATTGAGCTTCACACTGCATGACAGATGGTGAACTGTTTGTTGACTGATTGTCGTGTTTTCTCTCTCAGGTGTATGACCGAGTGGCTGGAGAGGAGGTTCTTCCCCTGGACAGACGGTTACGCAGGCTGAGGGCTCACTGCGGCCCCGTGGCGGGCTCCATCTTTGCATTTGTAGCTGTTTTAGACTTCCTCTTCCTGCTGTTTCTGCAGTGGTTGGTGCCAGATCGGGTCATGGACGTCGCTGTGGACGCCAGTGGCCCTCGCGGACTGTGGAGGCAGGAACCAAGCAGTAAAGTTAGTGCCATGAAGCGAGCAGCAGAACCAGAAAGTTCATCATAGTAATCAGCCTATATCTCTGCCTCACTAACAGCTGCTTACACGGTGTTCCATGTCCTCTTTATGGTGCAGACTGACATTTGAAACATGGCTACTGAATACTGAATGTGCTCATGGTGACACCAAACACTGTTTACATTTAATTATCAAAAGGGACCTTGTGTGAAAGCATTTTATCTAAGGCTTCGAAGGAAGGTTTTTCCATTTAATGATTAAAAAGGAAATCTGTGGCACTCCTTGGAGCTTTAAAAGGCACTGTTATACGTGGTATAGATTGCACTAAACAGAGGGAGTAAAAGGGCTGGTTAATTGTGCACTTACTGGGGAAAAAAATGGCAGTAACCTATTTTCAGTTGGATGCAAACCTCATTTAGAACAATGGTTTTGTTGGTAAAATTCACTGTTTGTACAGAGCTGTACATCTGGGCAAATTGTTTTATTTGTCTAGTTTTGATATCATGAATGCAACTCCTTTGTTTTAATAATTTCAGATGTTACATATTTATATGAAACCTGGGAGTTTTTTCAGATGATGGCATGACTCCCACACAATCCACTGTGGAAAATAAAGTGTACTTTCTAATGTTTCATCTGTTTTCACATGTCGTTTCATTTAGATTGTCTACAGCATTGTAGCAGTTTTACATGAGACAGTACGCCCAGAAAGACATTAGACGACTACTATCTTAGAATTTGTTTTGCAAAAGAGATGGCTCTGTGGAATGAAGAGTGCCAGACAAAACACAGAGAAGCTGTGAAACAGGAGGTGATAGAGATGGGATGGCATGGCTTTTCAAGGCTAACAATTGGTATTTGCATAGCGTCGTGATTGGAGGTTTGAACATTATATCATGCCTGCAACAAAACCTTGTTATGAGTTCATGTAGAAAGAGCTAAAACTGAAAATATACAACTTTGTTATGTATTAAATGTCTAAACAGATCAGTAGATGTGTGTCTACATGTAGAGCTTATTTTTAGAGAGATATAAGAAGCTGTGGACAACTCATCAGAATACATTTTGGAGGAAATAGAGGTGTTTGTAATTACATTTAGATCGTGTTGTGACAGAATATTTCAATCACGCAACTTTTGATAGTAACATCTACTGTGCCTTTAGCTGAAAATATGGTGTCGTAACAGAAGATAGTGCACCCCCACACTTTAAGAGATTTAGCTATAAGAAATACAGTAAACTGCTCTTGTTTCACCCAAATATCTACAGTGTCCAAGCCTGTGTTGTATCTGGCCTGTGTTGTAACTCAAGGTCTATCATCAATACAGGCCCATCCTAACAACCATTGTTATACACATACTGCAGACTATATCCACGGACTGGGATGAGGGTGGGCGGGAGGTGGCAATGTGGGGGAGGTGGCCAAGGACCCAGATAAGAGGGGGAGGAAGGCCGACTTCAGGTTTGTGTATGCGACTGGGCGAGCTCAAGTCCTGGACAGTCGTGGAGGAGTCGGTTGTTGTTTCATTTTCATCATGGCTGCTGTTCAAACAGAGGTTTCCCTGTACTCACAACCTTGGCAGAGGCCCTTGGACATCTATGGGGGGTTGGTGTGCAACTCACTGATGGCTGGTAAGTTGTTTTTTTTCTTTGTCTTTTTAGCCCTTTCAGCTCATTTTTGTTCTTATGCGAGAAATACAACTGGATTACATTTGTTATTACGTGAGCACATGTACAAACTTTCTAGTAAGTGTGGTTTAGCTTTGCACGTCTTTGCATTAATCAACAAATCAAAAGTGTTCTTGTAGTTTTTTGGTTGTTAAAAGTTAAATTTTTGCAGTGAGAATTACAGATTAGTTGAGACCTGAAAACTTTGCATGTAAAGATTCTTTACTGGGCTCTGCAAGAGCCAACGACAAGTTTGGTGTTTAGGGTTGAGATGACCCGGAAAAACCAGATAAACACGTATTCAAATGAGATCATCTTAACATTACAATAGACAGAGAGCAAGATCAGTTGGCCATGAGCGTATCTGTGTTTTCTGAATGTGGAAACCTTCCTGACCTTGTTCTCTGTGTCTCAGACTCCTGGTCAGACAGAACTCCTCTCCATGAAGCCGCCTACCAGGGCAGACTGCTACACCTGAGAAGCCTTGTCGCTCAGGTAAACTTAATATGGGTCTTTCTTCATATATACGGTATATACATCAAATACACACAATGCACAGCACATACATGGTTGTATCTGACAGTATTATCCTCTCTGATCTCCCCTGCAGGGCTTCCATGTAGACACACTCAGCATGGACAGAGTTTCTCCTCTCCATGAAGCTTGCCTTGGTGGCCATTATGCTTGTGCCAAGTTCCTGCTGGACAGTGGTGCAAATGTAAGAACATAGTCTATTTTCAGTTTAAAGACAGGCTTGTTTTTAGGGTGTTTGTGATCTAAATCTGGAAGAATGACTGAACAAATCTTGAATAAGATCAGAAGTTAAGTTTTTGGGGGGTTTTTTACAAAAAGGACAGATGTGGGTATCAAACCTGAGGTCAGGGAGAGCAACATGAGTTCAAATATTTGGGAATTATAGTTCTAGAAATCCACGCCTTTAGTTAAAGACAGTTGTGGATACAGTAAAAATGAACTCCGCTAACTTTAGATTAATGAGAAACAATTTGACTACAGAAGTAGAAAAAATATTCATGAATGCAACGATTCTCCCTCCTTTTACATATTGCTTGACTGGTCTCAGACATGTAAAACCACCCTCAAGCCTATCGTGATAGTATACAAGCAAGCTTTGAAGGTCTTGGACTGAAAGCCAAATCACCATCATTGTGACATTTTATTTTAAAAACCCTTTAAAAGTTTGGGATAATTTGGTAAAATATGCAGATGACACATTTTTTAAATACTTAATGGTCTCATTCCATCCATTTTGACTGAATTTGTGAATAAAATTACAAGCAGGTACACTAGAGCTGTTAATAAATGTTACTGCAAAACACCAGTAAGGAAAAGCTCATTTGGCCAATCAGCTTTTTCTTTCAGAGCATCACATTGCTGGAACGCAGTTTCAACTGATTTGAGTGATTTAATGGGGAACTCCATTTTTTACACACCAAAGTGTGTTTACAGGTCTTGGGTAGTACTACTGCATGTGTATAAAGCTTTTTGTGGCTTCAGAGTGAGCTGCACAAAGTCTGATAAATTGCCATTTGGGGCTGAAGACTACAAGTTTGAAAATGAAAAAAAAACTGGGGGTGTGGAGTTAGACAGAAGTGAGCTTAACAGACCTCTGTATCCAATGGAACTGTCAGCAGTCGAGTTGCATTGTGGGTAATGTAGGCGCCAGGTTCTGACAAAAGATTGATGGTGACACATTTTTTTCAAACTATCCATCAGTGTCTATATAGTGTATCAGTCTACATGCCATATTGATGTATAATGTCGGTTTGTCATATGTGCTTATTTGTGTTGTCCCTGATAAATAAATTAATAAAATATTTTAAGTAATGTGTAATCAGTATCTTTCCTTTCACATTCCCCCATAGGTAGAGGCCATATCAACAGATGGTGCCACACCTCTCTTCAACTCCTGCAGCAGCGGCAGTGCTGCTTGTGTCAGGCTCATCTTGCAGCACAATGCCTCCATCCACACCCCCTACCAGCTGGCATCACCCATCCACGAGGCTGCTAAGAAAGGTGTGCATGTGCAAACTTGTATGAGTGTGAAGACGTGCTCTGTCAGTGCACAGATTCTCATGCTGTGCTGTTGCTCCATCAGGTCACAGAGAGTGTCTGGAGCTGCTGCTGTCGTATAGAGCTCATATCGACATGGAGCTGCCAGTGGTGGGGACGCCGCTGTATTCTGCCTGCATGGCCCGGGCTGTAGCCTGTGTAGGGGTGCTGCTACACTCAGGTAATGTAATCTGCCAACTCTGCAGTGTACGTCAAACATTAAAAGCAGTAAAAAGGCGAGTTTCTCTTTGCCTTGCCTACAACATGTTGATAATGTTGGTAATGTGCATACTGTAACTCCCTAGTAGGTAATAAGAACAGTAGACAACAAAATGATCCATGTGCCCCTGGTTGACCATTCACTCCCATACCAACGTACACTGTGTTAAGGGATAGAATACAAGTACCATAATCCAAAGTAGGACTGACTTTTGTGTTATACAGCCTATTAATTCATGAATCTTGTCAATAGAACAATTTAGATTAGTCAGTTAATTGATAGAGAATTAAGCGGTGGCTATTTTGATAATCGATTAATCATTTTTACATTTTTTATATGTAAAAATACCAAACATTTACTGGTTCCAGCTTCTCAAATGTGAGGATTTGATGCTTTTATTTGTCATACATGACACTAATGTAATTGAATCTCATTTGAAGATGTCCCCCCTGGGCTGTGGGAAATTATAACGGACATTTTCACTACTATTTTCTGACATTTTGTAGACAAAACAATTAAATTAATTGAGAGAATAATCGGCAGACAAATCGACAGTGAAAATAATCATTAGCTGCAGTAAAATAATTTAAAACAGTTGATGTTGCTGCTTTTGCTTCTGTTGCTCCCATTTTGAGAGGGAGCTTTAGCTCTGCACGCTGTCTTCCCATCACTTTAATTTTCCATGGAAACAAGAAAAAGTCTTTCACAGTTCAGAGCAGTACATAATTTTTATGGCACGTCTAGACTTCTTGGTCTAATTTGCAGAGCTATCAGACAAAGCTGCAAATCATTTAAAATTATACATAGGTCTGCTCTAAGTTCCCATCTATTCACATTTTGATTAAAAGTTTTCACTCTGTATAGTTTCTTAATAATTCTAACCACAGAGTGCTGGAGCAAACAGTCTGTGAGGACACATGGATGCTTTTGGTGGTTATGCTCTGAATCACATCACTTGGCTGTTCTGATGTGTCAGGTGTTTCACCATTTCTGTATGTGTGTGCACACGTAGGAGCAGACGTTCGAATAGGGTGTGGGCAGGACAGCCCTTTACATGCTGCAGTTCGAGGTGGAGAAGACAGCGTAGTGGACCTTCTGCTGGACTTTGGGGCTGATGGGTGCTGTAGGAACGCAGAGGGAAAGACTCCTCTGGATCTGTCGCCACCAAACAGCGCAGTTAGAATTGCACTGCAGAAAAGAGGTATGTTGTGGACACTCACATCCACACATGCACGTTACACAAACACCCAAAACCCAATTTCTGTATTTTCTAGAAGGTATAACAACCCTACCCTCCATCTCTCCTGCCTGCAAAGGTCCCTGCTCTCTGTCTCAACTCTGTCGGTTATGTATTCGCCGAAGTCTGGGAAGGAGTCGTCTCCATGGAGCCTCCAGCCTCTTCCTTCCTCACAGTATCAAGGACTTCCTCCTCTACCAATGAGATGTCTCTGGCCTGCTTGTGTGGCTCTCTGTGTGTCACATTTACTGATTTGTCCTTCACATTGTGCCGTGTCACTGACAAACAAGGCAAGTGGAAAAAAAGACATCCACATTCAGAGAATGGGACTTGTAATTTTATAACATGGTTGCTTTTAATATTAGAATAAGTGCTAGTTATGTATTACTCAAATTAAATATTTTGGATACAAGCGTGGGAAGTTCAAAGACTGTAATGTATCGGGTTTTATATTTTTATACTTTTAATGAAGTGCTTTCCATTTCGTGTCCATGGATTTTACATTATTCCAAGATGTTTTTAAAGGGGAACTCCACCGATTTTACACATCAAAGTCTTTACATGTCTTGTGGGGTACTACAGCATATGTGGAAAAAAAGTTGTATAAAGCCCTTTGTGGCTCCAGAGGGAGCTGCATGATATCTGATAATGTCGGTTGGGCTGAAGACTACAAGTTTGAAAAAGAAAAAAATCTGGGGTTGTGGAGTTAGAAAGAAGTGAGCTTACCAGACCTCTGTAGCTCGCTCCTCGTCTCTGCTTGAGGCTAGCGGCTCGAGACTACATTAGCCGCTACTAGCATAACACACTCGAATCTCAGACAGAACTGTTGGTGGCCAAGTTGTATTGTGGGTAATGTAGGTGCCAGGTTTTGACAAGTAAGAAAAAAATGTGGAATAAAAATAATGGTATCGCTGGTTCAGCTGCATCGATTTTGATCAAAATGGTTGAAAATGTTATAGGAGTACTCGTTTAAGGTGTCACTTTGATATTGTCATGCAGGATCTCACAAAATAGGTATAAAGTGTACATTTCTGTATCCACTAAGAGCTAATACTGTATTTTTTTAAGGCACTGCCTAGTCACTGTTTTATGTTATTTGATCTGTGTGCTATATATGTTGGCTTTAAATATTTGTATTGTGTTTCATGAACAGTAATGTAGAGTAATTTGCAGCCATCTGCCCTAATGTATGCAGTAGTTCACATGCAGTTTTTCAATTTCAGGACTTGCAAAGAGAGTTCCTTCTACATTTCTATGAATATCTTCAAAGCTAGCTATAAGAATGGTTGCTTGTGGATTGAAGGGCTACAGTAAAAAGCTGTATTGTTTTAAATGTCATGTTAATTTGTTGTGGTAATCCTCCAGTATGGAGTATTGATATTACAACATAATAATTACATCATAATAGGATATTATAAGTACTCAATATATATTAGTTGTAGGTATAAATAGTAGTAAATAAGAGATAGTAATGCGTGTACTCCATATACTGTGTGTGGCAAACCAGGAAAAAAGGATTGCGTGTGCTCCATGTGCTGTGTGTGTGTGTGTGGGGCTGGATGCTGTGTGTGTGTGTAACTAGAAAGAGACAGCAGGATTGAGGGAGACAGAGTGAAAGAGCTAATGTAACATCGGTAACACCACAAAGGGATTAGTTTTAAAAAATACAGTCTGAAACAGCCAAACTATATAGGTGGCAGAAGTGAGCGTGGTTAGACGGAAAGAGCGGGAAGCACCGGATCTACTGTTGTATGAGATGAGCGAGAATGGGCTAAAGCTAGGAAAGTCCCAGCCCGCTCAAGAAATAACCGTGTCAGCAAAAAGTAAGAAATAGGGAAGGTGGGGGCCGAGTAGGTGACCCAAATACATATTAAAGTACACCATTATGTTTGACGATATGATTGGATGTTTTAAGAAAATAGGTGGAGAGATTGTTTTACTCCACCCAAAAGAGGCAGACTTTGTTAGCCTTTAAAAGAGTGTGTACCAGCCTTTGTTCTTCGGTTGGTTTCCGGCACCAGCTCGGGTTTGTCCTTGTTTTGAGGAATAAACTCTATGCATCAACCTCTGACCGATTGGCAGTGAATACTTTGAAACTTTTTGAGTACTCGAGACAACGGTACTGAAGATTAAGTGCTGGTGAGAGGAGTCTGCTCTCCACCACTGGCCTGAGGTCAGACTTCTCAACAGTCCTACACATTCCCCTATTTTGTAAATATATATCATATATTGTTATTCTCTTTTGTAGACCACATACTCACCCTAATAATCATCTTGCTATCTGCACATATACAGTATAAAGTATGTCTGTCGACTGCACTTCCTACAGTAAAGTCTATTGACCTGAGGTATCTCCTGCCCTGATTCTTTGATCATATCCACATCTGCCGACCCAAACCAGTTACATGTTCCAAAGACCCCAGCCTTTATTATACTATAAGTCACATGAGTAATTGATGGACTGTGAATAAGGAAACCAGATACAACGTCGGACATCATCCTGATGAAAGCAAGATAGCCGAAAACATTTGGTGAAATAAAGCGTGGTGTACTGGAGATGAGGGCCGTGTTTTAAATTTGATGCACTTACAAAATAGGTATAAAACAAACAAGATCCGTTAGGAATATGTCCAGCTTGTGTAGCATTGTCAAATCTGACACACAGGAAAAAATAAAGGATTAAAGGACAAGGCAAAGTTTAAAAAAAAAAGGGAAGACACCCTAAAAACAACAGAAAAAGAAAAGGATCTGAGGAACTGAACGATGGACTGAGTTTTGTAACCGGTGTTGCTCAAGGGGAATTAATTCAAAAGGTCACCTCTGCAGAGACCTAGATAATCTTGTCTGATCTGATTTAAGTTGACATTCCTTTACCTAAACAGAAAAGAAAAGCCTCAGCCTTCAGCCAAAGTTCTAAAAGAGGGCTATATGTTGTGATTTTGTGTGTTTATTTGTATGTGTGTGAGTTGAAGATTCAGTGATCACATGCTGTACCTGTGAAAAATATAATACCACTTAGAACAAAATTCTCCACAATCTTTCACTGATGTCTCCATCTTGTAAAACGACCTTTGAAGGTGAGGGCACATTAGATTAAACAACTTGGACGTTGACATTTTCTGTGAAGCCACAGTTCTCAGTGGGTTTACACTGAGGGTCCAAGTCCAACGCAATAAAATTAATAATTTAAGAAAATCATTTAACTTTGAACTCCTTTCGCTTGTGTTGCTCCATGGGAAAAGGTCAGATGTGCTGCAGAGCCTTTCGCTCGGCTGAGAGAAAGGCTCTACTGCGTCTCTGACAGACTCTCCTCTGTGATACAAATCAGTTCAGCTAAAAGTTTTATATTTTTATTCATTGAGCTTTAACAGCTTAGAGTTCACAATCACAAAACTCCCGACCAGAGGGGGTCATACATCTCAAGGCGATACAAAACAACAAATTAACACCACAATTCGGTAAAATGCATACTGTTAAACTGCTATCAACAATATATTACTAGAGCTTAAACGATTAGCCAGTCGACAGAAAATGAATCATCAGTTTTAATAATCCCTCAAGTAATTAATCAAGATACAAGTTTACAGCCATGCTAGCTGGTGTGTCGAGGCTTTACACATATTCATATTATTGTACAGTTTGTTTGTTTTTTCAAATTTTATCTTATCTTATTTTATTTTATATTTCTTCACATTCAGTACTTGCTTTATTTTAGATATCTGTATATATTTCTATTTTTCTCTACTTTGCTTATTTATGCACCAACTCACCAAAGCAAATTCCTTGTATGTGAAAACCTACGTGGCAAATAAATCTGATTCTGATTCTGATTCTGGTACAGTGGTGCTTTGAGCTAAATACTAATGTCAGCATGCTAACATGCTCACGTAAAATATACATGAACTTAAGTTACCAGGTTATTCAGAGAAACCAGCTGATGCAGGTAATTGGACAATGCTAACATGCTGATGTTAAACATGTAGAATGTTTATCATGTTCCCCATTTTAATTTACCGTGTTAGCATGCTAATATTTTCTAATTAGCACACAAAGAACAGCTGTGGCTGATTTTTGCAGGTATTTGGTCATAAACCAACGCATTGGATATATTGAAATTTTGACCTGATGATGGCGTTAGATTAAAGGTCAGGTGATCATCAGTTATTACAATTCATCCTGAGGGGAACATGAATGTCTGTGTTTCATGGAAATCCATCCAATAGTTGTTGAGATATTGACACTTTTTAGATGAAACAATTAATCAATTTTTCATAAAAATAACCAATAGATGAATCAATAATACAAATAATTGTTAGTTGCAGCCCTATATATTACACATCAACATTAAACAAAATGTACAAATAGCTGCTGAACTGTATACATACAGTATACAGCAGTAAACCAACATACCATTAACTTACATAAACATCTTTATGTACACAATATGTGACATTTGACAAACATTCTTCTGTGGCCAATAAAACGTTTCTAGCATACAGAATAACAGAAGTTACTATGTTCAGTTTGAATATTTTACAACCATTAAACTCTCAAATGTCAGAGGGACCTTCTGCTCTGTCTCCAGCAGATAAGTTCAGATTATTTTCATGCATGGTTTCCACTGCAAATGACAGTTGATCAAATCTAAATTTAGTAACCTAAAACACAAGAAACACCATCAAACTCAGTTTCATTTTACGTCTACACAGCTTTGGGTTTAACACCAAAACAGAATTAATAATACAGAGAAAACTATCAAGACATTTTTCTTCTATTACATTTATTTGTCAGGGAACACGAACATCAAATATTAATCTCAAGAAATGAGAAAATATGTTTTGTGCCAGTGTTTGTGATGAGCCGCTTTACGTCTGCAGTTATTTTGTTTTAAAGCAGAGATGAAATGTCTCTGACAGAAGCTTTGAGTCTTCCTGCATCACCTCTTATTTCCAAGGCTCTGAATGGATAGTTGAAAGCTAAAAATGTAATTGCTAAAAGGGCATTATTTCAAGGTGTTTTGTAAAAAAGCTAAATTAGAAATGGTAATTAAAATTAGTAAGAAATAATTCAGGAGTGCAATGGTTTGACAACAAGGATGAATGATTGTAACAGTGTCCATTCATCACACTGAAGTCAGCTGAAATCAGTGTCAGCAAAGATGATCAACATGTCTCCAGTCCTGCTAATATGGAGTGAATATAGTCTCAATAAGATCTGTAAATGTGTATCACAAGATTTGTAACTGAAAACCAAGATTTGTAATTGAAGAACAAGATTTGTAATTGAAGAAGATTTTTAACTTCAGCTTCACAGATCTGGTCCTTTTCGCTTTCAAAAAGCTTCCTGCGCATTCAAATGTCTTTGTATTCATATATAGATTGTTAAAGTTATGCACGGATCAGGTTACTTTCGCTTTCGGGGTTTTGAGACTATATTCAAGCTGTTCAGCTACACGGATTCGTAAATGCATGCTGCGTTTAGGTGCTGGTGGAAAACTGGGACATCTGGACTTTCAGCGAATTTGTGTTTAATTTCACAGTGAGAAAGACGTTTTTCTAAATAGACAGAATAGCTCGTCACCCCTCGATTAGAGCACATACATATATGTACCAACCATAGACTCTATACAGTAACCTATAAATGTAAATATATGGTTTAAATAAGCTACTGCTAGGTGGTAGAGTTGTTCT